>CM076577.1:1139986115-1140586115 GCA_034641835.2 Pinus albicaulis | reverse complement strand
TAGTGGATCATCTACTCCTCTACTTGTGAATTTTGGCCCCACCATTACACCAAAACCAAAGGAATGTAATCCACCCATTGTGATACCTCCCCCTGATGTCGAGATGACAGACCAGTCGGTCACTATTCTCTATCTATCATCATCCATGAGATCCTCAAAGGAAGACCCCTCAGGGACTTCCCATAGTGCTTATGTCAAACCTCCCTCGTCGAACACCCTAGCCTCAACATCGGTAGATGTTTCATCTACTAGCTCTTTGTCCACCCCTAGTGGTGATGCATATGTGAAACATATCTCTCATAACGATGCGTAAGGTAGATCCGCTACATCAAGTAGTCGCCCTTCCTCTAGTTCTCCCATCTTCCATTCAGATGAAGACATTATGGAAGCCATGAGCACCCCTGATTTTCTTTGGGATGATATGCACCATTGTGTGTACTTCCTTTCACAACAAACTCATGATCAATATGTTGTGGAGTCTAAAGACTTCATTCATGGTGAAGTCGATTAGTTTATATATCCTATTCCTACACTAGATGCTTTCAAAGAAGGAAACATGGCCAATATCTCTCCTAGCATTAAGATAAGAATTTCCGATAAACCAAGGGTTGAAGAAAACATTACCTTGGGGGCACATTATATCCCAGAAGAAGTTGACGCTTACACCAAGCTATTCAAATAATTCTATGATGTTTTAGCTTGGTCTTATTCTGAAATTCTCGGACTCGATCCCGCCATTGTCGAACACCATATAGACACATGACCCGATGCCATTCTTGTTCATCAAAAGTTGAGACCCATAAATCCTTCCAGACGTGAGGCTATAAAAGCTGAAATCATTGTTTTCAAACTTCTGTGGTTGTTGTTAATTGCAGAATCCATATTATCCACAATATCATAAAACAATGGTCGATGTTTCGAATCCCAACGGGGATCCATCTTCAGGACGAGAAATGAATGAAGAATGACAGAAGGTCGCAAAGATCAAGGTATAAATAGTGAAGGATTATGATGATGAGAAGAGACGACGACAAATTTTGTTAATCTATTTAAAATAAATTTTATTTTATTCTTTTTAAAATTTTATAAAGTTTTTATAAATTAATTTTAATTTAAATAATAAATATTTAAAATTTTTATTTAAATTATTTATATAATATTAGTAATAAATTTCATAATTTAATTTATTTTTTAATTTTAAAATTTTTTACAATTTTTTAATCATTATAAATTCTTAAGTGCTACTAAATTAATTTTAATTATAATATAATAACCCTAATTTAAAATTTTATTTAGTTTCATAATTTATATTTATAAAATTTTTAATTATTTGTTAAAAATGCTGAAATCGATAAGCTAAAGCAGGTTGGCTTTATCTATCCCATTGAATATACCACATGGGTTTCCAACTTAGTTCCCGTTCTTAAGAAACAAGGCACCATTCGTGCCTGCACTGACTTTCATGACCTGAACAAAGCTTGTCCCAAAGACAACTTCCCCACACTGTTTATTAACCAAATCATTGATAAGTGTGCAGGTCATGAGGTTCTATCCTTAATGGATGGATTCTCCGAATACAACCAGATAACTATTTGTTGTGTTGATCAACTTAAAACCGTGTTCATTAGTCTGTGGGGAACTTTGGCCTATAGGGTCACGCCTTTCAGTTTAAAGAATTCCAGAGCCACTTTTCAGCGGGCCATGTCTTATTACTTCCACGACTTGGCTCATATTATCCTTACTTACCTTGACAACCTCAATGCTCATTTTAGGCTTTGGGCGTAACAAATTCATGGTCTGCGTACCATTTTCCTCTGATGTCGCAAGTATAATATCTGCCTTAACCCGCTGAAGTGTGTATTTTGCATTCCTTCCGACCATCTCTTGGGATTCATCGTGTCCAAAGATGGTATAAATCTTGATAATCTCAAAGTTCAAGCCATTCTTGAACTTCCCATTCCTCGCACCTTGCTCAAGTTACAAAGCCTCCAAGGCAAAATCAACTTCCTTCGTCGGTTCGTACCTGACCACGCCACCAATGCACATGGGTTTCTTAGAATCCTTCAAAATAGCATTCCATTTGTTTTGGATTATTATGCTCAACAGTCTTTCGATGCCATGAAATGTGCTCTCAATTCTGCTCCCTTGATTAGTCCACCTAACTTTGATAGGGACTTTATCCTGTATATCTCAGCCTCCACCCATTCAATATCTGGGGTCCTTATCCAGAAAGATGCTACCAAAAACGAGCATGTTATCTACTATGTCAGTAAGAACCTCATTGGGCCCCCTGTGCCCTACTCACACGAAGAGAAATTGGTGTTGGTCATCATGTTCTTGGTCCAAAAACATCATCCTTATATCCTTACATGTACCACCAAGGTTGTGACCAATTCCATCCCAATGACTTTCATCTTAAGTCGACGGATTGTTAAAGGGAATTATGCCCATTGGATCATTATCCTCCAAGAATTCAATCTTGAATTCATCACACCAAAGATTAAGAAAGGTTTGGCCCTTGTCGAACTCATATATGAATTTCCTATTGGTGCATGTGATCCACCAGTTAATGATGATTTACCCGATGAAAATTTGTTTTCCATCACTTTGGATAATCCTTGGTATGATGACATCCTTACATATCCGCGAACCCATAAATTTTCTCCCCATCTCAATCGAGATGATCTACGACTAATACGACACCAAACCCCTCACTACCTTCTCATCCATGATGATCTCTATCATCGCGGTGTTGATATTGTCCTCTGTCATTGTCTCACTCACCCTGAATTTGAGCAAGTCCTTAATGCCTACCACAACAGTGCTTGTGGTGGCCACCTCTCCGGTATCCCCACTGCCCAAAAAATCATGTGCGCTGAGCATTTTTGGCCTTCTCCCTTTGGCGATTGCATTGAGGCAGTCAACATTGTCCCAATTTCCAACCATCCTGTCATATTAGCCGGTCCATGTTGTAAATGGCCTATTGACTTTATGGAGTGTCGAGCCCCATCTACTAATAACCACAAGCATATTATCGTGGTCATCGACTATTTCACCAAATGGGCTGAGGCTATGCCAACGTTCAATAACACTGTGGATACTGCAACCTGTTTTCTTTAACAATGTTATTGCTCAATTTTGGGTTCTGAAACAATTGGTCTCTGACCATGGCTAGCATGTTGAAGACGATATATGGTGTGAGCTATCCTCTCTATTGGGATTTGAGCACCAATATTCGTCACCTTATTATCCCCAAGGTAATGGACAAGTTGAAGTGGTCAATAAAATCCTTAAAACCATGATTCAACGGGCGGTGAATAAGGACAAAACCGATTGGCATCTTATTCTCTTCCCAAATTTGTGGGCCTATAGAACCTCAGTTAAAACCGCCACCAGGTTTACTCCTTTCCACCTTGTTTTTGGAGAGGAGGTCGTCCTTTTGATCAAGTGTGAGATCCCCTCCCTTCACCTTATCATCGAACTCCTCCCATACACCCAAATTTTAGAACAACGACTTATCATGCTTGATCATTCCAATGAAGACCGTCATGTTGCATTGCAAACAATTGAGGTGGCCAAAGAGCACACCAAAGCCTAGTATGACCAAAAATTCCACCCTCATACCTTTCACGAATGTGACCTTGTTCTTGTGTATGACCAAGCTCATGATGTCTTGGGGCACAAGAAGTTTCAACCATTATGGCTAGGACCTTACATCATTCGTAAGGATTTGGGCAAGGGGGCATACCTTTTAGAGGATTTTGAAGGCCAACTCCTTCCTGAACCTCACAATGCACTTTACCTGAAGAGATTCTATCCCTAACATTTATCATAGGAGTGCATGTATTTGTTTTATTTTCTATTTTTATGTAGATTGCATCCAACACCATTTCATTTTTTGTCTTTTGGTGCCTTTCATATGGATCCATCATCCACCTTGTATATTGGCCATGCAGATGGTGCGAGTCGCTTTTCTAGGAATCTAGCCTCGACAGCTTGGGCCATTTTTACCCCCTTGCATTCATTAGTTCACTCCCATGGCGTATGCATTGGACCTGCCACCAATAACCAGACCGAATATGATGCAATGATAGGGTTTTTAATTGATGGCCTTGATCATCGCATCCTTCATCTTCATGTTCGTTTAGATTCCTTCCTACTTGTCATGCAATTGAATGGCACTTATCATGTGCATAACCATGTCCTATTTAAGAAATATCTACGAGTGAAGCTTTTAGCATGTGAATTTGAATACATTACATTCAGTCATGTTCCTAGAGCCCAAAATCACTATGTAGATACCATGGCAAATAGCATTCTAGATTGGTCTTTATCACATGATTTTAACACAAGACAACCATAAAACAAATGGCGAACCATAATCGTCATATTAAAATATGCATATCCATATTATGTATCATCACATAAAAAACGTAAGTGTTTTGAGTCCACTAATCTAAATACATCTGACATGCCCATAGCATGTTACAAAACAAAAAAGGGGACCCACATTTCCCTATCTCTAATCACTATCTGGAGGGTCCTAAGCCAACGGCTCCACACCACTAGATTTTAGATCTCGAATGGCCTGACTAGCCATCGCCATGTGCCATATGATCCCTCACCACTCAGAGGGAAGACATATACACTCATTAGTATACTGATTTTCTAGAACATGTCAACCACACTCTGATACCCCAGTCAATACAACATCACATCTGCAGTGAAGATCCTCCAGCAAAGCCTCATAGTCCGGTCTCTGGTGTGATGTCGATCCACTCTATTCTACAGCCCTAGGCGCTATGGCTTGTCCTGAATATCATGCTGGTTTTACTGGTGCTATATCTGCATACCATAGGTTAATAATCAATACCACATACATATTCTAAAAGCTTAACATGCAACCAAAATAGCAACTTTCACTTACCATCTGGACCCCACGCTCGTCCCGACGGAAGTGGCAAGTCAGGATCACCCTGGAATTTCTTACCACTGTATGGATAATCATCTATGTAGAGCGGCATATGATCCCAATGACTGAAAAACTCTGGTTGGAACACTCATCCAATTCCCCCTCCTCCACCCCATCATTTTAGCTTCCCCCAGCGGCGCATCCTGGGCTCCCGTGGGCCCCCATCTCATATCTACATGTATGGAAGGATGGTCAGGATATTCTCAAATAAGAAGGAGCATAACATTTTCCCAAATGAACAAATCTCATTGACCCGCTTCCTGCATAGGTTCAACTATCGTTTCAACAATGATAACATCATCTAGGCCCCTGGTCAAATGATGGAATGCATGGCTTCCCAAGATCTGCAACACCATTGTGGAAATAGCTTATGTCTCTAAGCGCTCCAAGTCCCCGATCGGGATGGTCGTGCCCTTTGCACGACCACCTGGTTGGAAATGACGCTCAACAAAATCTCCTATGTTCCTCCCATGAGGTAATATTGGATGTATATCCCCTACCACCCCCAAGGGGGGCAGTCCGGTCAAAAAATAGATATCATGGATCGTAAGCTAGATCCTATGCCCCTACACTATAAATACCTCCTGGTCTGGGTCCCAATAGCTCACAATCCTTGATAGTAAGGGCTCACCTTCCCTCATCAGTGGGTTCTCCAACAACTTGAGAACCCCATAATGAGCTAATGATCCTCTCACTACTTGGTTCCCCTGAATCTCAATCTGAAGAGCGTCCAAGTATCATTCAGGCCAATCAATATTTTCCTCTACCATACCTGCAAACACCATCATGTTTTTCAGTTCAAAGAAAAATATCGTCATTAAAATAACATGTTCTCAGCTCTCACTTGGCCAACAGACTCATCCCTCCTTCTAGTCCAGAATGCAATTTTTTCTTCCAAAACTGCAAGCTCGCATTTTCTAGCCCATTCTTGCCCTCCAGAGTGCAGAACAGGCCCCAAAAAGTGTGAGCCGTCCGTGAGGATGGGCAACTGTCTCCCAGTGAGATATGAGACCCTAATGTGAAAAAATAATCCATTGGAAATGAAGAGTAAGGTTAGGCCACCTGCCTCCAACTAATGGAGATAAATGACATAAAAAATTGTTCCAAAGAGGGTCATGATGAAGACCACTTTTGGAAGCTTCATCCAGAGATGAGGCCCAAGAAATTCAACAGCAAAGGAAAACAAAAAACAGTTGCAACCACTCAACAGGATTTGGGATCTGACTCGGGTGATTAAACAAAAATTATAGCCATGGGTATGAAGGGAAAATAATCCATTTCTAGCACTAGTGCATCAAATTGTCACACTAGCACTCCAAATGAAGAAACAAGAATTGAATTATTTCATGTGAGGATTATATCAAAACATACAAAAATCAACACACTATTTGATAGTGGGTCTCAAGCAAACATGATATCTAAAGACTTAGTCAAGAAACTTAATCTTGAAACCATTCCTCATCACAAACCATACCATTGGGTTGGATATGCAAGAAAGTAAATTTGCAGGTTACAAGAAAGTGTATTCTTCGGTTTGCAATCACAACAAAATTCATCGACGAAGTTGAATTAGATGTTGTACCACTTGATATTTCAGGAATTGTTTTGGGTAGTCCTTACCTCTATGATAGAAAATTTCTCTTATATCGCCATGAAAAAAAGTACCACTTGTTCAAAAATGGTGGGGAGTATATTGTGAGAGCTCATTGCAAGGAACTAAATCTTTCAATGGTTGATGCAGGGCAAATGAAAAGACTAGTGAATTCAAGCAAGAATTTTGTGCTTCTTATGATTAAACCAAAGAATGATGTTGATTATGAAGCATTCCAAGGTTTTGATCCAAAGTTGAAATATGATTTGATTGAAGTGGTTAATCAAAATAATGAGATGTTTCAGGAGCCAAACGGGTTACCTCCAAAGAGGGGAGTCCAGCATGAGATACAGTTGCAACAAGATTGTCCTCTTCCTAAAATTGGCATGTATAAGATGTCGGTGATGGAGAGTGTTGAAATAAAAAAACAAATCCAAGAGTTGTTGGACAAAGGGTACATCTGACCAAGTACTTTTCCATGTGGGTCACCTATTTTGTTTGTGCCAAAGAAGGATGGAAGGATGGAACATGGTGCATGTGCGTAGATTTCCGTGCATTGAACAAGATCACGGTAAAAAACCGTTATCCACTTCCTAGAATAGATGATTTACTTGATCAATTGAAAGATGAAAAGTATTTTACTAAGTTGGAATTAAGGAGTGGCTACCATCAAATTAGAATTGTTGAAGGATACATTTGGAAGACAACATTCAAAACAAAGTAAGGTTTGTTTGAATGGATTGTTATTCCTTTTGGTTTATGTAATGCTCTTGCTACCTTCATGTGTGTGATGAATGATGTTTTGAGGCCATTTATTGACGAGTTTTTCATCATCTACTTAGATGATATCTTAATTTTTAGTAAATCACTTGATGAACATGTCATGCATGTAAGAAAGGTACTTGATGTCTTAAGGAAATACAAATTGTTTTTGAAGATGTCAAAATGTGAGTTTGGTAAAAATTCTTTGGTGTACTTGGTGCATATTGTTGGAGGAGGTGAGTTGAGAATAGATCCCTCTAAGGTAGAGGTCATTGTGAATTGGCCAATGCCCAAGACATTCACTGAGGTAAGAATTTTTTTGGGAGCAACCCAATATTGGAGGAATTTTATTGCTAACTTCTCTTTTATCGCAATTCCTTTGCGTGCATTGACTAGTGTGAAAAAGGTCTTTGAGTGGGGAGGCAAGCAGCAAAAAGCATTTTATGATTTGAAATAAAATATCAGTTCAGCCCCAGTACTTGCATTACCGAACTTGAGACAACCCTTTGAGATTCAAACTAATGCAAGTGACTATGCCATCAGTGCAATCCTTATGCAACATGGTAAGCCCATTTCATTTCATTCATAAACTTTCAATGGTGTAATGCTTAAATATCCTACTTATGACAAGGAGGGTGACTATTAATGATCTTAATGTTGATTACATGTTCAATAATTTCTTGTATTGGTTGAGAGGACATTAGCATGCTCGAATAGGATGAGAAAACATAGTAAAAGGGGTGGACGAATGTATGATAAGGGGTGGATGAATGTATGAATGACGAGTCGGGGTTTGAGGAGATTTTCAAAGGGAAATAATTATGCCTCATGTCAAGGGAAGAAGGGGGCAGCCTTTACAAAATTAGAAAAGTATACCTAAGTGAAAAGAAGTTCCAGGGAGCAGAGAGGATGATTTACAGAACAACAATGTGCGACGGGAGAATTCATGTAGAGAAGAATGACATAAGCACTATTTCCGACTCTCAAGCTATGTTCTCAAAGTTGTTGTGGTTCATTCATATCAGGTTTAAATCTTTATGCTTGGTTGTTTTGTCTCCACTGGCTAATTTTTTGTGTATAGTTTTATATATTGATAAATTTATTAGGATAGAGTGGATGGTTAGCTAGGGGAGCTTTGGGTTGTCTTCTATGCTTGCATTAAGGAAGTTGGAGCATCAAGAACCCTGTTGGTAGAAGGTGAATCACCACCTTAAGCACTTGAGTGTTGCGAGTGGCTTGGATTCGGGATATTTGTGGCTTTGGTATAGTCGAGGAAGGGTTAAGATTATTTGGCTAATTTTTAGTGTGGTTGTGGGAGTCTCGAGTGTTTGATCCATCCAATTTGAGTTCTCTTCATCTCTTCCGAGGAGCCTAGGGAATATTAACATTATAGAAAGTAGACCGGGGCGGGTTGAAGCGGCTTTCCTTCTGCTGAGTTGGGTGGTTTTGATGAGGTTTTTTGGTGGTATTTCTAAAAATTGATGTTGGCTTAGAGAAACATGGTTGCTCAAGCTCTCTCAGAGACTAAAAATTCAAAGCTAAGTGTTAAATATGCCTCTGCAAAGAGGGTAGGTGCACTTTTATATGGGGAGACAAGGTTTGCAAGGTCAATGACAGTAGCATGAAGAGGGTCATGGGGAGACCACTGATCCTTCACTTTCTCTCCCCTTTCAATTTGCGAAGAATGCCTTTGCGATGGATGGAAATGGTAGGTTCTTCTTCTAGATCAACAATGCCTTGGACCAACTCAATTGATCTAGGCAAGATGACCACAATGATATTATGGACTTCATGAATCATATCCAGTGAAACCTATGGGAGATGCATGATAGGATGTTAAGCCTTTGGAGAGGATAGTATAACATCCAAGAGCAGCTAAACCGTCTGGAAACCCAATTGGCACACAAGGAGGGACATGTGCACTGCAAATTCAAACTGTTGCCATCACCTAGTTCAGGACTTGATCACCCTGTTCCGATAATTTTTGATGTCATTTGACGTTATTGGGTTGTATATTGGTTTTACAGGTGTTTTGGAATTTTTTTCTGGTCAACTTATGTAAACCTTTGTCATTTTGGAAATTTTCTATGTATTTGGGCATGTAGATGGTGGCCAGTAAGTCTAGTGAAAATTAGGCCAACAATTATTTGAGAAACAATATAAGAAGATTTAACTTTTTGAATTAATATAAAACCTAGGTTAACCCAAAAAGAAAACTAAAAATGAACTTAAAGAACGATATATATATATAATCTTAGAAAAGGAGTTGGAATAGATCACTTGGTAGGAGAGTGTGGCATAGGGTACTAATATGCATTACATAAGTAATTGTATACAAAATCCTAACAAATTTTTATATTACTTTTAATTGCAAATCCCCAAAAAAATAATATAGAGGAAAAATAATCATTTTAAAATGGAAATTTCTCTCATAATAATTATTTATATTATATATATGTTAAATGATATTTATATTTAGTTTTTTTTACATAATAATTACTTTTATATTTTAATACTTAAAAAATAAAATAACAAATTTTATTTTTAAATTAATTTAAACTCTATATTAATAGATTAAATTAAAAAATTATAATTAATTATAAATCAAAACCATAATTTACACATTTATTATACACCAATATTTACAACAATGATCAAAGATATAATAACCTAAGACAAATTTGACCTATTACATACCTTTTGATATATTATGTATCCTTAATTGTAGAATCTTAGTGAAATGTTTGATTCCACAAATAATATGCTTATGTGCATAATGACGACGAAGTAAATTATTATCATAAATCAATTATCAAGCAACACTTGTCTTCAAGAAAGAGTATTCCTTGGTACTAAACTATTGTTAATTTAATTGTACAATCTCTCAATTAACAATTATTAATTCGTAGTGCCCCCGATCAGGGTACAAAGTTGGAGAGGATCCACATGGGGATCGAAGCAATGAATGAAACGATACAGGGTAGGGCTAGAGGGCGGCCCACACAATGCCACCACATGCCTAGAGTAAATAACGCCATGATGGGTTGTAAAGGCCTGTTAGAAAATTTTGGGGGAGTGGTTTATGCGAGGAGACAGATGGTAAGGGATACAAACTGCATGTAAACCATTGGTAAGGTTCATTCTTGGATGTTTTGGATAGTGGAGAGCTCTCCGCTCCTGACCGAGGTGCTGGTACAAAGGCGAAGCAGAGGGGGAGGTCAACACAACGCAACTACGAAGCAAGGCCTCTGGTATGTATCTCAGGCTTTACTCATAATTACAATGGAGGTTCCATCTCAGAGTAGGATGCATGAGTCGAAGGGTAAAATGAAGTTGCGTCCTTGGAATGTTGGGTCGTTGATTAGCATGTCTGTATTGGCTTACGTAGTGTCAATTTTGTTGTTATATGGTATTTTTTTGGCCCAAATGGGCATGTACTAGAACTTAAGACCTGCCACTGCAATTATGTTTATTCATATAGTCTATAGATCTCTATATCAATGGATTCTATCACACCATTGACTAGAGAATAGTAAAGCTTGCCTAGGGTTTGAAAGTACCTGCATCTGCGTTTTTTGGGAATGGTGGGGTGGCTGCCGAGCCCAAGGTAGTACCCAATCAGATAGGAAACCTTTGTAATTTGAGAAAACAATGCAATGAAGGCCAAATGCAAGCCCAACTGGAGGAAATTTTTTGGAATGCCATGGATGTGGCCGAGAGGGATTAATAGTTTTGTTTGTTGTGTTATGCCAGGTCCGCCTAGATTGTCTACCTCTCTGGCTCTTACACAGTGGGTGTTAACTATTTTGTGGGTTCGAGTGGAATTATAGTCGTTGGGTGGTCCAAAAAGAGTGAAAATGGTTAAGGCAGCTTCAGCAACGGGCAACCGTGGAAGAGGTGGGAAGCAACCACACGACAAGGGGAAGGCATAGACGGCTTTATCCAGTAACCCTCAACATCGAAGGGGAAGGAAAACATATCAGGATAATATGCATAATTTACTACAAGTATATGGGGTTGGGACCCCAGCACACCCCAACACAGGTAAAAACAATGATTTCCTCATAGGAGAAGGACTTGAACACTAAAGTGGAAGCTGACCTCCTGAGTGAAGAATAAGAAACCTGGCATTTGTTCTAGGGAATACCAGAGGTCGGTTGGCCATGTTCAAACAGTTAGTGCACTTATACTGGTCCATGAAATGTTTAATGGCAAAGGAAATTATGGTCGTGCAGGAAGTTGGGGGTCAGCCACGGGTAGAGTCGAGCCTCAAGGAGGTTCACTAGGATATCCAATCTATTCAGTTACAACTTCACCATCAGAATGTACACCTAATCCAAATTGAAAGGCAACTCGAGAATCTACACCAAGTGGACATGCCAGGGTCGACTGCAAAACACCTTGCCCTGGTAGAATCATTTGACAACTAACTGGTTGGGAAAATTGAATTTTTTTGTTTTTTTTATTCTGTTTCATGATGTGGTCGGCTAGCATTTATTTTACTAGTTGTAAGTGTAAAGGGATAATAGATATGGTAGTATATAAGGAATGGAAAGACAAAATCAAATAGTTTAAGTTTTGGATGGATTATAGCTCAAATAGGTGGCTAACAGACCTAGTTTCATTCGGGAAGGTTGAGCTCATTGATTATAATTATTTTATTAAAAGATGAATAGAAAGGTACTGTCAAACTTACATAATTTTTTTAATTAATTGGTAGTTAATTGAATTAGATATTTTTATTAATTGGTTTTGAATTGAATTAGATAATAATACCTTTCAAAAAAAACTTGAGATTGAGGTATTTTAAAAGATGTAGGAGATGGAAGGCAATTATAAAGAGGATGGAGATTGAGTTTTTTCAAAAATAAATTAAAGATCAAAAATAATTATTAAAAATAAATTTATTCAAAATTTGGATTTTTTTTTTTTAATTTGTGGTTAAATATTATGTTTTGTTTTAAACAAGAATATACAAGGATACACTAAATATTTTAAGACAATTTTTCACTTGGAAGATTAGACTATAGTTAAAAGTGAACTTTTCGTAGAGAACATATGATAGCATAATGCTTGAAAAAACTAAAAAGATTATACATATGTTGAAAAATGGGTCGACTTTGGGCATTAGGATAAACTATGATATCAGGAAATAAATAATTCAAAGGATATCATATAACTAAGAAAAAGGATCAGAGTTCATGGTTGCAACATGGATGGGGTCCTCATTGTTGTTAGTGGTGCTTCTTGTTGGGGGAGGAATACCAAGGTTTTTCTTAATGCGATCAAGGGGATAGTTCAGGTCCCTCGAATGATGATGCAAATGCTCTAGAGAGTGTAGAATGGATGCTCAATTCTCGAACCAATCCATCAATATTTTGCTGAGGAGAAACATCAAATTCCAATATATGTTGATGGTGTACATGTACTGGTTGAAACAACCGCACATGTGTCCAACATCTGGTGCCCAAATTTTCAATTCAATAAGAAACATTGTGTTTAAAAGTTGATGTTTTTGAGAGGCTCCTTCACATTCCATATGGGTAAGCTCCACTTGGATGGGGCCCAAGGTGAGATATTGAAACCTGGCACTTGTTTCCTCAAAGCGATGGTGGGTACATGAGTGTCCCTAAGAGGCCTGCTTTTGGTAATATGCTTCCCCTTAGGGAACACATGCACACTGATTGGGCATGGTGGGAGGTCCAACAAGGATTAAATAGCAATTTTTAAGGGATGCAAGGGTATAAGCGGTAAGCGCAAAGAGAGGTTCCACATGTAGATGAGAGAGGGTCAAGTGATAGGGAGATAAAGGAAGTTGGGAATTAAAAAAGGAGAAAACAACCAACAATCCACGAAAAGGTTGTGTTTGCTTGTGAGGGAGTGAAGAAAAAGATATAGAGCTTGTAAAAAATACTATTAGGAGAAAGTAAATAACCATGGGATATCAACTAGTAAGATAACATAAAAACTTAAGAGCAAGTCGAGAAGCATGAGGAGAGCACCAGAAAGAATGCAGTTCGGGGAGATACCATAAATGAAGTCAATTTGCAAAGACAAAAACCATGCAAGCGGATGAATTCAAACCAAAAATAATTAGGGAGCACCCACTAAAGGTGTTTGGCTCTTATGGTTGAGCTGGAGTTGAAGGAAAAAGACATGGGCATTGATCCTACAAGGATATGGAAACAACTGGGCCGGTCTGATACTTCAAATCACCAATTGGAAATTTCCATTGAAGGTTCAGCCAAAGAGATAAGACATGTTAATTGTGGAACAAAAAATGTATACCAAGAACCAAAGACTAGGGCCTGGCCAAGGCTCGAGGAGGTGGGTCGGCCAGTGCCCCCAATTTAGATTAACGAGATATAAGATATAAGTTGCAGACAAGAGGTTCTAGTACCCAACAACACCAAATCAGAACTGCACCATGAAGGAGAGTGTCATAAGCTGCATTGGAGTGAGAATGATTGCCACATGATCAAATAACTAAGAAGAAACCTAGAAGGACGACAAATATTCAATTCAATGATAGTGTTCAGGCATGATACCAGGTGTGTTGTAGTTGACTCGCATGGGGAAAGGTATCGAGATTAAAAGTGCCATAAAAAAACTTTATGGGGGTGTATTTCCATGTCCCTTAGTCGCTTGAGAAAGTGGGGTGGTGGTAGCCACCCTGCACACCTCCCCCTCGTCCCCCCCACACACATTTTCATTGTAGACACATGTATTTGAGTGGGGACTTCATCATAAGGTAACAGGTGGAGGAGAGTATTGCCCTAGAGTCCAAACATCCATGATTAGCTAACATATCTACAATTTTGTTTCCTATCCACTAGAAATGGGAGAGGATAATGACTAGGATATGGATCAGAGGGGAAGACACCTTACATATGAGTGCTTATAGATTCTAAATTTTAGAGACTTTATGAACTACGGTGTCATATTGTAGCTTGCAGAGCATGTTGATGATAAGCTCAAAATCACCTTCCACAGAAACATTAGAGAAATTTTGAGGTTTAAAATGGGCCTCCTAAGGAATATTATTAAATAATAATGGAAATAATAAAATAATATTATATTACCTCATCTGCAAGTTTTGGAGGGAAAAAAGAAAAAACTACTTTTTCAACTCATATTATCAACTTATCTTCCTACGATTTTACTCAAATTTCGAGCGAAAGCACTCGTTGGATATATAGTTTAATTTTAGCTCCAAGGAGTACCCATGTTGCATACTTTTGATGGACCCTACTATACGAAAATGTGAAATACATGAAAAAATGTGATTGCAAACATGTTTGCTCATGTATTTCGCATTTTTCATGTAGTAGGATCCATCGAAAATATGCAACATGGGTACTCCTTCGATGAAAAATTAGATTCCGCATACAATGAGTGCTCCCTCTCGAAATTTGAGTAAAATCGTAGGGAGATAAGTTGAAAATACGAGTTGAAAAAAACAGTTGTTTTTTTTTTTTTTTACTCCAAAAATGGTGAATCATCCCCCATGGTTAACATCATCATATTGAATCGTATTGCCTCTCATAAAGTTGATTTTGTTGTACATTTTTGTTTTGAGTCCTAATTTTTACCTCCAAAATTCTCTAATGATTTTGGAGTATCCCTCTCCCTATGCAATTTCCATCACAATGACCAAGCCTATTTCCTTCGATTACATTATTGCTATTAATTCCCAATGAGCTTGAGTATATGAATAGTGGATGACCTTTGTGGTCTTTAAATATGCCACCGAATTTAGTTGGACTTAGATTCCTTTTCAAAGTGTCATCAAAATTTAGTTTGGAGAAAGAGGTAGCCCTCGTGAAAATTCCATGTAATAAAAGTTAATAAAGGCAAAATAATAACCACAATTATGGGAAACTTATTCCAAGATTAATGCTGAGAAAATACATCCTAGTGTGGGTGTTCACTTGGTTTATTATGGCTAAGGAAATTGGCAAAGGAAATGACAAAGGATTTGGAAAGGAAAAATGACATTTTTGAAAATTCATTTATGAAAATAATGAAATTAGGAGAAAAGGAAGGTGAAAGATCGCAGGTTGCATGTGTGAAGGAAAATAATGGAAAATGAATAAAATAGATGCCTCATTAATAAAAATTCATCTAAGAATCAGTTGGTACCTTTTGTCAGTTCAATTTGGAGCTCTCTCTCTTACCCTTGAACACTTAGAGCATTCTTAGAGCACTTAAGCATTGGATAAAGAGAAGCAAAGAAAGTAAGAGGAAGCAAATATCAAGCAAGGAAGAGTAGGATCAAGCAACTACAGTGTGATTATTTGCAGGTATCGAGTTCCATGTATGATTTCCTTGCTAGTTTTGACATGCATGGTTATGTATGTGTGTTCTTGGTTCTCTTGTTGTCATGGGCATGGGTTTTTCCAGGTGTGATAATGTTCTTTAGCCTTACCTTGCCATTTCCAGATAGCCATGGTGTGATGGGGTTCTCATGTTTTGGTTGAGCTGGATTTCCAAATGGATTCAAAAATAAGTGAGGTGGTCTCTAAAAGAAAGAACACACGGCCTAGTGATCCCTGTACTAGAATTTGGATTGTGGTAAATCCCTGGACTAGTAACCCCTGAACCAGACTGTGGGTTGCGGTAAAGCCGGATATTGTGTGCCTCAGTGGGCCTAGGAATCCTCAACTGGTGAATGGCGAGATATACAGTAAAGCCTAGAGGTGTGTGCCATCAATTAGGCCTAGGAATTCTTGGCTGGTGAATGGCACGATATACTGCAAATCTTTGAGGATGGAGTCTTGATTATTCCTAGGGATCCTCGATCCTTGTATGGCAGTGTTATCAACAAAAAATTATCACTTAGCCATATCTAACTAAGTGGATCGAAGTACACCATGTAAGACCAATTTTACCATAGTAAAATGGTTTTCACTACAGGAAATAACTTGATAAACCATATTTTATTAAGTTGTTTCTAATTAAAACATGAAACCCCATGAGAAATAATTAAATAAATAATTATTTATATGAGTAATTAATTATATCATTGTTTGGTTATTATTCCTTGTCACATTCGACCTAATCATGAGAAATACTTAAATAAATCACTATTTATTTGATTTTTCACTAGGAATAATTAATTAATTAATTATTTAGTTAAATATTCCTTGTCAAATTTGACTAAATCACTTAGGAATGATTAAACAAATCATTCATTTGCTTATTATTCCTTAACCATTTCCTTAAAATAATAAATAAATCATTTATTTTTTTTTGGATTAAAATACTATTTTGGGTCGTAGCTATACCTACGCGATGTTAGTTCTCGCATCTTTGGTCCACCGCAAGATGTGCTTTCCCCAAAATGGAAATATCGTCACCATTTATTAGTAGACATATTACGATCCGAAGTCTCAAACATCACCACAATATACCATCTCGTTGATGACCGAAAATCAACCTATCTCGCCTCTCACCAATCTCTCTCCTGGAGTCTATAAAGATTCCACATTGCTTGGTGCATATCATGGTCCAACACCTACCCCTTCTAAGCCCAGCTTGTCTAGTGTTTGCATGTTGCAAGCATCACACGCTAGCCACAAGTGGTTCGATACGACTATCCAGCAGCCAACACCTTTGCAACTTGATGTTGTTCACTCAACCGAGCCATTAGGACCAGCTACTCAAGGACCATCTCCTTCTGTTGGTGTCTCTCCTCATATTTTTCAAACAGGAACAGTTCCCCCAATTCTTAACCATCTGGGAGTCTTTCTGCCAGGCCATTACCCTTTAGATCCGATATCGTTTTTAGCTCCCCCATATGGAGTCTTTTCTGTGCCTTTCATGGCTAAGTTGAGTTTACCTAATTTGACCCTTGGGATCCCAGTCTGGTACATTTATCCCCGAGCAAAAACTCCACCTGATCAACTCAAACCATATACTACTTTGACCTCAATCCAATTGGTCTCGATCACCCCTTCCTTTTCTATAGTTCCACAACAAACTCAACGAGAACCTACTCTTGTTGTGATAGCATCTAGAGAGGGGGGTAATGCCAAAAACAAGGAACCTAAGGACAAGGCCCCCCAAACAACTCTATCTCCCTCTAAGCCTCCAAAGCTGACACGTTTGTGCGCTTTGTGTGATGTTGTTGGGCATGCCAAAAACAAGTATCCTGAGCTTCCTCGTCTCAAACCTGTGGTTGACAAGACGTTTCTTGACTCTAACATCCCGGAGATCCATGTTACCTTACCTGAGTCTGCCAAAAGAAACAAGTCATTACACACAAACCACCCATGAAATTTTTGTAAGAATTATGGCCATTATTCCCATCATTGTCCCCATCTCGAATACTTTCGTGATACCCTTCAGGCACTTCATAAAATATAGGTCGCTCGTAGTGGATCATCTACTCCTCTACTTATGAATTTTGGCCCCACCATTACACCAAAATCAGAGGAATATAATCCACCCATTGTGATACCTCCCCCTGATGTCAAGATGACAGACCAGTCGATCACTATTCTCTATCTATCATCGTCCATGAGATCCTCGAAGGAAGACCCCTCGGGGGCTTCCCATAGTGCTTATGTCAAACCTCCCTCGTCGAACACCCTGGTCTCAACATCGGTATATGTTTCATCTACTAGCACTTTGTCCACCCCTAGTGGTGATGCGTATGTGAACCATATCTCCCATAATGATGCGTCAAGTAGATTCGCTACATCAAGTGGTCGCCCTTCCTCTAGTTCTCCCATCTTCCATGCAGATGAAGACATTATGGAAGCCATGAGCACCCCTGATTTTCCTTGGGATGATATGCACCATTGTGTGTACTTCCTTTCGCAACAAACTCATGATCAATAAGTTGTGGAGTCTAAAGACTTCATTCATGGTGAAGTAGATTAGTTTAGAAATCCCATTCCTACGCTAGATGCTTTCGAAGAAGGAAACATGGCCAATATCTTTCCTACCATTAAGATAAACATTTTCGATAAACCAAGGGTTGAAGAAAACATTACCTTGGGGGCACATTGTACCCTGGAAGAAGTTGACCCTTACACCAAGCTATTCAAGGAATTCTATGATGTTTTCGCTTGGTCTTATTCTGAAATGCTCGGACTTGATCCCGCCATTGTCGAACACCATATCGACACATGAACTGATACCATTCTTGTTCATCAAAAGTTGAGACCCATAAATCCTTCCAGACATGAGGCTATCAAAGCTGAAATCATGGTTTTCAAACTTTTGTGGTTGTCGTTAATTGCAGAATCCAAATTATCCATAGTATCATAAAACAATGGTCGACGTTTCGAATCCCAACGGGGATCCATCTTCAGGATGAGAAATGAATGAAGAATGAAAGAAGGTCGCAAAGATCAAGGTATAAACAGTGAAGGATTATGATGATGAGAAGAGCCGACGACATATTTTGTTAATCTATTTAAAATAAGTTTTATTTTATTCTTTGTAAAATTTTATAATTTTTTTATAAATTAATTTTAATTTAAATAATAAATATTTAAAATTTAAATTTAAATTATTTATATAATATTACTAATAAATTTAATAATTTAATTTAATTTTTAATTTTTAAAATTTATTTTTTTTTAATTATTATAAATCCTTAAGTGCTACTAAATTAATTTTAATTATAATATAATAACCCTAATTTAAAATTTTATTTAGTTTCATAATTTATATTTATAAAATTTTTAATTATTTGTTAAAAAAGCCTAAATCGATAAGCTAAAGCAGGTTGGCTTTATCTATCCCATTGAATATACCACATGGGTTTCCAACTTAGTTCTCGTTCTTAAGAAACAAGGCACCATTCGTGCCTACACTGACTTTCACGACCTGAACAAAGCTTGTCCCAAAGACAACTTCCCCACACTATTTATTAACCAAATCATTGATAAGTGTGCGGGTCGTGAGGTTCTATCCTTCATGGACGGATTCTCCGAATACAACTACATAACTATTTGTCGTGTTGATCAACTTAAAACCGTGTTCATTAGTCTGTGGGGAAATTTTGCCTATAGGGTCATGCCTTTCAGTTTAAAGAATTCCAGAGCCACTTTTCAGTGGGCCATGTCTTATTACTTCCACGGCTTGGCTCATATTATCCTTGCTTACCTTGACGACCTCACTGCTCATTTTAGGCTTTGGGTGCAACACATTCATGGTTTGCGTACCATTTTCCTCTAATGTCGCAAGTATAATATCTACCTTAACCCGCTGCAGTGTGTCTTTTGCATTCCTACTGACCATATCTTGGGCTTCATCATGTCCAAAGATGGTATAAATCTTGATCGTCTCAAAGTTCAAGCCATTCTTGACCTTCCCATTCCTCGCACCTTGCTCAAGTTACAAAGCCTCCAAGGCAAAATCAACTTCCTTCGTTGGTTCATACCTAACCATACCACCAATGCACATGGGTTTCTTAGAATCCTTCAATATAGCATTCCATTTGTTTGGGATTATTATGCTCAATAGTCTTTTGATGCCATGAAACGTGCTCTCACTTCCGCTCCCTTGATTAGTCCACCTAACTTTGATAGGGACTTCATCCTCTATATCTCAGCCTCCATCCATTTGATAGCTGGGATCCTTATCCAGAAAGATGTTGCCAAAAACGAGCATGTTATCTACTATGTCAGTAAGAACCTCATTGGGCCCCTTGTGCCCTACTCACACAAAGATAAATTGGTGTTGGTCATCATGTTCTTGGTCCAAAAACATCATCATTATATCCTTACATGTATCACCAAGGTCGTGACCAATTCCAGCCCAATGGCTTTCATCTTAAGTCGACGGATTTTTAATGGGAATTATGCCCATTGGATCGTTATCCTCCAAGAATTCTATCTTGAATTCATCACACCAAATATTAAGAAAGGTTTGGCCCTTGTCAAACTCATTTCTAAATTGCTTATTGGTGTGTGTGATCCACTGGTTAATGATGATTTAACCAATGAAAATTTGTTTTCCATCACTTCGGATGATCCTTGGTATGGCGACATCCTTACATATCCGTGAACCCAGAAATTTTCTCCCCATCTCAATCGAGATGATCGAAGGCTAATATGACACCAAGCCCATCGCTACCTTCTCATCGATGATGATCTCTATCTTCACGGTGTTGATATTGTCCTTTTTCATTATCTCACTCACCCTGAAGTTGAGCAAGTCCTTAATGCCTGCCACAACAATGCTTGTGGTGGCCACCTCTCCGGTATGCCCACTGCCCAAAAAATCATGTGCGCTGAGCATTTTTGGCCTTCTCTCTTTGGAAATTGCATTGAGGCAGTCAAACACTGTCCCAATTTCCAACCATCCTGTCATACTAGCCAGTCCATTCTGTAAATGGCCTATTGACTTTACGGAGTTTCAAGCCCCATCTATTAATAACCACAAGTATATTATCATGGTTGTCGACTATTTCACCAAATGGGCTGAGGCTATGCCAACGTTCAATAACAATGTGGATACTGCAACCCATTTTCTTTAATAATGTTATCGCTCAATTCGGGGTTCTAAAACAATTGGTCTCTGACCATGGCTGGAATTTTGAAGATGAGATATGGTGTGAGCTATCCTCTCTGTTGGGATTTGAGCACCAATATTCGTCGCCTTATTATCCCTAAGGTAATGAACAAGTTGAAGCGATCAATAAAATCCTTAAAACCATGATTCAACGGGCGGTGAATAAGCACAAAATCGTTTGGCACCTTATGCTTTTCCCAAATTTGTGGGCCTATAGAACCTCAGTTAAAACTGCCACCGAGTTTACTCCTTTCCACCTTGTTTTTGGAGAGGAGGTCGTCCTTTCGATCAAGTGTGAGATCCCCTCCCTTCACCTTGTCATCGAACTCCTTCCAGACACCCAACCTTTAGAACAATGACTTATCATGCTTGATCATGCCAGTTGAATACCATTGTGTTGCGTTGCAAACAATTGAGGTGGCCAAAAAGCACACCAAAGCCTAGTATGACTGAAAAGTCCACCCTTGTACCTTTCACGAATGTGACCTTATTCTTGTGTATGACCAAGCTCATGATGTCTTGGGGCACGAGAAGTTTCAAACATTATGGCTAGGACCTTACATCATTCGTAAGGATTTGGGCAAGGGGGCATACCTTTGAGAGTATTTTTAAGGCCAACTCCTTCCTAAACCTCACAATGCACTTACCTAAAGAGATTTTATCCATAACATTTATCATAGGAGTGCATGTATTTGTTTTATTTTCTATTTTTATGTAGATTGCATCCAACACCATTTCATTTTTGTCTTTTGGCACCTTTCATATGGATCCATCATCCACGTCGTATATTGGCCATGCAGATGGTGCGAGTTGCTTTTCTAGGAATCTAGCCTCGACATCTTGCACCATTTTTACCCCCTTGCATCCATTAGTTCACTCCAATGGCGTATGCATTGGACCTGCCACCAATAACCAGACCGAATATGATGCAATGATAGGGTTTTTAATCGATGGCCTTAATCATCGCATCCTTCATCTTCATGTTCATTTAGATTCCTTCCTACTTGTCATGCAATTGAATGGCGCTTATCGTGTGCTTAACCATGTCCTATTTAGAAAATATCTACGAGTGAAGCTTTTAGCATGTGAATTTGAATACATTACATTCAGTCATGTTCCTAGAGCCCAAAATCACTATGTAGATACCATGGCAAATAGCATTCTAGATTGGCATTTATCACATGCATTTAACACAAGACAACCATAAAACAAATGGAAAACCACAATCTTCATATTAAAATACGCATATCCATATTATGTATCGTCACATAAAAAATGTAAGTGTTTTGAGTCCATTACTCTAAATACATCTGACATGCCCATAGCATGTTACAAAACAAAAAAGGGGACCCACATTTCCCTATCTCTAATCACTATCTAGAGGGTCCCGGACCAATGGCTCCGCACCACTAGCTTTTAGATTCTGAATGGCTTGACTAGCCATCGCCATGTGCCACATGATCCCTCGCCACTCAGAGGGAAGACATATACACTCATCAGTATATTGATCTTCTAGATCATGCCAACCGCACTTTGATACCCCGGTCAATACAACATCACATCTGCAGTGAAGATCCTCTAGAAAAGCCTCATAGTCCGGTCTCTGGTATGATGTTGATCCACTCTGTTCCATAGCCCTAGGCCCTATGGCTCGTCCTGAATATCATGCCGGTTTTATCGGTGCTATATCTGCATACCATAGGTTAATAATCAATACCACATACATATTCTAAAAGCTTAACATGCAACCAAAATAACAACTTTCACTTACCATCTGGACCCCACGCTCGTCCCGAAGGAAGTGGTTGTTGGGTGTGGAGCCTGATTATCTTGTTTATTTTGTATCACAACGTTGGACCCCTGTACCTTAATGGGGCGGCAACGCTACCTATAATTAAACGCTACCTGGGGGGTCTAGGGGGGCGGATGCGACTTTATGGAGCCCCCCCCCTGGCAAGGAGTTTCGGGGGCAGCGCCCCCGAAGCTAAAAACAGATGTAAATTTCCTTGTAAAAGTATAGTAATTTCTAGTCAATCTGGGCCATTCATTAGGCGGATGATCTGAGGTAGAAGTTATGTTTAGTTTAGGGTTTTTTGCCCTAGAAGGCAACCCCTTGCCTATATGAGGGTATTGTATTGCGACTGTGCATTGTATGTGTATTCTCGGAGTGAGAAACAGATAGGGAGACTGTGAGAGAGACCAGAGGATATTACAACGGATCTGCTATAGGTTGTGTCTCTTCATTTTGTTGGATAATAGAAAGGAAGGAATGGCTGTTCGGGGTGGACGTAGCCCAAACTAGGTGAACCATGTATATCTGTGTCTCTCTGGTTTTATGTGTTTGGTGTGCTTGTGTTTTTCGCATATTTTATGTGTTTCATTGCTCTATAATATTTAATTTTCTAACAGTGGTAAGTCAGGATCACCCTGGAAGTTCTTACCACTATATGGATAATCATCTGTGTAGAGCGGCATCTGATCCCAATGACCGAAAAACTCTGGTCAGAACACTCATCCAACTCCCCCTCCTCCACCGCGTCGTAGTACCTTCCCCCAGCAGCGCATCCTGGGCTCCCATGGGCCCCCATCTCAGATCTACACGTATGGAAGGATGGTCAGGATCTTCTCAAATGAGAAGAAGCATAACATTGTCCCAAGTGAACAAATCTCATTGACCCGCTGCCTGCATAGGTTCAACTATCGTTTCAACAATGATAACATCATCTGGGCCCACCCATAGTAGGTCCCTCTCAAAACACTCTCTACCAACATCATCCACCCCCTAGTCAAATGATGGAATGCCTGGCTGCCCAAGATCTGCAACACCACTGTGGAAATATCTCATGTCTCTAAGCGCTCCAAGTCCCCGATCAGGATGGTCGTGCCCTTTACACGATCACCTAGTCGGCAATGACGCTAAACAAAATCTCCTATGTTCCTCCCATGAAGTAATACTGGATGTATATCCCCTACCACCCCCAAGGGGGGCAGTCCAATCAAAAAATAGATAGCATGGATCGTAAACTCAATCCTATGCCCCTGCACTATAAATACCTCCTAGTCTGGGTCCCAATAGCTCACAATCCTCGATAGTTAGGGCTCACCTTCCCTCATCAGTGGGTTCTCCAACAACTTGAGAACCCCATAATGAGCTAATGATCCTCTCACTACTTGGTTCCCCTGAATCTCAGTCCGAAGAGTATCCAAGTATCATTCACGCCAATCAATATTTTCCTCTGCCATACCTACAAACACCATCATGTTTGTCAGTTCAGAGAAAAATATTGTCATTAAAATAACCTGTTCTTAGCCCTCACTTGGCCAACATACTTACCCCTTCTTCTAGTCCAGAATGCAATTTTTTCTTCCAAAACTACAAGCTTGCACTTTTCTAGCCCATTCCTGCACTCCAAAGTGCAGAACATGCCCCAAAAAGTGTGAGCCGACTGTGAGGATGGGCAATAGTCTCCCAGTGAGATATGAGACCCTAATCTGAAAAAATAATCCACTGGAAATGAAGAGTAAGGTTAGGCCACCTACCTCCAACTAATGGAGATAAAATGACATCAAACATTGTTCCAAAGAGGGTCATGATTAAGACCACTATTGGAAGCTTCATCCAGAGATGAGGCCCAAGAAATTCAACAGCAAAGGAAAACAAAAAACAGTTGCAACCACTCAACAGGATTTGGGATTCGACTCGGGTGATGAAACAAAAATTATAGCCATGGGTATGAAGGGAAAATAATCCATTTCTAGCACTAGTGCATCAAATTGTCACACTAGCACTCCAAATGAAGAAACAAGAATTGAATTATTTCATGTGAGGATTATATCAAAAAATACAAAAATCGACACACTATTTGATAGTGGGTCTCAAGCAAACATGATGTCTGAAGACTTAGTTAAGAAACTTAATCTTGAAACCATTCCTCATCACAAACCATACCATTGGGTTGGATATGCAAGAAAGTAAATTTGCAGGTTATAAGAAAGTGTATTCTTCGGTTTGCAATCACAACAAAATTCATCGACGAAGTTGAATTAGATGTTGTACCACTTGATATTTCAGGAATTGTTTTGGGTAGTCCTTACCTCTATGATAGAAAATTTCTCTTCTATCGCCATGAAAACAAGTACCACTTGTTCAAAAATGGCGTGGATTATGTTGAAGATTGCAACAAGAAACAGTGAAGGAGGCATCCTGAAACATCATTCCTGATCCTAGTTGGAAAGTGATCACCAAAACTAGGTGGGGGCCACACAGGTGATTTTTGTCGCAAAGTCTATTTTTAGACTATGTCTATTTTTAGACATGTCGATCATGTTCTATGAGTTGCAGGATGCTATTTGTGGATGGTTGGTCAAGTTGGAAAAATAGATGGACTTCTATTTTTAGACATATTGGGCGGAATCTATTTTTAGATTGCCAGTCTAAAAATAGATATGTCAAATATTATTAGCTCTTAATAATATTTGGACTCTAAACATTATCTTTTTCTCTTGGAGCACTTCAGTTAAGTGCACAGATGTGGCACAGGAGCTGACAGAAGGAATTACGCTATTCCTGAGGGTTAAGTGGAGCTATTGCATGGAGGACTTCAGTTAGAACTCATGTGACAGAGTTTGGTGGAGTTGTGTTCATTTTAACTCAGTTAGTCATAGTTGAGCTAGTTGTATCTAGTCTAACTGATTAATACACTAGTGAGAGTGGTGTGAATTAATTAATAATTAATTCACTAATTAATAACTCATTAATCAACTAAAGAATACATCAGTTAACTACAGTGCATGGACAGTTTCAATGGAGACCAATGAAGAGGTAGGTGAAAGAGCAAGTGTGACTATCAGTCGTGACTATAGTGTTGCATTGTTTGCACCAAAAATTTAGTGGAGATGCCTTTAAGGATTGCGTGAGCAAGGCTGGAGCAATACGAGTTCATCCAGAGCCATTCTTTAGCAGGGATTGCGTAGTAGAGGCAGGCTAAAGGCTGGCAAAGATCGATGCATGGATTTGCAAGATTGGGCTTGATTAGTGTGTAGCGATTGGATTGTACTGAGAGCTTGTGATAAGATTTGTATGAGGATTGTTACATGATCTCTATGACATATATTATATACAGATAGTTGGGGTTTTTAGCTTCAGGATTTCCCGTTAAACAACTGTGTTAATGTGTGTGAATTTTTATGGTTTCATGTGTGCATTGCAATTGTGTTTAATTTCCGCATATGATGATCAATGGTGGAATAGATTCTGTATTGTACATGAAGTCAGATAGTGTGTGATTAGGAGAATCTTGGATATATAACGCATTAGTTATATAATTTCTACATGGTATCAGAGCATTTATCATTGGAGCAGATTGCAATTATTGAAACAGTTGAGTTTTGTGCTGGTGGAATTCGAAATTGATGTAGTGTTTTCTTGGTGTCGAAGTTGAGAATTCATTGAAATGTATTTCAACGGATTGCGATTGGAGTATGCCCTTGAGGGAAGCTCAAATTATATTGCATGGAAGGACAGGATGGAGGCAGTGCTGGAGGATAATGGGTTGAAGGAGTTCATAGATGTTGATATTCCTAAGCCGGGTTCTAGCGATGCAGCTGCACTTGACGCATGGCAAAAGAAGGTAGCAAGGTGTCGAAGGATTCTATTGGAAGGTGTGAAGGATCACATTGTGTCCAGCCTTCACAGTAAAGCCACTCCATTCTTGATGTGGAAGGCTTTGACAGAATTGTTCCAAAGCAGAAGTGACCAGAGGAAGTTGGCGCTTAAAGACAAGCTTAGGAAAATAAAAATGGAGAAGAATGACACTATTCCAGTATACTTGACAAAGTGTGTCCACTGCAGGGATGAGCTTGGGAGTGTAGGAGTTAGTGTGGATGAAGAAGACTTGGTGAGCTTGGCTCTCCTTGGGCTTTCGAATAGTTGGCATAGCTACGAGGACTCTGTCAATGGTTGGGAGAAACTGCCAAGATGGGAGCGACTTTGGTCGGATCTTGTGCAGGAGGAGATAAGGCGGAGTACCAGGGATGGCTCTTCATCAAAGAATGATGATGAAGAGGATTGCGCTTTGGCTTCCAAAGCAAGGAAAGGGAAGGGGAAGAAAAATCCTTCTCAATCCGATGCAGATGGAAAAGAGCGTGACATGTCCAAAGTGAAGTGTTTTCACTATCACGAACATGGGCATTTCGCCACATTGTCCACAGAAGAAGAAGAACAAGCAGGATGTTGGAGCTGCAACTGGTGAGGCTCTTGCCTCCCAATTTGAGCTGGACTTCTCATTGATCGCATGCATGGTGTCTAGTGCATTGGGATCGGGGTGGTACTTTGATAGTGGTGCTTCCTTTCACATGACGGGAGATGTGAATATTTTCAGTGACTTGGTGGAGAAAGATCTCCAGTTGCATGTTGATTTGGGCGACAATGGACGATACAATGCGACCGGCATTGGTACCATAACCTTTCAGAGGGAGTCAGGTAAACTCATTCTTTTACAAGATGTAGTGCATGTTCCAGGTTTAAAGAAGAATTTAATCTCAGTCGCAATGTTAGAGGATAAAGGGTATGATGTTGTATTTAGTGAAGGAAAATTTTTCCTTCGGCACAAAGCAACAGGACAAGTCAAGAAGGTTGGGATTCGAGCAAAGAATCTCTACAAACTTGAAGTAGATGGGATGTCTACGGAGCTTCCTACTGTTGGGAAGTGCAAGAAAGACATGCAATTGATGCTTGAGAGGGAGCAAGTTTTGCATGCAGGTAATAGTGAACCTAGGGATGTGGAGCAGCCACAAGATGAGGATCATGGAGTGGAAGAAACCACTCATGCAGAGAAATTTCGTGCCAGATGGGCAGAGGGAGTGCATGCAGCTATACCACCAGGTGAGAGGTGGGGCGACATGCATGATTAATCCCAAGAGGATATTTATGGGCAGGATTCATGAGATGGTGTGGATCTCATGAATTTAACCTGGCTACGAGGTGCCCACAGCGCAGCAGTAGCATGATCAATTGGATTGATACAGGCAGATAAAAGTGACAGTGTCAGATACTGGAGCGCGGATCAGATTTGACAGCAAGTGCAGAGTGCATGGGTGCAAGAGTTCAACAACGCAGTGGTTCCTGATGACATGTGCAGTTGGTACCAGCAGAGGTCGAAGACTTTGATAGATGCATTATACTGATTGAGTTGTTTGGAGCCTATTCAGTTTCAGAGGAGTTGCAGAGCAGATGCATGGAGTTGCATGGCACTTGTGAAGGTTGCAGGGCGAATGCATGGAGTTGCATGTCGCATGCAAAGACAGTCCTTTCTTGTTGAGAGGGAGCGTTGAAGATTGCAACAAGAAACAGTGAAGGAGGCATCCTGAAACATCATTCCTGATCCTAGTTGGAAAATAATCACCTAAACTAGGTGGGGCCCACACAGGTGATTTTTGGCGCAAAGTCTATTTTTAGACATGTCGATCATATTCTATAAGTTGCAGGATGCTATTTGTGGATGGTTGGTCAAGTTGGAAAAATAGATGGATTTCTATTTTTAGACATATTGGGCGGAATCTATTTTTAGATTGCCAGTTTAAAAATAGATATGTCAAATATTATTAGCTCTTAATAATATTTGGACTCTAAACATTATCATATTCTCTTGGAGCACTTCAGTTAAGTGCACATATGTGGCACGGGAGCTGACAGAAGGAATTACACTATTCCTGAGGGTTAAGTGGAGCTATTGCATGGAGGACTTCAGTTAGAACTCATGCGACGGAGTTTGGTGGAGTTGTAGAAGTAGTTGGTGGAGTTGTGTTCAGTTTAACTCAGTTAGACACAGTTGAGCTAGTTGTATCTAGTCTAACTGATTGATACACTAGTGATAGTGGTGTGAATTAATTAATAATTAATTCAATAATTAATAACTCATTAATCAACTAAAGAATACATCAGTTAACTACAGTGCATGGATAGTTTCAGTGGAGACCAGTGAAGAGGTAGGTGAAAGAGAAAGTGTGACTATCAGTTGTGACTATAGTGTTGCATTGTTTGCACCACAAATTTAGTGGAGATGCCTTTAAGGATTGTGTGAGCAAGGCTGGAGCAATATGACTTCATCCAGAGCCATTCCTCAGCAGGGATTGCACAGTAGAGTCAGGCTAAAGGCTGGAAAAGATCGGTGCACGGATTTGCAAGATCGGGCCTGATTAGTGTGTAGCGATTAGATTGTACTGAGAGCTTGTGATAAGCTTTGTATGAGGATTGTTACATGATATCTATGACATATATTATATACAGATAGTTGGGGTTTTTAGCTTCAGGCTTTCCCGTTAAACAACTGTGTTAATGTGTGTGAATTTTTATGGTTTCATGTGTGCATTACAATTGTATTTAATTTCCGCATATGATGATCAATGGTGGAATAGATTCTGTATTGTGCATGAAGTCAAATAGTGTGTGATTAGGAGAATCTTGGATATACAATGCATTATTTATATAATTTCTACAGAGTATATTGTGAGAGCTCATCGCAAGGAACTAAATCTTTCAATGGTTAATGCAGGGCAAATGAAAAGATTAGTGAATTCAGGCAAGAATTTTGTGCTTCTTATGATTAAACCAAAGAATGATGTTGATTATGAAGCATTCCAAGGTTGTGTTCCAAAGTTGAAATCTGATTTGATTGAAGTGTTTAATCAAAATAATGAGATGTTTCAGGGGCCAAATGGGTTACCTCCAAAGAGGGGAATCCAGCATGAGATACAGTTGCAGCAAGATTGTCCTCTTCCTAAAATTGGCATGTATAAGATGTCGGTGATGGAGAGTGTTGAAATAAAAAAACAAACCCAAGAGTTGTTGGACAAAGGGATCATCTGACCAAGTACTTTTCCATGTGGGTCACCTATTGTGTTTGTGCCAAAGAAGGATGGAAGGATGGAACATGGCGCATGTGCATAGATTTCCGTGCATTGAACAAGATCACGGTAAAAAATCGTTATCCGCTTCCTAGAATAGATGATTTACTTGATAAATTGAAAGATGAAAATTATTTTACTAAGTTGGAATTAAGGAGTGGCTACCATCAAATTAGAATTGTTGAAGGATACATTTGGAAGACAACATTCAAAACAAAGCAAGGCTTGTTTGAATGGATTGTTATTCCTTTTGGTTTATGTAATGCTCTTGTTACCTTCATGTGTGTGATGAATGATGTTTTGAGGCCATTTATTGACGAGTTTTTCATCGTCTACTTAGATGATATCTTAATTTTCAGTAAATCACTAGATGAACATGTTATGCATGTAAGAAAGGTACTTGATGTCTTAAGGAAATACAAATTGTTTTTGAAGATGTCAAAATGTGAGTTTGGTAAAAATTCTTTGGTGTACTTGGTGCATATTGTTGGAGGAGGTGAGTTGAGGATAGACCCCTCTAAGGTAGAGGTCATTGTGAATTGGCCAACGCCCAAGATAGTCACTGAGGTAAGAATTTTTTTGGGAGCAACCCAATATTGGAGGAATTTTATTGCTAACTTCTCTTTTATTTCAACTCCTTTGCGTGCATTGACTAGTGTGAAAAAGGTCTTCGAGTGGGGAGGCAAGCAGGAAAAAACATTTTATGCTTTGAAATAAAATATCAGTTCAACCCTAGTACTTGCATTACCAAACTTGAGACAACCCTTTGAGATTCAAACTAATGCAAGCGACTATGCCATGGGCGCAATCCTTATGCAACATGGTAAGCCCATTTCATTTCATTCAGAAACTTTCAATGGTGTAATGCTTAAATATCCTACTTATGACAAAGAGCTTTATGCGTTGGTTCAAAGTGTGAAAAAGTGGAAATACTAATTGATGGGAAAGGAAACCATCATATACACCGACCACCAACCATTGCAATACTTGTAATCACAAACTAAGTTACAACAGTAAAGGAACTTTCGATGGATTGGTTTCTTGCAACAATTCCACTTGGTCATCAGGTATAAGAAAGGTATTTACAACAAGGTTGCTGATATGCTTTCTAGGAATATTATTAATGCAACTACTTTACTCAGGAATAATTCTGTTTTGCATGAAAGTTATGTTGAGCAATATGCATGTGATAATGACTTTCAAGATGTTTATGTAAGTTTGAGTCAAGGAAACCAAGTAGAGGAATTGGATTACCATGTACATAATAACTTGTTGTATCATTTGGGAAAGCTTTGTATTCCACAGGGGGAGAGAGTGAATGTCATAAGGGAAGCACATACTTCTATAATTGCTGGACATTTCAGTGTAAGCAAAACAATTTCACATCTTCAGAGGTATTATTATTGGCCTCGTATGCTTGAAAGTGTGTCACGTTTCATTAAAGGTTGTTCATTATGTGCAGACAATAAGACTAGCAGTAGGAAATTATGATTGTACACACCACTTCTTGTACCTTCACGTCTGTGGGAAAGTGTTTCCATGGATTTTTTAGGAGGCCTTCCTTTGTTAAAAGAGGTCATGATTATTTGTATGTAGTTGTGTATAAGTTCAACAAGATGTGTATATTAATGCCATGTAAAAAGAAAATCATAGCTGAACAAAAAACTCACTTATTCTTTCAGCATATTTGGGTTCATTTTGGTTTACCCACATCCATTGTTAGTGAATGAGATTCTCGATTTGTTGGGAATTTTTGGTCAAGCTTGTGGGACTTGATGGACACCAAGTTGAAGAAGAGTACAACCTTTCATCTGCAAACAGATGGTAAAACCGAGGTGGTCAATCGAACATTCATACATCTTCTTCGAAGATACTGCAGCAAACATCCTAAGTTGTAGGATGAAAACGTGCACTACATTCAACATGCTTACAACCATGCAAAACACTCATGTACAAATACATCGCCATTTGAGGCATGTCTTCGATACTTGCCTAGATTGCCATTAAATTTCATTTTTAGGAAGGATGTTACTATTGATGGCCATAGCGACATAGAAGAAGCCAAGAAGTTCATAGGAAAAATCCAATTGATACATCAAACAGTTCAATATCAACTTGAAAAGAGCTAAGGCAAGTATAAAGAAAGGCACGACAAGCATCGTGTAGATCACAAGTTCCAAGTTGGTGATGAATTTTGGCTTCACATTAGCAAAGAGAGGCTTCAAGGGGAAGGTAAAAAAATGAAACCAATCCATTATGGTCCTTTTAGAATTTTGGAAAATATTGATGAAAATGCCTTCAAGCTAGATTTTCCTTCATACATGCAAATTTACTCTATTGTTACTGTTGAGAACTTGAGGTTGTATGAGCCTCCATTGATTGAATATCAATGAGAACAGGTTCATATTCCTTCTATTGAATAATTTTCTCCTGAATACCTTGATGAACTTCAACTAGACACCATTCTTGATAGAAGAACAAGGACATCAAAAAAAGGGAGTGTGGACTACCTTCGTGTGGGGCTCAAAGGCAAAAAACCTTCAAAGGCCAAATGGATCGAGATTGGAAAGGTGAGGGAATTGTTCCTTCATCTGCTAAACAATTGAAAGTGACCTTTTGGGGTCCAAAAGCTTCCAGTGAGGAGGAGTAATTAGGTGCTCAAAAGTATGCTAAAAAATAAAAAAAAAATCGGATCGGTGTGGAACCTGAACGATCGCGTAGATCTCGTCATTTTGAATCTGGCACAACTCGTTTCGCAGAATACCGACACTGCATGCTCCCAGAAACGTGTTCTGTCCACTTTTTCAAATAGGAAATTAAAAAAAAAATGTACAGACAACCCAGTCAGTAGTTCGTACAGTTGACTGGGCATGCCCGCGTGGTAGGTTGACTGGTGAAGGGTGTGTTCTCCTTCGGAAAATTAGGGAGTGCCAAGTGGCACAGTTTGACAGGTTTGTTTTGGCAAGTTGTGATTGGTTTATTTTTGGGCCAACCACGTGCTAACACGTGGCCTAACCAGGGGCCACCACATGGCAACATGTGGGGCCACAAAATTTTGGCAAGGGTCGAGCGGATCCCTGGGGAGTCGAACTAGAAACCTCAACGCAACTAGCACCAAGTGTTACCGCTACACCACACACATATGAATTAACATATAAAGTTCGTTTCTCCGTTTTAAATTTCCACCAGCGGGACCTCATGTGGGAGGCTAGCCCCGAGCCCCTGCATTTTATGTTAATGGTTATGCCATATGGTGGCCACATGCCGACGGTTGGAAAAACCATCGACGACTATTTATTAAAAAAAAAAAAAAACATTTTTCCGCAAAAGGTCATAGAGGTCATTTTAGAAAGGAAAAAATTTCTCCTAGAAAATGGGGAAATTGTCACCCAATTAGTGATGAAAAAGGGCGAAATTGTAGGATGATGTCGGCCATGGAGAAAATTGTGGAGCGGTTAGTGGAGAAACTTGGGGAGATCATACATTCTCTAGTTTTTGGCCAAATTCGATGCAAAAAGAGGCTAGACAGACATTTTTTGGCATTCTGGAGCTACTGGAATAGGTTTCAGAGTTATTTTATCATTGTAAAAACATGTATTCTCACCTTTGAGCATAATAGAAGAGGGCCAAGCCATTGGAAGCTAGACCAAGGAGACGTAGCCTAGGCAGGGTGAACGCCTTCATAATATTGTGCTCAGTGACTTTTTATGGTGATGTTTATGTTTGATAGATGTTGATGTTCAATGTTTTATTTATGTTAAAACTTAATTTTCTCATGAAATTCACATAAAAACACATAAAAACTCATGTTAAACTTGCAATTAACCTCATCATCATCAAGCACTTTCTTTTAATTCTGAATTGGATCTTAGCACAACAAAACTAATATTCCCATTCAGATCACGTTTTGATGTATGCTCATTATTGATCAAGTTTGTCTAAGTTTTCTCGATATGTTAGTATGTGTCATACATGGTTTACGTCTAGAAATAATCTTACTGACCCACCAATCATCCAGACTTAGACAAATTAAGTTGCAAAACGCGCCCATTAAGACCAAGAGAACATGAGCACACTTCAAAGCCTATATGGGAAACCATTCATTGTTAAGAAGTGTGCCCTGCACCCTCCTTAACAGTTGGTCTTATGTTGGGTGTCCATTATATTCTTTCCATGACTAGATGGACCTGCGGGGGGGTTACAGGGGGGAAATAGCCCCCCTTATTTGTTGCATCGAGCACAGCAGGTGGGGTGGCAGCCCCCCTGCACGGGGTTCAGGGCAACGTCTTGAGAAATTTTTTTTGACCCTATAATAGGTGGGCGGATCTACCTATGGTTTTGTGCATGGGTTTTGCAAATGGTTTTGGGCATGTTGGTTTTCTGCCCATGGTATTTTGTAGATCCGGTCAAGGGAACTATGGTTATGTTCTAATTCAGGGTTAATGGATTGGGGTTTATGAATGCTTCGACATGTCTATATATGTATTGTAATATTGAAAGGAATATAAAGAAAAATCAATATGGTGTCCCAATTTTTGGATCCAGGGGAAAACACTGTTTATATTTGTTTAATGTTTTATGTTCTTACCATTGTATATTTTTTATTTTAAGAATTCTTTTGCAGGTAATTTATGTATAGGGTTAAAACCTACATTGTACTCCAAAAGCACGAATCACCTTCCTTGTTCTGAATTGTGCCCTCCAAAATGACTAAGTCTTCCTTGAGCACACTCCTTTGACTCAAAGAAGTGTGCCCTCCTTGAGCGCACTCCTTCGACTCAAAGAAGTGTGCCCTCCCTGAGTGCATTGGTGCACCCTGAAGACCCAAAGCTCAATCCTTCAGCCTTCTACAATGTGTTATGCGCCCTCTTGAACTCCTTGAGCACACTGGCACACTTCGAAGGCACGAAGCCTCAACCTTTAGCCTTCAAGAGTGTGCCCTGTGCCTTTCCTAAGGCCTCTTAAGCACATGAGTGCATCCGGAAGGCATGAAGCCTCAACCTTCAGCCTTCGGAATAATTCCCTGTGCCCTCCCTTTCTCCCTTGAGCGCATCACGCACTTGGGAAGTCCGAAGCCTTCCCCTTCGCCCTTGGGACTTGCGACATGTGTCTTGTCTTTACTGTCTTTTTCCTTTGAGCGCATGATCACAGTCCTCAGCCCCAAAGCCTTCTTTCCTTAGCCCTTTAGGCTTTCAAAGTGCACCCTTGTGCCTTGAGGCTTCTTTGACCGTTTTGAGTGCACCGAAAAGGTATGAACAAGAAAATCTGTAAAAAACGTGATAGAATAGGAGGAGATTTTCAAACTGATAGTTTCTCGTCATGAGTGATTGCAAAAAAACGTATTCGAAGGACCTCATGGCAAACACACATGAGGAATATTGGGAAAAGAGGATAAACAAAGGAAGCACGAAAAGAATGAAGAACAAACCTAAAACTTGATGATCGAAGCACCCTAGAGACTCCAAGATTGAAGACTCTTTGGAGGGTGAAAGCACTATGATAAAAAGATGAACAAAGATCAGATACAATGGAAGCTATGTCACCACTGAAGAAATTCCATGTCATCAGTCACAATTATCCAAGATAGTGACATGTCTAGTCTCATAATATGATGATGTGGAAGTCAAGATGTATTATTGTAAACATTGTAAAAGACAAACACGTAGAAGTCCAAGAGTCATGTATGAAATCAAGAGTCACGAAAGTCCAAGAGTCATGTATGAACTCAAGAGTCACGAAAGTCCAAATGAGATGTAATACCAAAAGTCATATGTAATTCCAAAAGTCATTTGGAACTCCAAAGGTTGTAAAACTCCAAAGGTCACTAGAAGTTAGAAAGTCAAGAGTCACGAGGATATGAAAGGCCACTCCTCAAGTTATAAGTAGATCCTCATTTCTCATGTAAAGGAATTGTATCCTTGGCTTCTCCCGTAAGGCATGAGAGAGACAAATTAGTACTTTTGGGGAGCAAGTAGTGGCTCCAACGCTCCACTATTAAAGCAAGTGATGTTTGTTGTATCCATGCGTCTTGAGACCTTTACTTAATATTTGAAGCCTAATGGTCAACACATTTTCATACATGGATTATGAATGTTTGTAAGACTGTTATGTAAATGTTTATGATTTATGTTTGCTTTCACTAGTACTAAGGTAGTTGAACTATTTCGGTTATTTTGGAGCTTATCCTACTGAGAATGTGTTGTATTGGTTGTAACGATCGTCACGTCTTTGTGGACTATTCCGCTAGATGTTAGACGAAGAATTCTTGTTTGTGTGCGTTTCTGCTAGGGTGGTACTATTACTTCTATCAAAGGCTCACTTTCTTTCCCCTCTGCAGTTGAAGAACCTTGATGCACCAACAACCGAACATTCTCCAGGCACACTTGCTTGCTTTTCAAAGGCACATATGCAATTCCCTCTCTTGCTGATAGCTAAGGCCAAGGAAAATCCTTAAGTAGATAGAAGCCATGTTGTATTCCGAATGGGGCTACTATACCAAACAATGTGAGTTCTAATTCGGACCGCATATCGAGGATACTCCTTTGAATGTTGGCAGGTCCAACACTGTCAACAATGTGTCAACTTTAAAGTAAAAATTACGAGTCAACATAAGAGTAAATTTAGATTTATATTAGAGTAAAGTTAGTTTAAATCAACACATTTTTATAGTTTCTTAATAGTAATTGGTTCCTCTTTAGGTTTGGTCACTAATCATAGGTATGCTTTCAAAATTCTAAATCAATGAAACATGAATTCACTTTTTGTGGATTCTGAAGTAGAAAAATAATTATTCAAGTAATATCTCATCATTAATAATTTTTTCACCCCATTTTTCCCATTAATTAACCTACATGCAACTTCATTAATCTATCATTTTAATCAATTAGGTTATTGACCAATAAATATGATAACTTCTTAAAATTATTAACATATATTCTATATATGTGGATCAATGCTTAAATGTATTTTGACCTATTTGGAGCTATATATATATACATACACACACACACACACACACACACACACACACACACACACACACACACATATATATATATATATATATATATATATATTAAAAAGATGAGTTATAGAAGAAAATAATATGGAGTTGTAATAACTTGTTATTTATGATTTACAATTCCAAAAGTATGTAAAATATTTATTTATACAAAGATTCACTAGGTATTGAATGATTAGAACTCTTAGAAATAGAGAATTGGCTGGTTGACAAGTTGTCCATTAGGCTTATGTGTTAGCCAATTTGTTGTTACCCAATATCATGTAAAATCATTTAATTTTTGTAATTCATTTTTTTTTGACCAAAGTTCAAAATTGCTTTTAATTTGACTTATGGCCTATGTTTCAAATTGAATATGCCTAAGAGTGATAAATGAGTTCCCTAAAACAAGAAGAGTTTCAATAAAATGTATAAATCTCTATACTAAATTGTTGGAAATAATTTCTAGTTGCCATGCATAGTCTCCTTCAATTTTTTATTTTGTTTCTTCAAAACAATATGTGGCTATTCCAAATTGAAATTAAAGATACTTACAAAGTCCATATTTACAATAAACACCAAAAAAAGAATTCATAACCATTTTTGAAAAAACTGAGAGTAGAAAAAATTAGACTAATTGGATACATGAAATACAAAATCATATCTTGAAAGGAGAAAAAAAGGAAAAAAACCGAGAGCAACTTTTTGAAAAACTCATAATAAAAAAACTAAAAAAAAAAAAAAAATTAGACTGATTGAATACATGAAATACAAAGTCATACCCTTCAAAGGAGAAAAAATCTGAGAGCAACTTCTTGAGAAGCTCATAAAATCTACAAAGAACACAAGTATTGACCCTCTTTCCATTCTTAAAGCTAAAAACAAAATGCTAGTAATAGTAAACCTTCAATTATTATTTTCCCTATAATTTTTTAAGAAATATGAAGTTTAAATTTGATCACCGTCTTTAGAGATGTAATATAGGTAATTTTTTTACATTTTATCATCATATATTTTATAATATTAAAATGTTAATAAATAAATTAAATTAACATGAATAATAAAACATTATAAATCTATCTAAATCGAATTCCAAAATTAAAAGGAAAAATAACCATTTTTTCAAATATTACCCTCAATAATAAATTTATATTAATTTACCAACCAATTTATATATCACTACAATCCATTTATATTAATTTACACACCAATTAATATATCACCATAATCAATCCGTTTTATTTATACAACTGAGATAGATACCAAATTTAACTACTAAATTTTATTAAAATATACATAGATTTGAACTTATAATTTTTTTTATAAAGGAGAATATATTCTTAACCATTATATTATTTTAAAACTGATTCATAAAAGCGAAAAAAATCCATTTACCATACCATTAACTTACTCTATCAAAAATCACTTTTACTATCAAAGAGTTTCTTTGGTGATGGAAGCATGACACCACCTTTAAATAATTGACTTAAACAGGCCAAGATACGCCTGTGTGAAAACGAATTTTGGCGTTGGGCCGATGTCTTCAATTCAACTTCAAAGTCTATGGTTGGCCATACAAGTTGGTCAAACGAAGGTGGGTGGCTGGATGCCTATTTAGCTGAGAAAGAAAAACGAAAGACATCAGATCTCATCTATAGCTGGCCAGGGAAACTGGGAATTTAGAAATTTTTTGAATGTTCAATTCAGTTGCTGAGGATCTCAAGAGTCAGGGCAGCAGCTGGGATTAATTTGAGGCAAATTTGAGGCAAATTTGAGGCAATTTGATTATAGCTCACTTCAGAAAGTAGAGGAGGAATGGCTTCTTCAGATTTGTCCAGAATAGGGTTGGCTGGCCTGGCTGTGATGGGCCAGAATCTTGCTCTCAATATTGCAGAGAAAGGCTTCCCCATCTCGGTCTACAACAGGAGCAGTGAAAAAGTGGATGAGACTGTTAAGAGAGCCAAGATTGAAGGCAATCTGCCTGTGAAGGGCTTCCATGACCCAAAGGATTTCGTGAATTCAATCCAGAAGCCCAGAGTTATAATCCTGCTCGTCAAAGCAGGGTCCCCAGTGGACAAAACAATAGAAACCCTATCCGCCCACATGGAGGAAGGGGATTGCATTGCGGATGGTGGGAATGAATGGTATGAAAACACAGAGAGGAGACAGGAGGCTGCCAAGCAGAAAGGGCTGCTGTATTTGGGGATGGGAGTCTCTGGCGGTGAGGAAGGAGCCAGGCATGGTCCCTCTCTGATGCCCGGAGGGTCATATGAAGCCTACAAGTACATCGAGGACATACTGATCAAGGTGGCTGCTCAGGTTGACAGTGGACCATGTGTGACATACATTGGTAAAGGCGGAGCAGGGAATTTTGTCAAGATGGTGCACAATGGCATTGAGTATGGAGACATGCAGCTCATTGCAGAGGCTTATGATGTTCTCAAGTCTGTAGGTAAGCTCACTAACGAAGAACTACAACAGGCTTTTGAAAATTGGAATAAGGGTGAATTGTGTAGTTTTTTGGTAGAAATTACAGCGGATATCTTTAGGATCAAGGATGATAAGGGGGATGGGTATCTTGTGGATAAAGTTCTCGATAAAACTGGCATGAAGGGCACTGGTAAGTGGACTGTGCAACAAGCCGCAGATCTGTCCGTTGCAGCCCCTACCATTGCTTCTTCTTTGGATTCTAGGTTTCTTAGTGGATTGAAAGAGGAGAGGATGGAGGCCTCCAAGGTGTTCAAGAATGTAGATGTGGGTACTGTGCCAGATTTGGACAAGACTACGCTTATTGATGATGTGAGGCGGGCTCTGTATGCATCTAAGATATGTAGTTATGCGCAAGGAATGAATCTGATCCGTGCGAAGAGCATAGAGAAGGGATGGGATTTGGAATTGGGAGAGCTCGCCCGGATCTGGAAGGGTGGTTGCATCATTCGTGCAATATTCCTCGATCGGATCAAGAAGGCCTATGACAGGAATCCAGATCTGGCTAGTCTGCTGGTCGATCCTGAATTTGCAAAGGAAATGGTTGAGAGACAGTCAGCGTGGCGGCGAGTTGTGACTCTTGCGATCAACGCTGGTGTCAGCGTTCCAGGTATGTCTGCAAGTTTGGCGTACTTTGATTCCTATAGAAGGGCGAGTTTGCCTGCAAACCTGGTTCAGGCACAGCGAGATTATTTCGGTGCTCACACCTATGAGAGGACTGATATGCCTGGTTTCTTCCACACCGAGTGGTTCAAGATTGCAAAACAATCAAAGATTTGAAATTTTTTAGATTGTCGAACTCCAGAGAGAATAAGCCCATCCATGCTTTAGGTTTAAATTTTAAATTGCATAGTGAATTCTGTTGGCAATGCATAGTTACTTAAGAAAGTTTTCCATATCATTTGCTTATATGCTTTCTGTACTTTTTCAAATTCAAAGAAACAAAGAACGTATCGAGGTTTTTGAATAAATCCTTAGTTGAATTTCAGAGCATAAAGCTACTAATCTGGTGCATTTTACTGGATTAAGCGATTAGATTTTAGCTATTTAATTTTAAAAATGAATACAGAGGGAGGTTGCTTATATTCAGATTCGCTATTTGCCTGACCGGAATGTAATGGTTTATGTGGTTAGACAAAAGGTTGTGGATCTCAGGTCTTTGTGAAGGTTTTCAAGAACATTTTCTTGGATGTATGGAAATCATTTTCTGCATTAAATGTATATACTTTGGTGTGTGGGATAGGCTAATGTTTGCAGGTTATACAGGAACTTGTGGAAATAATTTTCTGTTTTGAATGTATATACTTTAGTGTGTGGGAGAGGCTTATTGTTGCAGGTTATGCAGAAACCTGTATAGTTCTTGCTTGGCCTTCGTTGATGGTTGAACAAAAATTCTTTTTTCCTTTTCTTATCCGTTAACTTATAGATGGGAATGGAACGGAGATTATGTTAAAGGATTTCAGAACTGGGACTGTATTTAGCTACTTGATTATATTATTCTAGGTAATTGGGATTAAAAAGATGGCATAGTGACTGAATTATCTTGAAATACTGTAAAACATCTGCCTTTTCTGTAGCAGCAGATTTAAAATGGACTAAAGAGACATAGGACCTTTCTGTGGCATTTATCTACTCTTGCTATTACATTGTTCCGATGCAACTAGAATATATATTAAATCTATTTATTGTTGTCATATTTGGTAGATCATCTCCAGAGGTTATGTTCAGAAAGCATACTTATATCAAGAGTACAAATAGTTGGGAAATCCTTCTAATTTTTAATATGAGAAAAATTATAATTCAAAGGCAGATTTTCCAAGACTTTTATGACCTGCTATATAGTTTTTGGAATTTGGGATAAATTCCCTAATGCTCAACAATGTCCTGGCAAATCTTATGATTTATGGATCTATTTTTTGTAAAAATTGTCAGAAAATAACCAATTCAGGAATATTATTCCCTAGTGATAGCTGAATTCATCTATTTAACATTTCTGGAGTTTCGTTGATTATAGCAGCCCATTGTTCCTTCAGACATGTAGATTAAATGAGATGGCACTTCTCACTTAATTGGTTTTTCGTGCTGGTTATTTGATTAGACTCTCGAGCACAAGTTATCAGTCAAATACAAGGTAGCTTTCAGAATGCTTGTTTGAAACTGCAAATTATCATGTGTTACTACAGTGTTAGCAACTTGTTTTTAACTTTTTTGTTTTACTTCGTCTATAACTTAGCTGGATGGTTTTCTTGCCTACGTTATGATTGACAGAGATATTCTATCTGGAAGAATTGATCCAGCAGTAGACATTTGTTCCTTGCAGAGAACTCTGAAAATTAGTCTGATGTCACAGCTTTCATTCTGCATGTTTGATAGCCATAAGTTTCTTAGAATTATTGTGGTCCTTGGCCCGTCTCTAAAATTATTTGGGGCTAATGCTTCATGACTCATTTGTATATTGATCAACAGTGACATTCATAATGATAATCAAATAGGAAATTAATTTTAGATTATGAAATTTGGCTTTCCATTTGACTTCTTTTCTGTTTTGTACTATGCCTCTCTTTCTGCATATAAGACTCAAGACCATTTTTCTTTCTCAAAGTTCTCCATTTTTGTCCTTCTCAAAGTTCTCTATTTTTGTCCAATTATTAGCTTTAGTTGGAAAAGTTGAGCATTTCTGCTCTTGGCTGTGAGTTTTCCTTTTTTGACTGCTTACAGTTGTAAAAGACGAACACTTGTAATGACTTAGGAGATGGAAAGCTTTATCTATGTTTTGGATAAAAATAGTTTGTGCAAGGCTTCAAATAGGATATAGATTTTGCTTCAAGGCGAGCATTTAGCAGCTATTTGAAGATCAAGCCTAGTATTGCCGTTGCTTTTTTATCAAGAAAAGTATGCCCTGCTAAGTGGAACCTAGTAGAGTGCCCACTTATTGCTATATTCACATAAACACAAATAGCAATGGTTTTTTCAGTAATGATGCAAAAATAACGTGCTGTACAAGAGAGATCAAATGTTTTAGCTCTTATGGTTTGTTCTTCTATAATTTTTATTAAACAGCAACTTTGAAGCTATAGATATTTAGATAAGGTACCAACTAAAATATCATCTGAGAGAAGGGTCAGTAGTAACAGCTAAAAATATGGTCACCCAAACTTAGTTATCGTAATCAACCGTGATTGTTGATGTAGACTTACTCTTACAACATTACCAGATTTCTTTGCAGTGTTTAGAAATTTGCCTGAAGCTACAAGGTATGCACATTCCAAGTTCCAATCAATATTCTCTATGAGCCAACATAAGGCCACGTTGTGATAGGCCAGTCTTAGGAAATTTATTTGTTGACATGAACTTTATTTATATTTGCCTTGAGTATTCAATCATGGACAGAATAGTGGTTCTTCTGGAGGCAAGTGTGCATTCAGACCTTTATCACTAGGGATCTGCCACTGTAATAATCAATGTTTTCCCAAGTTTTTGGGATGCCGGGATGCAGGAGCGGGGAAATGCATCTGCAGGATATATATATATATATATATATGCACCCCTTAAATTTTAGGTAACATTGTAGGGGATGTCAGGATCTTCAACATAAGGGGACTCCATCTGAAATATATAAAATTTTAAGCTACAATATATAAAATTAGAAATATAAATGATAAATTAATGAAATTTTATAATCTTATACATAGCAATTCATGATAAATCATGAATCATGATAATATATCATTTATAGGCTATCATCATTGTATTTCTCATTATATTTGGAAAATTGAAAAATGAGAAGATAGGATCAGCTTTCCAAGTTTAAAGGCAACAATTATATTTTCCCTAGTACATTTTTGCTAAAATCATGACAGAGGACTTCAATATTCAACACCACCAACATTATGGTATATAGAGGACTTGATGTTTTTGATTGAACCTCAATTCCATACCCTCATACATGATATAATCCAATAGAAATATTGCAATCTGGCCAATCATGCAATTCTGAAAACTGTTAAGTTTGCTGAAATTTATTTTCACCATATGAAGTCCAACTAGATTCGAACCACCCTCAAACATCATAAAACAATTAATGATAATGTAAAACATTTAAGCAAAAAATATAAAAATGAAATATAATGGAAGATGTAAACTTTATTTTTCATTGTTTATTCTTTTACTTTAACAATTTAATATTACTAGTGATTACCAGGTAGGGGTTTAAAACTTCAAAACAAGATGATTGGGTAAAAACGGAGCATGGGGGTGTCTCATTTTCTGAGGGAGACGTTTCCCTAGTGCATTTGCTTGCATCCATCCCAAAGGGGGATGTGCTCCCATGCCCTCAGGAACACATCTCTCTGTAACACTGGTAATAATAGCTTGTAATTACTAAATTAGTATTAACGTGGAACTACTGGAGTTAAATTTCAGGAATATGCTATTGTAGTATTCGAGTGCACGAGGATTCTATATCATCAATACAGGGACTTACACTGTAAAGCTAGTTTACAGATTGTCATAACTTTTGGTGTGGGTAATGGCTCATCAATCAGCTGTTTCTCACAGTTGTTATCCACATAGGAATATTCATAATACACACCCAAACATACCCACATGATGACAAGAGGAAGTATTAATCTGGATTCTGGATTATTCAGAATAATTAAACATTTACATTCAAGCTGGCTACATTGAGAATTCAAGGTGTGGTTGGGTAGCACCCATAGAAATTGTACAAAAGGATTTAATTTTGGTGACTGGAATGACGGACTAGACTCCGACATAAGAAGGATTTTTCATGGACTTACGACTCCATCCTATTAGTTCTTGAAGGTTTACATAGCCTTGAGGACGAGGCTGCACATTCTAGTGAATAACAAACTTCCAGGATAAAGATTTGTATACAATACTGACCCTCAGCCGAACGATGAGGCAGGTTTGGCAAGAGTTGACAGCAAGAATGTACCAACTGTTTAGGCAAGTGCCACATTTTCACTTCTAAAAAGTTAGCTTTTGGTTGCCATCTCAGTTACATCACTCTCTGGTTTTCTTTGTGGCTAAATTGATGTATCCAAGTCTATATGATTTATGATTAAGTAGTGCTACAAGCCAATCATATTCCGGTAGTTTGTTTAACACCCATGTTATACAGTTTTACCAAATGGCAACTGCAATCTTGCACGGCATTGTTAGCTGGAAGAGATGTCAACTCCAGTAGTCCACATTAAGGTTGTTTCTGGCACCCGTGATGATAGCTGCTTTGATCATGTGAAATGAGCAGAAATCAAACCGACCTTAATACAAAAACCTTTGTCACCTTGTAATGTGTCAGAAACACATCTGGCTGTGAATCAAATAGTAAACTACAACACAAAGCACAAAACATTTCCCAAATGTTATTTAGCTCTGAGAAATGCCATCAAAATGAGATGAATGGATTGTCATGTTCAATCATGAAGTGTAAATAGTGAAACATTAGTATAAAAACTGTTTGTTCTTTACGACCTACTTCCATTTGGGTGACTACGCAAGTACTTGCATTGCCAGAGGCCCCCAAAGAGATACGAACGTCTGACAAGAATAGGAACTGTATTTGCAGAGGCCTAACCTCAACTTTGTCACATGAAATTAGAAAAACATCGGCAAATATCATACTAAAATGTAAGCGTTTTAAGTTTCTCATTTCATTGTGACAGGTATACAACATGGGTAGGCGCAACAAAGCCACAGCTCAAGGAATTATAAAACAAAAAACTACCAAACCATCTCTCCTGTGATACAATGTACAGAAATACTTGTCTAGGATGACTGATGTGCTCAAATGTGGACTAATATCATAAAATAAAGTACGGGACGGCTTTAGGATTAAAGTATGATGTGCATGAATGAGACTAATATCACAAAGTAAAGTACGGGACAGCTTTAGGATTAAAGTATGATGTGCATGAATGAGACTAATATCATAGAAAGTGCATGTGCTTGTCTAACCTGCTAACCCTCTCTTTTTTGTTTGATGTGCAAGTACTTCCATGTGCTTACCCAACATATTGACATTTTGTTTGATATGAAAGTACTTCCATTATAAGAAAATGATAAAAAAGGAGGAAAATTTATTGGTACGAGTAGCTTTACCTGTAGGAGTGCATAATTGGCCAGTAATGTGGGCCATTGCTTTAGGAAGTTCTAAATGATTTAATATTGTAGCTTGGTTTATTTCTTAACATTATGCAATCAGAGACAGTAGCTGAGTTTGTTTGCATTCATGGGTTGATATAAACATTGATAAGCTGACCCAAGATCTAATTTGACTTTGGCTTGATTTGTTAACTATTGTATCCAAGTAGCTATATGGGTTTAGCTCGAGTAGTTGGGGAAACTATTTGTGATCCTTGTTACATGGGTTCAATTCTTGTAAAGTGATATGTTGACCAGTTGTGATAAAATTAGAAGGATAGATGCTCTTAGGTGAGGTGCCTTTAACTCTTGCTAAATCATAAGTTCCCTCTAAGTGCCAGCTTGTGGATTGTTAGTATTAGCTTATAAGGATTATGGTCGTAGCGAGCTGGATTTGAACATGGGCCTGGATTAGGTAACTCAGTCCAGTTCCACAAAAAAAAAACTATCATATCTAAGTTGATTTTCATTGAGGATGGTTATATAGCATCTCAACTCCATCATTGAACTAGTTAACCATGATTGAGAAATTGATATGATGTCCTAATTGAGAGACCAGATATAGCATCTCAACTCCATCATTGAACTAGTTAACCATGATTGAGAAATTGATTTGATGTCCTAATTGAGAGACCCGATATAGCATCTCAACTCCATCATTGAACTAGTTAACATTGATTGAGAAATTGATCTGATGTCCTAATTGAGAGACACTTCAAACGTTAGGAAAGTAAAACAATTTGGCTTGATTAGATGTCCTAATTGATACTCTTCAACGTTAGGAAAGTAAAACAATTCAACACTCACAAAAGTTTCGAAAGTTGTGAAAACTAATATGTATAATTGAGATTAATTATTTATAACCAAAAACATATCTATATATTAATAACCTCTGTATCCAAGAATAATGGACAGAGAGAGGACTCTTAGACCTACAAACGTTGTTCAATACAAGTTCAATATTTTGAAACAATTAATGTTGTTAAATTTCAGTAGTTTCTCTCATCTCTAGACCTAGCACTTCTATGGACATTGGTAATAATAATTAATGTGCAGTTCGGTTTTGGACATTAGTAGTATGCTTAATGTGCAGTTCAGTTTTGGCTCAATTCACAAAGTCCAATAGTTTTTTTGACTATGAGTAACCATTTTAATTGGGAGGCTATGGTTGAAATCTCTTCAATGAAGATCTTGATATTAAGATACTTGACAACTAGTTGAGGCAAGTTGAAATGTATTTTCACATGGTGGTTACTTTCACTAAGTTAAAGATCATATGGTTGAAATCCCTTCAAAGAAGATCTTGATATTAAGATACTTGACAACTAGTTGAAATGTATTTTCACATGGTGATTACTTTCACTAAGGTAAAGATCATTGAGTAATCCTAAGATAGCGGGATAACTTCAATGAGAGATGATGAAAAGATTGAGGACGCATCATTGATTTGCTGGAATTTCAACATGCCACAAGGACAATCTAAAGATTTTATGGTAGTTCTTGACGTAGAAATATAGCTAAGGAGTCTTGTTTTACGTTGATGACTTCCATCACTATATTGTAAAATTGAAGGTTTCAAAGATAAAAAAGTAATTTATTTTGAAGCATATTACACTGCATAAATTGATTAAGTGCTTGAATTATTCAAAAATATAGAAGAAACGGATAATCCAAAAAAATGTTTAATGAGGAAATAGTGACCTGGATTGAAAGTATGATAATGTTTATAATTTTAGCAGAAGTGTACACGTAATTTTGTTAATCAGATAAAAAATATTACATATATATAACCCTTCTAGTCTTGTTTCAACATGCCATGTGTTCTTTATCAAGAACTCAAGGATAATCACAATGAGAAGGAAGTGACAACGCCAATCTATACAACAATTTTAGAATTTACTTTATTATTTAGATATAATACATTCTAGAATAACTTTATTAATCTAGGAAAACTAATTAAGTAATTAACTAAATAATCTTTAGTATTATGAGGTTAACATTCCCCTTTTAATCTTGAAATTTATTTTCGCTGACAAGTTCTCTAAACTTGGTGAATTTTATTTTTCCTAATGGCTTAGTAAAAATGTTTAGATGGACAAATATTTTTGCTTGATGTTGTTGTTGTCGTTGATGAGATTTTGGATGAAGTGATACTTGGTGTTAGCGTGCTTGGTTTATTACGGAAAACTGGATTTTTAGCCATTTTGATTCCTAATTGATTATCAATGAATAATGTAATAAGTAATTTTTGAATAGCACTAAGATCTTGCAAGATTCGACGTGCTAAACAATTTCACATGATGCTTCCCAAGTTGAGATGTATTCTGCCTTTGCCAAAGAATTTGACATTGTTGCCTGCATTTTACAACTCCATGAAACTATTGCTAAACCCATATTCATTAAATAGCATGATGTTTTGTCATCAATATCAACTGCAAAATTTGTCTCTGAATATGCAACAAGTATAAAGTTGTTGTTTTTCTTGTAGAGAAGCCCAAAACCTTTTGTTCCTTGTATGTATTTGCGGACCCTTTTTGCTCCATTTCAATTACTTTCTCTAGATGCTTGCATAAATATGAAAGAATGCTTATTGCATATGACAAATTTGGACAAGTGGTAGTCAAGTAAACAAGTCTTCCAATTGACTATTGATAGGTTGTATTATTTACCAAATCCACCCCCCCTCAAATTTTGAAAGTTTGAGGTTTTGCTCAATAAGAGTAAGAGAGGGTTTATAGTCTACCATGTTAAACATCTTCAACAAGTCTATAGCATACTTGGCTTGACTAAGGAAGATTTGATGATGTTGTTGCGAATTTTCTACTCCAAGATAGTATCAAAGTGGCCTCGAGTTTGTCATTTTGAATCCATTTTGAAGTCCTTGGTTGACTTGCTTGATGTGATCTTCATGATTGCCTATAATGATTAAGTCATCAACATAAAGGACAATGATGACTAGGGTTTTCCTTTTCATTCTAAAATATAGAGTATCATTAGACTCATTGCAATGAAAGCCAACGTGCCTAAGGTATTCATTCATTTTGGCATAACATGCCTTGGGTGCTTGTTTCAAGCCATATAAATCTTTGATAAGGTTACAAAGTTTATGTTCCTTCCCTTCAACTTCAATTCCTAGGGGTTGAGTAACGTAGAAATCTTCTTTCAAATTGTGATTGAGTGGAGGTCCCTATTTCAGGGATCGAATTGTGAGTGGCAACATCAATATGGGGGTTTGGGATGAAGCACTGACTATGATGCACATTAGCTTCCACCCATTCAATTTCTTTCTGAACAAGTTCTGGAATATTTCTTGATATTGAGCAAAGGTGTCACACGCTTGGGCTTGAGCATGGCACTGGGAGGTGTAGGCAACATGGCTATCCATTTAGGCAGAGGCATAGGGACACCTTCACCTACCCCCGCATCCAATTGTTGATATTTTGTGGGGCATTGTTGCATAAAAGAACAAGGTATAGACTAAAGGATCGGGGAACAAGACTTTGGAATCAACGAAGGTGTGGGGGGACTATTTCTTTTATTGTAGTTTTGACTTATTTCCATGTAGGTTCGCTCAAATTTGAAGAGTAGACACTCGTTGGATGCGGATGATAAAACACAAATTTTCATATATTTTCAATTTTTTTTGATGTGGATCTACTCAAAAGTATGCAGAGTGGGTACTCGTTGGATGTGGAATTTAATTCCGCATCCAACGAGTGTTTACGCTTGAAATTAAAGTGAACATACAAGGAGATAAGTCGAAAATACACCACAAAAATAGTTTTCTTCTTTTTCCCTCTAAAATATTTTCTCTTGAGGATGACATCACTATCTTGAATCTTATTGGTTGTTTTAAAGTTAATTTTGTTAGTACATGTTTTTTTTTAGGCCCATTTTCTACCTCAAAACTCCCCTAATGGGAAAGGTAGGAAATACAAAATAAAGAAATGAGGACATAAGTGAAGAGCATGCACTGGGAGAAGGTGAGACTCAATACAAAAATACCAGGCATAAAAAATGGAGTGTGGCTATAATACCCATGACAGAGATATGAACCCAAATTCCAATAATCCCACAATCGAACATAACTCCGTAAAAACAAATAGAGATGAAATATAGTCGAGTAAAGAGAACTGTTACAAGACATGGAGAGACATCCATGGAGAGGTCGAGCTCGAGTGCTTTGATGGAAGTTGATGAAGAGAAGCTATGTATAATCACAACACCAAATAGTTGCGACATGGTCAACTTTGAGCAATGTGCATGCTTTGGGCTGCAGATTATTCCAAGCCAAGAAATTGAGGACAAATAAACCGATAATTCAGAGACCAAAAGCAACAATTATCCTTGGGAGAGGGATGTTGAAATGGAAGTTGGAGCTTAAGAATCCAAAAGATTTGAGCTTTGCATAAGCCCTGAGAATCATTTAACTATTTGATGGAAGTTCCCATGGTGGGCTTCCTACTTATGCAATGATGTTGCAAATCCAGAGAAAATTCAATCCCAATTATGGTTCAAGTGTGGAGTGAAACTGCCTTGATCACCAACTGATACCTCCCATACTCTCCTTTGCTTCCAATAGGGCTCTAATGACATCTCCCTTGATACAAACTTCTTTCCATCACAATTAACATGACTAGAGTGCATGCATTGTGCCAGATGGGGTGGGAGTTGCAACCCCCTTTTAATTGCGATCTCATCATTTCACGACGAGGAGGATACAATCGCTCCTCAGCACCCTCCTTGGGGAATGAGGTCCTTCATAGCCAGATATTGACAGGTAGATTGAATGGATTCAAAAGTATCTTGGCTCTAATCCTGGTTAAGAGGGTGAGCTATTATATTGAGACTAAAGTTGGTGAGCTTGTCAACCATTTTATTACCTTCCTTGCAAACATGAGAGAGGATGGGAGCTATAATGTTGGCCAAGGGTTTTTCTATATTGTCTATTTGATCTTCCAACCTCAAACATTTGGAGAGTTTGGAAGGATTGAATCTGCATATAATTTTGCAGAAATATTAATAATAGTCTTAGAGTCCCCTTCAATAACAAGTTTGTGAAATTGCTTGCGGATAGCGATGGAAAGACCCTGTTCCAAAGCCGAAATTTATTCTATATTATTGGTGTTGAGGCCTATGGAAACAACATATATGTGCAGTATCTGTTTAGTAGCATTACTAAAGACAGACTCTTCCATAACTAGCTTGGCCTGAATTTCCTTTCGACACCTTTTCGAAATTGAGTTTAATGAAGTTCTCGAGAGGGACCAAAAAGAAGGGTTGGATGAGAAGAATTGGGGACAGAGAGGGAATGTTGTGAGAAATAAGGGGAGAGACCCATAGTGGCTAGGATATATTTTTTTGGCTAATTGCATTCCTCGTCTCGAGGGGACCAAGGAAGGGAGGAAATTATTTCCCTTATTTTTCTTAAAATAACTTGCCAAATTAAGTTTGTAGAAGAGCTAAAGTTCTTGAAGGTTTTTCTTTTTCGCTCCTTCCAAATCTCTGAAAGGAAAAATATTGGAATAAGTTGCCATAACATGTTAACAATGGGATTAGTGAAAGGAGAGTCATGTCATTTTTTTAAAGTGGAGAGGACATTATTTTGGATTTTATTATTCTGTCAAAAAATCATGGCAAGGCTGTCCCAAATTGAAGTAGAAACGTTGCATCTACTGAGAAGATGATTGATATTTTATACATTAGAGGAGTAGAGGAGACAAATGGGAGGGGGGGAGGGGCTCTAAAATCCACGACTTTGGATCTTGTCTCGTGTCGGTGTTTTGTTCCATAATAGGAACCACAAAAAAAGAGTGATTTTGGGCCAATGCTTAAGATTCTATAGTTTATGCCATTTGCTTTAATCACCCTCATTGCTATTTCCTGTAAGAACACGACAAGCTTCATGAAGATTGAAACTACTTGAGGGACGATAGCCCCAACATAGAATATATTCACCCTCTTGAACACTAATCATCTAGCTTGCTATTTTTACGTGATGATAGTGCTATCATTTTGGGGGGAGGCTCTGCCCATTCCTTACATGATTTCCAGTTGTGCCATTGGGAAAAGCGGGGGGATGAGTCCTAGTAATGAGCTACTAGAGTTTGGCCAGTGGAAACAAGATAGTCCCTAATTTTGCACAATTGTTCATTTTGAGCTAATTTTTGCATTGATGCCAAGCATCATTCCAAAACAGGGCATTCTTCCCAATTTTGATTTCCCAAGAACTATGCTCTTGAAAAATATGGTCATTGCCCTAAGTAAAATTTTGGATATGAGAACCCCTAAAGTTGCCTGTCATTTTGATGAGTTGAGATTCTTGAGTGTCAGGGGCATACTTTTGTTTCCACATTTTTCTCCATAAAGCATCTAGTTTTTTATCCATCTCCACTAGGATTTGGCACTTGAGGCTTTGTTGATAATTTCCGGATCATGAAGATCAAGGCCACCTTATTTTTTCGGCCAATAAATTTTTTCCCAAGCTACTAAAGCCCAATTTATGTTTCTTTTAGCACCCCCTAAAGGAAGTTGCACTTAATGTTTTTGATCTTGTTTATGATGGATTTATGGGCTTCCATCGTCGAGAGAAGATAGGTGGGGAGGGACTGAAGAACAAATTTGAGTAAGATTAAGAAACCTACTAGATTGACGATACGAAGGTCCAATAGGAAAGTTTAGCTTCAAATTTTAGGAGTAGATTTTCCCAAATGTTTTGTCTTAGAGCATTTCCTATTAAGCCCCCCCACCCCCAAGTATTTGGACAAAAGAAATCTCCTTTGAAAGTGAAGAAAATGAGAAATATGAGTTTGGATAACAAGAATGGTGTTAACAAAGAAAATTTGAGATTTTTCCAAGTTAATGGAGGTTCCCTAGGAATTAGAAAAATATTGAAGGATATTCTTGAGAGTGGTTGCTTCTTTGATAGTAGGGATACTCAATAGAAGAGTATTGTCCACAAAATGCTAGTGTGAGGACGAGATATCATGGGAACCTAGAGGAAGACCTTTTAACTGTCGAAGTTGAAGGGTTGAGTTGATGGATCTTCTCGATCCTTTATCCATTAGGAGAAAAATGTAAGGGGAAATAGTGTCTCCTTGCCCAATGCCTCGAGAGGGGACAAAAATGGGAGGACAAAGAGCCATTGATTAAGATAGAAAATGAAGTTTGGGAGATGAGGGAAAGAACCCAACAAGTCCATCTTTTTGCAAACCTAAATGCTGTGAGCATGTGGAAAATAAATTTCCAGTTTAATTTATCAAAGGAATTTGAAATTTCAACTTTGATAAGCATACTTGGAGACTTACTAGAGTTGAGCGAGTGAATGTGTTCATGGGCTAGAATAATGCGATCCACAATTTGTCGTCTTTCCACATACCTTGTTTTCTATAGGGAGATGAGTGAAGGGAGTATGGGTTTTAGTCAATTTTCAATGACTTTCAAGATAATTTTTTAGATAACTGAATAGGGAAATGCGCTGAAAATCTGAAGGAGATTCAAACCAAGAGCTTTTGGGAATGAGAGAGATGAAAGTCACATCAAGAGTTGTTAAGGTAGAGGATGAACATCGAGAGTTCTCCAACACCTTCCCGTTGAAAAGTGTAACTAGGTTTAGTCTTAATAATGACTTGTAATTATTAATTTCTGTAAAGAAGAAGACAAAGATAATAAAATATAATTTGTAGAGCTTGCCTCATGGGTTTCATGAGCAAGGAGTTTTTATTATAGGTCAAAGACGACTTCTTGATGTCTTTAGGAGTTTGTCGTCTTGTCATAAACATAATTTAGAGTCATGTATATGAAGTGATGTTACACTTGTAAAGGGACAAATTATTGATGTATTTGTATGCTCCAAGACCTTGTCAATATGCTCCACAATGTCGGCTTAGAATATGCTAGAAGTCTCCTTGATCATGTCGGCCTACACACAGATGATCATGTCATCCTAGGGATATAAGAAAATCCCTATATATAAGACTGCGACCTCATTACTAAGACATGGATTCAAACAAGTCTGAGATCACAACAAGAACAAGTCCGTGGTTTGGTGTGTAGAGAAGACTGCAATACAACAAGGAAAGAAGTCTATCTAGCGAAGGAAGTTAGATCCTCTCAGATCTTTGTTTTGGGATAGTAGTCTCAGATCTCTGTTTTGGGTCACATATCCGAACTGCAATGCAAAGAGGAGGTGTCTTGAGAGCAAAATACAAGGAACTTGCAAGGATTACAAGGAGAAGGTATCTCGGGTCTCTTACATGGTTACTATATCTCAAATAACTCATAAGTATACAATGAGCGTAAGCCTTGGTCCTAGCAGCGTGAAGGAAGGTCACTATGACAAGACAAAAAGATCAATCTTGGGCATCAAGACAGAAGGCCAAGGAGACATCTCTAGGAGACTGAGACTAGATCAAGGAGGGCAACACATTGTCTAGGGTTATTAGACTAGGGACCGAGTTCCCTAGTGTTGGTGCAGCAAAATGATAGAAAGGAAGATCAACATAAGAATCCTAGAAGAGCAGTGATAAGAGTCCTGGAGACATACTAGTGTCAAGGGTCTATGTCATGGTTATGGTACTCGTCAATTGAAGATCCATAAGGAGAATTACTTTTGGGTTTTCCTCGCCAAGAGGGAGAGGTTTTGGCCCTGGCTTGCTAGCCTAAATATTTGTGTCTCTTGTGCATTTGATAATGACTTGATGAATAACGCAATAATCTAACAAAGATAAGATCTAAGTGAAAGAAGCATAACGAAATAAAAAGTAATTATCATGAAAGAGAAATTTTAATAAAAGCCCTAATTTCTTAACACTGCCAAACATCATGTGTAAGAATATTCCAACAAGCTTGGTAAAAATCAGTTGTGAAGCCATAAGTACCCTATGACTTGCATTTAGGCATATTCGTAATAGTTTCTTCCACTTCCTGCATGGTGATTTCATTTAGGACGACTCAGTTTGTTCTGTTCATTGGTTACAAGGTTTGGAATGTGTTTTGACTAAAAATGACTACTGTGGATATTCTGAGTCCTACATCTAAAAAACTACACCACAGAAACCTCCAATCTAGCATCAAGTCTCTCTTCTAGAATTGTTTCCATGAGTATGGATTATAAATGATTCATAATTTCCTGAGATATGTCATCGTGGTTTTCTAATTTTTGTTGATTGAATGTTTTTATGCTTAAAATCATGTTACTTTGCCTATGATTGATCATAGATATATGGAAGAATTTAGTGTTTCCCCCCCTTCCTTTAACCATTGAACTCGAGATTTTGTTTCCAGAGGATTTCATCTTGCTCCAACCTTTCGTCTAGTTGGAGGTGAGTAATAAATTCTTCATGCTCCAATTCCTTAGATCAATCATTTGATATTATTGTTTATCGGATAGTGGCCATATCTTATTCTAGTTTTAGTTTTTCTTCATAGATGTTGCCAAAATATTTAGCATTCCAGTCCTTGATTTTCGATTTAAGATATTTTAGATGCTATTGGAAGTGATAAATGAGGGTTCCGGGAATGTCTCTTGATTCTTTCCACCATTTTTCCATATTGGGGAGGAAATCTGGATGCCTTAACAAGAAAGCCTCGAATCTCAATGGCCTATTCCTAGGACTACCAATCCAGTCCAAAGAGAGTTCGATATCCCAGTGGTCTAAACCGTAATAGGGTAGAATCAAAGCTTAAAAGTTTATACCTGAAATGAAAAGACTCTGTAATGAGGAATTGGTCGATTCTTGAAGTAATTTGAGAAGCGACCCCTCGCTTGTTATTCTAAGAGTATAAGTTATTATGAGTGCCCAAATCTATAATTTTTCAGTTGTTGATAAACTCCTTGAAGAGAGGGCCTTCGTCTAGCATGCGAATCCCGCCTTTTTATTCATTGAGATTCTTTATCATGTTGAAATCCCACCTATTATCCAAATTTTTTTGCCTTGAAACATAGTGGAGATTTTGAATAAAAAATTTGTTATCAACATTAATACTAGGGCCATATACATTGGTTATAAAGCTTGAATTTTGTTGAGCCAATGGGTTGAAATTTAGCAATTAGGATTCTAAGAAGAGAAAAGGAATCCCAGAGAGTGGCTGAGGATGGATTTCATATGATAACAATGCCTCCTGATGCTCCTTGTGCATCTTGGGCTAGATAATCACAATTTCTCCAAACATGCTTTAGAAGCTTATTGACTCAGAAGATAATTTGGTTTCTTGATGTTGATGTGAGTAGCATCGGAAGGTCTTCTACAATTGCTTGGTCTCTTAGCACTTGGAAGACATTATTTGCCTTTTGTTGTGATTTATGTCTTCTTTCCTAAGTTTAACTTAGAAGAGTACAATAATTAAAGTCAAATAACTATTTTTGACTATTGGGTTATTTTCTAAAGATAAATAATTTAATTATTTATGTGACTTAGAAATAATCTCAACTGTTAATCTTTAAGATATTTCTAGAAGGAATCTTCAAGATGTTTTTAGAAGGAAGATTCAAGATGCTTTTAGAGAGGAGATTGGGGTTATAGATTTGGACTCAATGAAGAATATAAATGGAGGATAACGGTGGAGCTGAAGACACAACAAAGAGCACAGTGTGTGAGCGAGTCATCACAAGAGAGCGCGATTTTCTTTGTTGTGCGAGTGGCTCAATGACTAGTATGCAGAGAAGGAGAAGTGCCAATGGGTTTGAATGAATCCAGGAGGGACGAGTTGGAGGAGATTACAGGGATGAGTTTCTGAAAGGAGATTGAGTTTCTATGCAGGACCCCGAGTTACTGGTGTGATGGGGTTTTTTGAGTGCCCATTAGTGGGAAGGTGTAGATTAGGTTTCTAAAGGGCACAAATATGATTGCTAGAGGTTGATTTCTTCAGAGCGACTTCAACTAGAGGAAGATTTCCTTAAGGCCGATTTATTTGGGCCAAATTCATTATGAGGGAGATGAGTTTCAAGTTCCAGATTGTATTTTTCCTTGTATCTCTGTGGGTCAAAAAATCCATATTTTCCTGATAATGAAATGATGGAGAATTGTTTGTGGTTTAATTAAGTTTTTCATTGTGTGATTGATCTCTCTAGTTTATTTATGCAGTATATTTTTAATTCTAGAAGTTAAAGATATGAGAATTTTTTTTTCTTCGATGATTCAATTATTAATTGGGTAAACAAATAACAAACTAAGGATAAATTAAATTACTGCGAAAAAAATAAATTTTACTGGTATTAGAAATTTAACATGGTATTAGAGAAATCTAGAAGACTTTGAAAGAGATATTTGACATCATAAGGGTTTGCAACATAAAATTTTCCTTTTTATAGTTACATAATTATTTCTAATTTTTTTTGCAGTTGATTTTTGTGGCCATGGTTGATCTGCGAAGATGGCATCATTAAAAAAATTGAGATATAAAGACAGGTTGGATGGGGTATCAAATTTCATCCCCTGGAAGGAGCGAATTACTTGGTTTTAAAAGATGAATGATATTTGGGATTTAGTGAGTAGATATGTGAAAATTCCTTCAGATTCGATACAAGCAACAAAACATAGAACCAAGGATATGAAAATGAGATGCATAGTTATGGATGGTGTAAGGGATCATATAATTCCTCACATATCATGGAAGTAAACTGCTAGACAAATGTGGATAGCTTTGACTAGTCTTTATCATAGTAAAAATGAGAACATAAAAATGGTGTTGTAGGAAAAATTAAACAACATTAAAATGAGTAGACCTTAAACCGTGACTTCTTATCTCACAAGAGTCGAGCATGCTCGTGATGGGCTTGCAGATGTGGAGGAAACCATACATGATTGAGAGCTCATCAAATTTGCTCTGAAGGGGTGCATGAAGTAGTTGTTCACTTTTGTGGACGAGATTATTGCTTGTTTGCAACTTCTTGATTAGATTTGACTATGGGATGATTTCATCTAGAAGGACATCTAGGAAAATTCATTAACCAGAGGACAACTAAAGGGTGGTGAGGAAAAGGAAAAAAATTCTCTTGCTTCACAATAAAAGAAGGGAAAAGTGAAGGCCAAGTAGAACTAGGGTGGAGGAGCATCTTCAAAGAGCAAGAAGGAAAAAGACATGAGAAAATTAAAATGCTTTACTAGTCATAAGTTAAGGACTTTTTCTAGTAAGTGTCCTAAAAAAAAGAAGGGAAAGGGTAAGACTACTACGAGAACTACTGCACAGATGGAGGAGACGACATAGAAGTTTGATAAAACTTCACCCTAGTATCTTGTCTTTCTGGGACCGTCACGAGAGGTGTCTGATTCATGGAAAGTGGATCATTTCATCACATGATGGGATTGTAGGACTTCTTCACTAGCATGACCAAGGGACCCAAAGATGTAAATGTGGAGCTTGGTGACAAGACCAAGTATGCAATCAAGGGCACTGGGAGTATCAAGTTCCAAATGGACTCAAACAATATCATTGAGGTGAACAAAGTGCTATATGTACCGATTTTGGAGAATAATCTTGTTTCAGTTTCAACCATGGAAAAAAGAGGATTGAAGGTCAACTTTACAGGAGGTGTAGTGGTTGTTGTGCTGAAAGGGGCCAATCTCAACAAGAAGCGAGTGATTGTTAGGAGGGAGAGAGATCTCTATCTATTGAGAGGACACCCAGTGAAGGCTCTCATCCATAGGAGTGACGACGAAAGTGAGATTTGGAATAAGAGGATGGGACACATACACTACAAAGCTCTTCTGATGGTGCAAAGTATGGTTACTGGTTTTCCAGAGATCTGGGTGGAGTGAGACAGAGTGTGTAAATGGTGTGCACTTGACAAACAGGCTAAGAATGCATGTCCTCATAGTGAGACCATGTCTAAGGGTGTGCTAGAATTGGTGCATTCTAATATATGCGGTCATATGTCTGTGACGTTGATCACATGGTCCTTATATTTTGCGACGTTCATATATGATTATTCGAGGAAGACTTGGATCTACTTCCTGAAGACCAAGGATGAGGTATTCAATTAGTTTTAGGAGTTCAAGGATCTTATGGTTAACTAGATAGGAAGGAATATTAATGTAATGAGTGTTAGTCATCAGTAATTTTTTCTTCTCATGGATGACTAAATACTTATCCTAGATTTCTAAAAACAAAGTTCATGAACATTGTGAGTTTTAGAAATCTCATTGCCTTCATTATCCTTAGGATAAATTTTCACTATTTATCATCCCATCATGTCAAGGTCAGCTCACTACTCCCAAAGAACCCATCATGGGCTCATGCCACTCATTATCACTATGTTTTGCCACCTTTGGCCTCAACCCTCTTTTGTTTTGCCTAACTCCTCCATTGTCCATCTAGGGTTTTAAAGGGCATTTTTCTTGGTTTCATGACCTCCATGGTTAAAACATCAACAAGGGTTGTATCCTGATGCTATTACACCTCCTCCTATCCTTAATATACCTTCATAAACACTTCCCATCACTCCTATCCCTCAAACTCATCAATTTTCTACAAAACCTAGCCTATTGCTACAATTTGACACTTTTCGAGACTAGGCATGTGTTTTGCCCTTTTGGACCCTTTCCCCTCACTCAATTCTTGAAATTTCACTTTATCCCACTCTATAACATCTATCCCTATCCCCCAAAATTTACCTAAGAATTTATACAAACCTTAACCCCTTCATTCCCCTCCCTCTACAAGGCAGTCCTAAATCCCCTATACCAAACCCTAATTTCCTCTTCCGACTAAGCTAGGGTTTGCTATGGAAAGGAGGCATAAGAGCAAAGGATCCATTTGATAGATCATATCAGCAAGCTTAAGTCCATACCAACTCATAAACATCATGCCTCCATCATTTTCCAAGAATTCATTCCAAGGGCCAAGTCATTTGCCACACCTAGGGCCAGTTTTGTATAAAAATATGTTTCTGACCAAAAAGAGATGAATTTGGAAAAAGTGAGAGAGGTGTTTGTCCATAATAGGGCCAAGAAGAAAAACCTCCAGTTTTTACATAGGTATCATGGTATGGGAGAAATGTCAAAAATACAAGTGTCACGGGAGAATTTCTGCACTGCTGGAGTGACCTTGGGAAAATCAGGTTTTCTCATATCTAGAGTGTCCAAATGACTTGCTTGATGGGTCAAAAGAAAACTATACTGGAAGATATTTCCAATGAGATATCATGAGCTGAATTTGAGGTTGATTAAGGCATCCAAAATTTGTCTGCACCATTACTCTGCATTTCTTCACCATCATTCAACACTTTTTGACAAGTCTTGGGAAAATAAACTTTTGGCAGGGAAAACCAACTCCAATTAGGGAAAAAATGTTATATTTGGAAAGTAGACATGTTAAGCTTTCCAACGAGCTATCTACTTTCCAACGAGCTATCACGGGCCCAAATCCGACATCGGGAAGGTCATCAAAACTTGTCTGCAAGCTGACCCTTTTTTGGCACTGCGAAAATAAGTGGCGCTGCGCTAATCCATGGGCAGGACTACCCAGCATTGCGCTAATCCACGGGCAAGACTATCTAGCACTATGCTAATTCATGGGTAGGATTTCCCGACACTGCGCTAATGGAGAAAACCTCAAACAAACAAAAAATTGTTTTGAGGCTTAAGGTTACCTTATAAATTTGCCTCGAAAGCCTGCAAAGGAGCTAAGAGGAAATGAAGAATCAAATGAAAATAAGGGTGAAGGTGATAGTAGATCAGTCCACAGTAAAGATGAGGATGATGATGATGTTGAAGACCAATAGGCCCATGATGAGGCAGGTCACCTGAAAGAAAAAAGGATGATGAAGCACAAGGCAATATGTATATAGATGAAGCAAGTGAGCAAAGTAATGAGGGTAACGATTAAAACGAGGATCATAGTAGTGAAGAGGCAAGCAACCCAAATAAAGACCAAGAAGGCAGTGATGAAACAGAGAATGTGATGACTGATGATGCTAATGATGAAAATGAAAAGCTTAATGACAGCGGCAAGGATCAAAGCCATGATAAAGACGCCAATAAGACCAAACTCACTCCTTTTTCATCAGCATACCAAAGAGGGCCTAGAATTGTGTTTTCTGCCTAAATAAGGAAAGGTACCATGCCCTCCACCTCAGCTCTAGAGCTAGAAAAAAGAAAATAAGGACCTTGATCTACAAAGAAAGAATGACTAGGCATTATGACCAAAGAAAACAAACTTGCCAAACTGAAGAAAGCCCTCCTTGAAGTCCAAACCCTAAGGGAGGCAAAAGGTCATGAAAACCTTGGATTTCTGGCCCAAGCTTCTCAACAGGTCTCCCAAACTCCATGAGGGAGGCATCCACCAAATTTGAGGAAATTTGGACAAGTTTTTGTTTTTTGAGATTTTGGAGGCCCATTAGCACAACGCCACTGGCGCTACACTAATCCCTGGAGCATCCTCAGAAGTAAAACTCAGTATTTTTGGATTTCTCATCACTATTACACTATGCTCACAAAATTTCAGAGCAATTGGAGCAGTTTTGACCCCTCAAAAGGTAAAAAAAACAACTAAATTTTCACCATTCTGCCTCCTTTTTAGGCCTGGTGCTGCGCTAATAGCAGTGTTGGGATTTTGAAATTTTGGACAGTTTATAGAGGCTTGATCAGAAAACCAAGAGTATTTTTTGAAATTAGACTCATCAGGCTTTCCATTGGGCCATCATGGAGCAAAATTCGACATCGGGAAGGGGTCCAAAACTTGGTTTGAAAAGTACCTATTTTTGGCGCTGTGCAAATGGACTGTGTAGTGCAGTGTTGGGATTTTGGAATTTTGGATAGGATACAAGAGCTGGATCAAGAAAATATAAGCATTTTTGGAAATTAGACTCATCAGGATTTCCAACGAGCCATTACGGAGCAAAATCTGACATTGGGAAGGGGTCAAAAACTTGGTTGCAAAAGTACCTATTTTCTGCCTGAGGTGGCACTGCGCAAATGGACTGTGTAGTGTGTTTTTGGCCAAAAGTCAACAAAACACACTCATTTTTTGTAAAATCATATTTTAGTGTTTTTTGAGGCAAATCACTCTAGAATTAGGTGCAAGAAGATATTTTAGCATTTATTTCATGGGATATTTTTTGCCTTGGGCCTTGCATGGTCTCTTGGGCATTAATGACATTTATGAGTGATTTTGACATTTTCCAACCCTATCTAGGGTTTTTTCCCTCCTTTTTTGAGTTAAATAGAGCATGAGGGCTTCATTGTAAATGTTGGCATTTGATGAGCTTTGAGAGAAATACATGGTTTTTATGAGCTTGGAGAAGAAATTGGTGTTGTGAAGTTTATGAATGGCTTGCTTGGATTGATGATGGAGAAGCTTGTATGCAGGATTCCTAAGCTTGGTTAATGGTGATATATTCTTAATTTGTTTATGTTTTCTTGTTATCATTATGTTTCATCATTTTTTTTTTGCAATAGAACATAAAAGTATAGGTTGAGAAATGCTCCTTGAAGCACTTTAGTCCTCCTGTCTTCTATTGCCTTGATGTTTTCCTCTACTGGGTGTGTTTAAGGAATTTTTAGCTGCTCCTTAAGCCTCCTTATGGTTGTTTGTTTCATCTATGGATTAATATGCTAGTTTAAAAATATGATTCATGGTAAGCCTTGCTTATTTGATGCTATCTAAACTCTGTTTTTGAAATCTCTCTTTGAAGTATTACTTGTTAGGTTAAGCCAAGGAGGTCTTGTTCTGATCTTGCCATTTTTCCATGCCTATCAGTTTGCCTCAGAGTTATTTGTAGCTTGATAAACAATGTTTAGGAGTTCCCTCTTTGATTGATTAAATTTATTGTGTCATTTTATATGTTTTCCAATTCTGAAGGTGAAATTACTAAAGTTAGATAAGATTTTCTTGCTTTCTTTGTTTCATTCTAATGTTTATCTTGGATATTTATTTGTTTAAGTATTGTCATTGAGTAAATGGTTTGCCCTATCTCATGATTAGTATCTTTTGCTTATCACATTTGAGACCTTCTTTTGTATGGGTGAATGACAAAGGATACTTCACTGCCCTTTACCCTACCTTGTTTTTTCCCCAATTTGATGTTCACCCCACTTCACACATAACCTTAAGGATCCATTAACCTTGCTAGATTGGCCCTGTAATGCACTTTGATTCATTATTGAGATATCCATGACTTTCATTGACTCCATAGCCCAATTATTTGAAGACCTCTCACTCCACCTATTCTATCTATTCATATTACCCAACCAAAACAAACAACAAACCCTACACTTAACAACTAGCCTAAAATCAAAATGCTAAAAGCAAACAAGTTCACATATTTGCATACAATAAAGAGAGACCTCTCTGAGTCCAGGAAGGCTAGGTCCTTGGACTCCAAAGACTGGTCTGATGTTACTCTGTGCATTTGGTCTACCAATCTGCTAAATCACGGGACACTAACACTGAGATTAGATAATGGGGGTGAGTACACTCCAACGAGTTCCTGGACTTTTGTAGGAAAGCAAGAATCAAGAAGGAACTCACAATACCCTACAACCCTCAACAAAATGGGGTTGTAGAGAGGAAAAATAGGATAATCATGGAGGCATCAAGGGAAATGATCTATGATCAAGAGTTGCCTATGTTTTTGTGGGCAAAGGCCTGTAATAGAATCGTATATGTGCAGAACAGGAGTCATCACAAGGTGTTGGAGGATGTGACTCCTGAGGAGCTATTTACAGGAGTGAAACCAAATATGAGTCACTTGGCACATATTTTTTAGTCTAGTTTATGTCCATGTGTCTACAGAGAATAGGACTAAGATGGAGCCCTTATCTGAGAGGGGCATGTTTGTTGGCTACAATGAGGTCTCAAAGGCCTACCAAGTCTACATTTGAGGACAGAGAAAGGTGATCTGGAGTCAGGATGTCAAATTTTATGAGGATAGGACCCTCATGAAATATCATGAGCGAGAGCTAGCAGTGGTAGAGGAGAAGGAGCAAGAGGCTCCTAAGGTTGAGCAGGGACCAACAACACCAACAAGGACAAAACTGATATATTTTTAGGATGAGTTAGATATTCCTTAGAGTTCTACTAGGAGGAGGCCTAAATGGGTTGAATAAACATTGAGAGATTTTGAGGACCATGTGAAGGATCAAAGCAGAAATTTCAGGAAGAACATACCATCGACCAAATATTCCAGTTATTTGGCACTATCGAGCAACTTCTGTGAGTCTGAGCCATCCACTTTTCAGGAGGATATAAGCAAGTAGGTCTGGAGGGATGCCATGATAGAGGAGTATAGCTCCATCATGATCAATAATTTTGGGATACAGTGTCGAGACCAGAGGGGAAGTTTGTGGTCACTTATCGATGGATCTACAATATCAAAAATGCAAAGATAGGAAATATCGAGAAGTCTAGAGTGTGGTTCATGGCAAGAGGGCCCTCCCAGAAGGAGGGAGTGGATTACGAGGATACATTCACATCTGTCGCTAGATATGCATCTATGAGAGTAGTTATGTCCATCTCCTTAGAGATGGGGTGGAGGATACATCAGATGGATGTGAAGATTGCTTTCCTCAATGGAGTGATTAAGGAGGAGGCATATATTGAGTAGCCACAGTGTTTTGAAGTGCATGGGATATATTCCCATGTATGCAGGTTGAATAAGGCTCTTTATGGGTTGAAGCACACTATACGCACATGGTATTATAGGACCGATGGGTAGTTTATTGGTTTGGGCTTCACCAAAAGTGAGGTGGATCCCAACTTGTACTTTGTACTTGTTGAGGGTGAACCTCTCATATTGGTATTATATCTGGATGGTCTCTTCTTGACATGATTAGAGAAGCTCATAGAGATGTGCAAGGAGGACCTTACTTTGGAATTTGACATGAAGGACAGTAATTTGATGCACTACCTTTTGGGATTGGAGGTGTGGCAACAACCATGAGATATTTTCCTTGGGAAGGGCAAGTATGTAGTGGATATATTGAGGAGATTCAAGATGGAGGATTGCGGGCATATTTATACACCCAGGATAACTAAATAGAAGAGGCTGAGTGCTTTTGAAGGTGAATTAGTGGATACCACACTATATAGGTAGATGATAGGTTCTTTGATGTATCTGGTCAACACTAGACTGGATATATGTTTTGAATTTAATGAGTTCATGGTGGAGCTGAGACAAGTTCATTGGGTGGAAACAAAGAATGTGTTGAGATACTTGCGAGGGACAATAGATGTTGGATTGAGACATGTAAGAGTTGGAGGAGTGGAGATTCCAGGGTACACAAATTCTGATTGGTTAGGGAGTGTAGTGGATAGAAAGTCCATATGTGGATGTTGTTTCATCTTGGGATAAACCATGATATCATGGTTCAACAGGAAGTAGAAGTTAGTGGGACTTAGTTCAGCAGAGACATAGTACATGGCAACGAGTATGGAAAGTTTTGAGTCAATGTGGCTTCATAAGATGCTTGTGAGATTATTTATTATATAGATGGGCCAATGGTGATACAATGTGATAACCAGAGTTGCATTAAGCTCTGTGAGAATCCTATGTTTCATGATCGGTCCAAGCATATCAATATCAATTATCACTTCATCAGAGATAGGGTCTAGAGGGGTATTGTGAGACTGCAATACATTTCCACAAAGGAGCAGGTGGCATATGTTTTCACAAAACCTCTAGTGGCGGGAAAGTTTGTGAAGTACCAGGATAAGTTAGGGTTGGTGGAGAATCCCTTGTTAGGAGGGAGTGTTGATGGGAATAGCATTGGAAGGTATTCTACAATTGCTTGGTGTTTTAGCACATGGAAGACATTATTTTCCTCTTCTAGTGATTTATGTTTTTATTCCTAAGTTTAACTTAGGAAAAGTATAATAATTAAATTCAATTAATTATTGTGGACTATTGGGTTATTTTCTAAGGATAAATAATTTAATTATTTAAGTGACTTATAAATAATCTCAATCATTAATATTCAAGATGTTTCTAGAAGGAATCTTCAAGATGTTTCAAAAGGAAGATTCATGATGCTTCTAGAGAGGATATCGGAGTTAGATATTTGGACTCAATTAAGGTTATAAATGGTGGCTAGCGATGGAGGTGAAGATACAACGAAGAGCAAAAGTGTGTGAGCGAGTCATCACGATGGAGAGTGTTTTTATATGACGTGCGAGTGGCTCAGTGACCAGTGCATAGAGAAGGAGAAGTGTGAGTATATTTTAGTGAATCCAGGAGGGAAGAGTTGGAGGAGATTGCATGGCCGAGTTTCCATAAAGAGATTGAGTTTGTCTGGAGGAGGCAGAGATGTTGGAGTGCTGGGGTTTTTCCAGTGCGCATTAGTGGCAGAGTGCAAATAAAGTTTCTCGAGGGTGCAAAGATGATTGTTGGAGGCCGATTTCTTTAGAGAGATTTCATTTGGAGGCAGATTTCCTTGAGGCTAATTTACCTCGGCCGAATTCATTATGAGGGAGATCAGTTGTACATTCCAGATTGTATTTTTCCTTGAATCTTTGTGGGTAAAAAAACCCATATTTTCTTGATAATAAAATGACAGAGAATTGTTTGTGGGTTATTTAATTTTTGAAATGTGTGATTGATCTCTCTGGTTTATTTCTGATGGATATTTTTAATTCTAGAAGTTAAATATACAAATGATTTTATTTTTTGATGAATCAATTATTATTTGGGTAAATAATAATAAAACAGAGATAAATTAAATTGTCGTGAGAAAATAAACTTGGATGGTATTATAAATTTAACGCCTGAATCATCATGATATCCACGTGTTCTTGGTGGATTTTATTATTTAGGAGTCTTTTCTTGGATTTCCCATTATGACCCCTAGCATTCTGTGACATGACCTTCATTGTTGACATTGAGGAGGGTTGAAAGATAACATCCATTGGTGACACTCTACCAATATTCACCAAGTAATCACTGAGGTCCTATAGTAATTGACTATTTCTTTTGTGAAATTTCTTCTTTGGTTCTTTTAGAAAGTTCAATTGATCTCTTGGAGCATTTATTTTAATTCCATGAACGGAAAAATAAGAGTTTTTCGTAGGGGTATTACCTGGTTCTTGAGCATGACAAAGAATTAGATATTGATTTTAGAGGTATGATTTCATAATGATTTGTACTTGCTGCCATGGGATGGTTGCTGGTGGTATTTGTTTTATTTTTTTCATCTTCATGGGAATATTTTAGTAATTGCATGAACCATTTTTGTTCGCTATGTTGTCCTTGTGGTGAAGTTACTAAAATAGATCTGTCTTGTGTTTAAAAATCTTCATCTAAAGAAGAGTGATTTACCTTATGAATTTTCATACTGAGAGATACATCTTTGTCAATCCAATTTTAATTTATTTGGGAATTTTTGTCTGATTTCTTTTCCAAGTGATTGAGGTGATTATAAATCTCTTGCTGGAAATATTGAGAGGAGGGTTGAATCAATATTTCTTAGCAATTAACACTTTTTAGTCCTTTTTCAGAGCATTAGTTATTCTTAGTTTATTATCAATGTTCTTCTTTAACAATTATAAACAATAATTAATAGTAAACAACACCATACAACAATGCAGAAAGATAAAACAATAGACACATAGATTTTTAGGTGGAAAACCCCCTCCAGGTCAACATCACCGAACACTTCTCTAGTAAATGTCTTCTTCTCTCTTTAAAAAGAAATATTAGTTACATCAAGGTTTAAGATACAACTGAGGGATGCGTCAACCCCATAATTCACATGCCACAACTTGTAGGATGGTACTAAACCCTAATATACTGCTGCAACCAGAAGGACGCCACAACGCCCTGTAGATCAGACCAAAACCTGATGAGTGCCCCAACACTAATTACCAACTGCTATCGGAAAGGATGCTTCGCTGCCCTGTCAGTTTATCAACCAAAACTGAATGGATGCCACAACACCCTGTGCAAGCCACACCCTACCCTAGCACCACCCTGTTGCCTTGAAGTGTTCTCAGGACACAACCTGAAGGTGACTCTGATCACCTAGAAGAGTTGGTATATCACATTTCACAATTTTCACATTGGACCCCCTGTACTCTAAACCAATGTAGACCAACTGTAAGGAAGATGTAGAATAAATATCGAATCATGGTAGCCACTGATCATTGTTCCCACAAATTGATCACTGCACAATGTTGCACATCAAGCTATAATTGTATCAATGTCACTGCACACCGTATATCACTGTCATTGCAAATCACTGTATAACTGTCGACAACCACAAAATGTCACTTCACAAATGAATAGTCATCAAAACACTGTCATTGTTAGGTCCCTATAATACTAGTGCATCCCCTTATTTTTATAGTTAGTATAGCCCCCTTATTGTTATTGTTTTTCCAATGTAGTCCCCATATTGTTATTATTGTGCCCCATAGAAGCTCACTATTGTTATTGTTGTGTTAGCGAGGATTATATTGTGACCCATTGGAATCCTATATATAGAAACAAGGTTTTTTCATTTGTGTCATCCAATAATTTTTCATCTATTGAATGTAAAGGAGGTTTCCCCCTCGAAGTGGCTAAATTGTTAGGCGTTGATCTCTCTTTTCTTCTATTTTTGGAGCTAGTTTCATAACATTTGGTATCAGAGGTTTGGATTCTAGGGTTTCACTGATTCAAATAGGTAATCATGGAATTTTCGCTATAAATTTTTTTCTACGAAGGTTCAGAAGCTAAAAAAAAACCCATTTGCGAATAAATCTTGATGAACTTCATGTAAAAATTTCAGATCTTGGTTTGCAAAATTTTCAGAGATATTATCTGTGGAAGATAGGGTTTTTGCGGGCTCCCGAATTTCATCTCAAAGAGGTGACCTTGGGAAAATTTTCATAACTCTCTCTGAGCATCAGATTGGAATTTTGTAAAAAGTGACCGAAAGTACACAGACTTTAGTTTACTGTGTATCAAGTTTAGAGACGAAGGATGAAAAAATAACACGTGGTAGGCCGTACAAGTTCGCTCTACTGAACCAATCCATAATCAGGCCATTGATGGAGATTAGGCATAACTTTGCCTTGAAGAATCCAAATAAAGTTAGACTCGTGGCATCGGAAATAGGACTCAGAGGGCTAATACAAGATAGAAATTCAGATCTTGAAGATCTGAAATAACCGAGATAAATCAGGTTCAATATAGACCTTATAAAAAGCAAGAAATTGGTGTGTATGTTTTAAACAAGTTTGCATATTATTTGTTTGAAAAATCAGTTTGAAGTGATTCCAAGGGAGTATTGAAGCATAGATATCAGTATTGAGTTATATAATTCCTCCCAAAAATAATTCCACATCCATTAAGCCCTCTGAAAGCTCTAATATGACGCATGAAGAGGAAGAATTGTAGTATGATATATCAAAATTACAATATCAAGTGAAAAAAATTTCGATCTTACAAAGAGCAATAAAAGATGACATAGATGGTTTAAAAGAAGAAATGGAGGCTAATTTGGATAGTTTGAAGGATCAAATGAAAGCTAATATGGATGATAATGTAGTGGAAGATCACATCAAGCATCAACAACAAGTTCTCCAACTCTCAAAGGATAACCTAACTTTCGTGCAGAATCGAATGAAACAATAGGAAGATCAACATCGCAGCGAAAGAAGTTCTGAAGCATTCATAGAAACAAGAAATCGACAACTACGAAATCGATCAATTTCAGAGTATGTCAAAAAGTGGAAGAACTTACCCGTTGAAGATTCCACATGGGAGGATGAGAATTTTACACAGAAGCATCAAGAAATAATCAAGAGTTGAGGACAACAATTGTTTGAAGGAGAGGGGCATGTTAGGTCCCTATAATACTAGTATATCCCCTTATGTTATTATTAGTATAACCCCCTTATTGTTATTTTTTTCCAATGTAGTCCCCATATTGTTATTATTATGCCCCATAGAAGCCCACTATTGTTATTATTGTGCCCTTACATTGTTATTGTTGTGTCGGATAGGATTATATTGTGAACCATTGGACTCCTACATATAGAAAGGAGGTTTTTTCATTTGTATCATCCAAGAATTTTTCATTTATGTAATGTAGAGGTGGTTTTCCCCTCGAAGTGGCTGATTTATAAGGTGTTGATCTCTCTTTTCTTCTATTTTTGGAGCCGGTTTCATAAAAATCATCACACTGCTCATGAATGAATAGTCATCAATGATGTATCATTGTCATCATCATATCAGGCTGCACACAATGCAACAACTATCTGGCACTCTTATCAAATGATGGAATAACCCAAGGTGTCTCAAGTCATCTTGATGCCTTGCAATCAATTCTCTCAAAATTTGTCCCTAGAGAGCTACCATCATATATGTAAGCACATTGTTTGACTAGTCAATCCCTGCAATCCATCATTCTCCAATAGGTTGTATAATTGGAGGATGTTCCCTTCACTAATTTCTATGCTGCAGGGTCACACTCAAGCTATACTAGGTTATCATAGACATTATTAACTCAAGGTTCTACTAGTCAAAGTCAATATATCAATGTAAAGTCTAGTCAAAGTCAAAAGGTCAACCTATGTGGTATGACTATTTGATCTTCTCATACTAAGTCAAACTTAGGGAAAAATTTCATTATACATGTAATGACTCAGTGTGTCAAATTCATTCTTTGGTTGTCAAAGTCAAGTGAGTATTGTATTCATCCATCAAGTTAAGTTAACATGAAGTCACAAGTGTCAATTATTTTCAAGTATGTCAAGGTCAACCATATGTTAAGTTCAAAGTAAATGCATCATCTCAATGTCAATCCATATTATTATATTTTATATCATTGTCAAGTCAAGAATTTCAGTTACCAAGGGTCTTTTCTTATCAAAGAAATAGTTCTATATAGCAGATGTCATATATCCCACCTGTTATCACTCATAAAGTTGTGAAACATTACATGGGTCATATAGTTCACTCATCAAAAGGATAAGGTCTACTTAGCCATTTCAAGTTGGTTTAGGAAAATTTCATTTTTTTTCATTTTTTAGCCTATCCTAAATTCCAAGGTCACCTCCATTTATATCATTTCATGTCACATCAGTCCTCATTTGGTGTTAGTTTTCATTCCCCGTGCATTTAAAATAAAAAAGGCCACTTGTGTTAGTTTTTCAAATTTTTCGTAGCGTTTTATATAGCAAAACATTAGTTTTCGCTACGAAACTACCTAATAGTTTCGTAGAAAATCTGTCAGAGGTTAAACTAACTACGCTATGAAAATATGTTTTCTAACCTGTCTTGTCAAATTCGCTATGAAGTGTCATTATATGATAGGAGGAGTTAGGGTGGAGGTCATTCAAGTTTGTTATGGTTAATTCAAAGGTACAAATCGATGTCTGAGGTCATCATTACCATTTTTTGGCATATATGGGTCATGATTAAAGCATGAGATGTTAGTTAAACCACAAAACCTTACCCCAATTAGCCTTTTGTCATATTGTGCTTTATCTTTTCATGTAATTTGATCTTTGGAGAGCTTCTTCATTGAGCCAAGCAGGTTGCTAGTAGATTCAAACTTTGCAGGTATCATCAAGAAAACAAGGCTGTGAAGATATAAAGCACCCATGGATGTAAGAAGGAAAACAAACAAAGGTGGTAATTTCCATAGGTATGAGCCAATGGACATGAATTTATTCAATGAATATCCAACTGCCATGGAGGTTTTCAGAAGATCTGGTTGCTTGCAATTATGTCATAGGTTGCAAGGCTTTCATCTACAAGTTTCCAAGGATTTTGCTACCAGATTCAATGGAATAGCTTCAAAAGTGGGAATTCTGAACCTTACAGTGAGACCTGAGACCATATCAACAACAACAGGAATCCCTAGAGGAGGGGAACAGTGGTTTAAAGGCATCAAGTTCACAATTCAGGATTGCAAAGGGTTCATCAAGAAAGAACATAGTGAAATTGATCTGATAAATGCTATCCCTAGGAGTTTCATGAAGGAAAACTATTCAAAGCTGTTGATGATCATCCAAAAATATTTTACTTGTGAAGGGAGGTTTCACATGGTGTACTCCTATCACCTTAGGCTTCTTATGCATTTTGTAGGTAAGAGGTCACTTGACTTGCCTTTTTATTTATACAGAAGTCTAGGGAAAATGTCAGATAAGGTTCAAATTAAAACATAGGGCAATGAAACTTCTCTTTTTCATCATGGTTTGATTAAGCTGCTGGCGTTAGAGGAATTGAATAGATTAGATAGATATTGGAATTCCTTTTTGTTCATGAGTGGTTATGAAATTGATGCTGTCACTCCTAAGAAAGCCTTCAAACCTAGAAACATTTCATCACCAACTGTGGTAGAGGAATTTGAAGAAGGGAATAGATCATCTCCTCCAGAACCAGTGAGCATGGAGGAAGAGCCTTTGTAGAAGATTGACACACCTAAAACAACACCTGCAAAACGGAAGCAGACGGTTAGCAAACAAGGCAACAAAAGAGTCACCAGGATCCAGATAGTGGCTAAAGGAAACTTAGAGGACATATTGCATGCAATTGACATTGAAGAATCACCCATTTTGCAAGTTGAAGACATTGAAGATGGAGGAAGAAAGCTGAAGAAAGGCAAGGCTGCTAAAAAGCTAGAGTTTGCAAGTGATGATGTTGGTTTCATTTTCCAACCTAGGAAACCAATGGCCAAACATGAAAGGAAGGTCATGGAAAGAAAAGAGATTGATAAAATCAATGAAGCTGCTGCCCAATCACCAAGGATCATAGATTTGTCTTCACCTGCAAAAGAATAACTGGTTATCAAACAAAGAAAGGGTAAAGAGAAAGTTATTGAAAAATCAGAAATTGAAACCCTTAAAGAGCAGTTGAAGGAGGCAGGTAAGGAAATATTAGTTTTGAAGCAAGAGGCAAAGAAACATAGAGCTGAGAAGGTTCAGTTTGAAAAAATGAGGAAAATATGGGAAGATCAAGTCACAATTAATTCAAATACCTTGGACAATACTGAAAAGTTGATAAAGTGGGCTCAGTCACTAAGAGGAGAGGTCAAACACATCAAAAAGATAAACTTGCACTTGCAATCCAAGAACAGAGCATTAAAGGACAAAGTGCAAGATCTTCAGGAGCAATTGGATTTGATTCATGTAGAATTGGAAAAGAAAGGATTGAAGGTGACAGTGGTAGAAGAGCCCATTAGTCAACTGATTTTAAATGAGGAGGAAACACCACATGAGTAATAATTTGAGATGGAATATGTTTTAGGAGGTTCATAACATGCAAAGAACCCAAATTTTGCAGCTGGAGGACCGTTTTTGAAGATAATCTTGAAAGGAGCAATTTTTGGTTTTTTTCATAGTTTCGTAGCGTACCTCAGGCTTGAGGCCATAAATACGCTACGAAAATTCTTGTAGGTGTATTTTTTCCTCAAAAATCAAAATTTTCAAGTTTTATGGAGGGAGGTTGATGGTTTGCAAAGTGTCATGGCATACTAAAGGTACTCGAACAACAAAGGAGTCAAAGAGATAGGTGGAAAAGTCATTTTTCCTACGTTACTAAAACTCGCTACGAAACTGTCTAAAACTGCCCAGTTTTCATAGCGAGGAGTTTTTGAAGAATTTTGAGCATCTTCATAGCACATCAGCCAGCTGGAGACCTCCAACATGTCAGTGGAACTTATCAGCAGATATTTATGACTCAAAATGATTTCCACCCAGCTAACTCATCAGTCAAAACAACGTTAAAGATGAAGGTCATCCATTCCTAAAAAGATGATTATGTTTCATAGATCTAGGGATTCTTTAAAGATCTAAAGTGGTGGTGAACTTGATGATTTTTCCTTCGAGCATGTGACATTCATTATGTAACCATTATGTAACTTTTTTACAGATAGGATAGAGGAATGTAATAAATAGGAGATAGGGTCCTATTAGGAGTTTGTTTCTTTAAGGATAACTGTCATTTTTATGTTTCAAGTTAGTGGTTTTAGTTATGATAGGTGTCAGAGTAGAATTTGAAGATCTAGCCAGCCAGGCAGATCGTCCATATTGTAAAGAATGTCTATTTATAGACAAAACATCGAAGAAGAAAAAGGTTGGAGAATATTGTACCAAATTGTTGCTTGTATGTTTTATCCATTATCAGTAATACAGTTAATACTCCGGTCATAAGTCTCATGAGTTAAGGCTTTGTGTTTTCAAATTCTCGTGGTTTTTGCTTGTCTCTATCCATTATCAAGAGTCTCATGATGTGTCGTTAAAATCCTGCCCTCTAGGATTTTGTGATGTAATGATTGCAATTTATCAAAAACTTCACAACCTATGTGTGTGAATTATCTCTGTTAAAAACCTCTATCTGCCTCAGCTTCCATGTGAAGAACCATTGTCACTACGAATATTGATTGTTGAATCCATAAGCCCAATAGAAACAAGCCTTCATTTTTCAACCTGCAATCATACAAAAAAAAGTTACAATTTCATAGATTTAGCCATCTAGTACTATCCTTATTCAAAATCATAAACCCCCTTTGAGAGAGCCCTCTCAAACTGAAGAGGCTAATCTCCAGTAAGAAGTGGTTTGAAAGAGTTACATTGAGTTGATTGATGAGAAGCCAATCAAGATCAATTTGGTGATAACACCACCAATACTGATTCAATAGCATTCTATACCACTGTCATATAATGTCATAAGCCAAATCACCATTTTCAAGTTAATTTTGAAAGTCAAAATCAAGGTGTCAACATACTTGTTATGTCTAGGTCCGAGTGTCAATTTAAGATCAAATTGTCATTGTTATGGTAAGTGACATCACTACACATAATATTGAGTCATAGGTCTTTGAGATGTCATAGTTTATCGTGTCAAAACACTGCTATATTCCAAATTCTCTAGTATTTAGATCAGTGTAATACACAATCAATATTAATGTCCAACACCTCACAGTCATAAGGATACACAGGTCTAAAAATCTTTAGATCACACTCAATGTATTTTCTATACTTCAATCATCATAACACTAAATCATACACTGCTTCAGTACTGTCATATAGGTGACTGGTTAGGGCACCAAATTTTACTGTAACATCCCTCAAATAGTCACTAAATCAACCCTTAAATTATGCAACATACCCCTGAAATAAACTAGACCCAACACTTAGCAAGAATGGAGAAAGAACAAACCTTTTTGTTGACTTCTAGGAGCTCGATATTTAATCTATTGTATCTATGTAATTTCACATCTCCAAGGTCTGAAATTTCGTCCTGTGGTATCCTTTTGAGTCCTCTTTCCAACCCCACATGTCTGATCAAAATTGGATTCTTCAAGAAAGAGTTATTCCCAATCTCCCACGATGACATGATTATAGACTAGTTCAGCAGAGCAAACTTGTACGAAGAGACACATGTCACTGTATTGACCTTTAGCCTTGAAAATGATACTGAAAAAACTACAACCCATCCTATTTTTGTCACTTTTTACAAAATTTGAATCCAATGCTCAAAGAGAGTTATGACGATTTTCCCAAGGTCACATGTTTGACATGGAATTTGGGAGCTTACAAAAACCCTAACTTCCTAAGATCATATATCCAAAAATATAGAGAACCAAGATCTGAAATTCAGTCACGTGGTTCATCTAGATTTCAAATCAAGTGATATTGTTTTCATCTTCTGAAGCTTCATAGAAACAATGTTATAGTGAAAATTCCATAATGACTTGTTTTGGAGGATATATGAGCTTTCTTTTTATAGAGTTGAGAGGGAATTATATAGTGAACGTTGAAGGAGACATTTACAATTTAAAAAAATATTAATTTTTAATTCTAATTGATAAAAATTGTGTGTGTTTTTTTTTCTTATGCCCTAAGGAAGATTCACTACCTAAATAGATTAGGATTTTTAACGAGATGTAGGAGTTATATGGGTGCATAGTGTCTTGAAGCCCTTCATTAGGATAATATATCCACAAATTATGGCAAGAAACCATTAATATTAATTTTAGCTGGTGCCTAGCATTAATGGAATTGTTCCAAGTCACCTTCTTTTGGGGTTTTAGCCCACCAACTGGGGTTTTTACCTTCAAATTCACTTATCTCTCTAACCAGGAGGAACCACGTGGCATACCACATACCACCGGAAATATACCTTCGAGGAGAATCCAATGACATGGATATCCAAGCTAAAATCAATGATTTAACCCTTCAAAAACCCTCGAAAATTTGGGATACATCCTCAGTCCAGAGAAACCAAACCCTAGGACTTGGGTTTTCAACCGTCCAATAGTGTAGCTGCTATCTAGATATAATCTGACAATTACTTAGAAGCGTTCATTATCCATTCGACATAAATGAATACTGTTTTTGTTCAAATTCAAACAGAGTCAACTCCATGGGTTGACATCAATGGCAACACCATCCAACAGTCTCCCCCTTTGCCATTGATGGAAACACACGTACTCCTCCTGTGAGTAAAACTCTCCTTGACTTCATGCTTTACCTCATTCTCTAGATTTCAATCTCCTTCTCAGGTTTTCTCTCCCCCTTTGACATCAATGGCAAAGGGTTAATCCCCCTGAGAATTTTATTGCTTCATGTGGACTTCTTATCTACATGTGATCCCCCTGATGAGAAGCCTTCTTGTAATAATCTGTCAATGGGGATCCTTGTGGACCTATAACCTCCATGTGCTCCCATTGAGAAGAAACCTTCCTCTGGCAATCTCTAAAGACATGTAAGCCTTTAACTGTTCTTCTCCCCCTGAACTTGTTATGGATTTTACACATTTGTCCCGAAGTTGCCATTCTATCCATGTTGTTTTTCTGTCAATGGTATACCTGTGCCACATACTGCTATATAAAATCCCCTTCTTCAAAATTCAAGGATTTGACGAGCTGAATTGTTCAAAATAGTGTATCGTTTAATGAACCATCTTGAATTGATTCATTATCTGAAGCAATTACTAATATCTCATTACCTTATACGAACCCTGAGAACATAAGTGCTGAGACATTCTTGTCTTTCTGCACTTCTTACTGATCCTTTACCTATTATTCCTATATTTTTACATGTCTCTTCTTCCAAACCTTCTTATTCTTGTCATCAATATTCATGATTGATTCCATTTTGCTCCTACAGTGATGAGCCATGTGTCCATGATTGTGACATTTGTAATATTCCTTATCATGATCGTACCTTCATACTTGAGCTATGTTTCCATATTTATGACACTTTAAGCATTCAATGTTGTCCATAGGCGATTCCATTTGATATCTGCAATCATGAGCTTTATGGTCATAGTTATGGCATTTGAAACATTCAATGTTTGGACCATCTAGCATATATTCTCTGCTGACAAAATAATCATGGAACCTGTCTCATGATGCTGCAAACTTGCCTCTAGGATTTTGTGGATAATGATTGTACCTATCAAAAACTTCACAATCCCTAGCCATATGTCCATAGTTAGCACATAAAAAGAAATAACCATTAAATAAATGTGTGTACCTTAATGATTCATTCAGATGTGATGGTCCCTGATAGTTATACCTGTCAACAACTTTACAATCCCTGACCATATGTCCATAGTTAGCACATGAAAAAAATTAACCATTAATTAAATGAGCATACCTAGAAGATTTATCATTCTTCTTTGGAGGCGATGCTATAGTCTGTAGTTGTCCTTTGTTATTCACTGCTTTGTTCTTGGTTTTTGGAATTGCAACATTCTTCTTTGGCTTTTCATTCCGATCAACTTCCTTCTTAGGATCATCATGCGAAGATGTGGAGCATGTACCTTCATCAACTAGAGCTTTACCAACTTTAATTGCCTTCATTTTTTCTTCTTCATCTGTCTTATCTTGTAAGTGTTATTTTTGCAATACCTTGATTTTTTGGATCTCATCAAGCACTGCATCAAGTTATTCTTGCTTTTGATCAAAATCTTCTTGAGACCATATTTTTAAGGTCTCCCTTCTTTTTTCTGACTCCTCAACCTGTAGCTTGAGAAGAGTGATATTCTATACTTCTCTCTTAAGAACCTGTATATGTTCCTTCTTCTTCTTGATCTCAATCCTAATTTCTTACTCAAGCTAAATGTTGGGTATGTGTTATATTCTTTCCACGACTAGCCCCACGCGTTGTACGTTGCGCCGAGCGTAGCAGAGGGGTCATAGGGGGGATGGCAGCACCTCGACAAATTTTTTTTGGTATGCAGTCCCACTCATAGGCGGACCCACCCATGTTTTGTGCATGAGTTTGCACATGGTTTTTGGGGTACGATGGTTTTTCGACCCCTGGTATTTTGTAGATCTGGTCAAGGGAACTACGGTTATGTTCTAATCCAGGGTTAATGGATTGGGGTTTATGTATGCTTCGGCATGTATATATATGTGTTGTAACACTAAAAGGAATATAATGAAAAAATCAAGCTGGTTGTATCGATTTGGGATCCAGGGGAAAATCTCTTTGTTTATCAATTTTATGTTTTATGCTCTCGCTATTGTTTATTTTCTGTTATAAGATTCGTGTGTAGATAATTTCCGTTCAGGGTTAAAACCTACACAAAAGAGGTTTCCAATTCCTTTTGCTTCTGTTCAACTACAAATATGTATCTTTGATCAATTTCATTTCTTTCAATTTCTGCTTCCTGCATCTCTTGTTTGATCCTACTAATCTCTGCAAAGGCTATGTCAATTTCTTGTTGCTTTTGTTGAACGTCCCTCTTGAAGTCTTGTGTCTCTGTATTCTTGACTTCTTCCAATTGAGATCTAAGACTGCTAATCATCTTCTTAGACTCTTCATTTTCCTTGATGAGTTCTTTTGCTGCCTTCAATTCTGCGTCCAAAATTCTTGTACTTTCCTTTTGACTGTTGAAAAGTGTAACTAGGTCGGTCTTCATATTGACTGTGTAGTTATGTATTTTATGTAAAGAAGAAAAAGATAATAAACCGTATTTTTTTGTACTTTCTTCATGGGTTTCATGAGCAAGATTTATTATAGGTCAATAGACTTTTTCTTGATGTCTATTATGATTTGTCTTCTAGATACAAATGTAACTAAGAGTCATGAACATGAAGAGTCAAGTCAGGAAAATATTCTCCAATATCTTGTCATAATACAGTGAAAAGTGGATCTTGTTTGATGCATAAAGATAGCCCTTACATAATGCTAGAGAATGAGCTCTTTTAGTTGGCCTATATACAATAGTGGCGTCAGCCCTCTATCATGTTCGTAGGTTGGCCTAAATAGCAAGACATGAACACTATATATATGTATGTGTTGCGGATCATTTGAAGACAACAACTACGGATGGTCAAGTGATACAGATAAGTCTTCGAACCATTCTGTCTGTTTATATGCGACTTAAAAGGAAGTTGTGGATGTTCTGTATATATGCAAGTAAGAATAAACAAATGCGGATTTGTTTTGAGAATCATTATACCACAGAAGAATGCAGATCAACCTAAGGCACAATGTGGATTAACCTAAGGCAAAATGCGGATCACTGTAAGGCAGAATGCAGACAACCTGAAGTAGATTGTGGACTGTTTAAAAGAAGTGCGGATTGATTTGAAGAATCTACGAACCATTCTGTGGATAAAGTGCGAATATTTTCTGAGTTTTACAGAGCTGAAAAATGTAGTCTTTAAAGATGAGAATAGGGCTTTCGGTGTGAATTTTATGAGGTGATTTCAAGTGTGAAGAAGCATAAACCACAACATGCCTACCTGTGATTAAAATGATATTTTAAATATGGATTCCTTTGTGTAAATGTGTGGTTTCTCTCTGAGGTAGAACACTGTTAAGTTCAAGAATAAATGTGTATCACTATGATGTATGAATGTGAAGTTAAGGGTCATTGCTGGATAATAAAAGAGAGGAAGGTAAATCAATGATTTACCTTCCCTCTCACAGTTCATAAAAGAAAAGACAATATAGGTTGGTGTAAGTAAGAAAGGTCAGTGTTGAAGATCGACAAAGAAAAGGTAAGAAGGTCTTGGAAGCATCCATAGGTCAAGGGTCTTGGTCTTGGTACTTTTCATTTGAAAATATATAAGAAGAATTTCTCGTGGGTTTTCCTCTCCGAGAGGGAGAGGTTTTTCCCTGGCTCTAGGAGCCTAATTCGAGTGTCTCGTGTCGTTTGATAATTGATTTATAAATACTTAATAAGCTAACTAATAGAAGACATAAGTAACTCAAGTAACCTCACACGTAATTATCAAGAAGAGAATTTCGAATTATTCAATAGCCCTCCAAATTCTCAACATGGTATCAGAGCTAAGGTGCTAAAGACTAAGGGTTGTTTGACAAGAAGGCACTCAAGGATTAAAATTCAATTTTCTAGAAATCATCAAAGAAAAAGTCAAAATCTACATTGAAAATTCAAGTTAGTTTGCAAGAAAATCCTCAAGCCATCTCAAGAAGACATTCAACCTTATTCAAATAATCCACACATCGAGGAGGTAATCTTTGACATCAAATATTATTGACATTGTTGGAAGACACATCATTAAGCACCACCCAACACTATTGAAGACATCCTCATTCTGAAGCAATCCTTGATCATCAAGGATCCAAGATCACCTACTTTGAAATCAATCTAAGAGGGAGTTCATGCCATCATATTCAAGAAGGAAGTTGATAGAAGAAGAAAAGCATCTACTCAAGTAAGTATCTTTATGAATTCATATGAGTCTATCAAATTGTCTTCTTTGCAAAGAAAGCAATAAACTGGTTAGGGTTTCAAAATTTCCTGCATGGAAGACAAGGACAATGAAGTCATGCCAAATACATGAAGGGAGATATAAGAGCCCAAATGATTCTTCCAGAATTTATAAAAGAATTTCTCATCTCCGATGTACCAATTATAGAATCATAAAAAGGAATATATGAGAAATTGGTGGAGCTATTCGCTGTGAGTACTGCAGGAGAAGAAATTTCTCTGAGATCATCTGCAGGAACTGGGAGAAGTAATGTTTGACATTGAGATGACTACAGTGGTGTTGAATGCTCAACCAGAAGAATGGGGAAACTTGACTTCAAGTTTATTCGGGAAGAAAGAAGCCACACCATTCCACAATTTAGGGCCTCTATGTAAAATAGAGGAAACAAGACTGAAAGCCAAAGATGATACAAGATCAAGTGAAGGGAATCAAGACTTTGTGGCCATTTCCAGGAAGAAAGAAAGATTCGGTAAGCTTGGTCCTCAGAGTAGAATAAGAAATATGGACAAAGCATGATGCTTTCGTTGTGATGAGCTTGGGAATTATAATAGAAATTGTCCTTAATCTAAAAAAAGACAAGAGAAATAGGGAATAAGCCCATGTATCTGAAATGAGGAACTTAATGCAAAGTAATATAAGAAATAAGAAGCGAGGGATCTCCACTATGATTGAGATCATCTTCTCCTTTAAGTGTTTTTTGTTGGTTGTAAGATAGGAAGCAATGTATCATCTTGATCAAAGAATGGTAGGAGTTCTTGGTAAATCAACTCCTGGAAAACCTCTTTGATAACTATACTAATGGAAGGCAGTCATCAAGATCAAGGGTCATCATGAAAAATAGTATTCTGGGATGTGATGACATATTGATGGAGCAGAGCAAGGGAATGAAGCTCTTCATTCTAATAAAACTGCTCAAGGATGACTTAAATGAAAAAGGTAAGAGGTATGTATATATTTATATGTTGACAATCGATGTTGTGAATTCATGTCACATGGTTGCAGGTAATAGACTTCTATATTTAGAGGTATGATCTATGAAGGAGGATATCTCAGTGCACTAACAGATGAAATCAAAATTATATATATCATCATGAAATATGAGGTGGTTGTATATGAATGAGGAACTGGAAAATGTGTAAGTTCCTGGGAATGAAGAATGTGAAGAAAGGAAGAGATCATGAAATGCAATTGTGTCAAGAGGCAGTTATCATCCGGAATCCAAGAAGATGTGACTAGGAGATCTCCTGGGAGGATATGTAGACTCTGACAGAAGTCTGGTAAAGAAGAAAACCCTTCACAAAACATATCATTAGGAGATGTGTCAATCTGAATAAAGGATACTGATGCCTACAGGAATATGTCATGGTGAAAGATCATCACTAAGATAACTTTTGTTTTAAAATTTCATATGTATATGTTTATCTAGATGAATTTGTGCAGGGCTGATAATCATGAGAAAGGATGTATGATCCTTGGAGATGATTCGAAGGAAAGAAACATGGCATAACAGTGAACCAAATGAGAAAGGAAGATGAATCACTTTCTGGTAAATGACATGACTCATGAATTAAAGTGATGGATGATTTGTGCCCTATGGAGCTAAAGTTGAAGATTCCTCAATATAGAAATCCATGACTATAGAAATTTATGAATCTTAACACTTATGCAGAAATTATTATTGTTAATTTGGTTAAGCTCCTCCTACTTATCTAAGTTATAAACTGAATAAATTCAAGTTAACATCGAAGAAAAACATATAACCGATCTCTACCAATTCAGATCTAGAATAAGCACATGCACACATAGACAAAGTGACACAATTATTTTTGGACAAATAGTCCCCAGAAAAACCAAATGTGGTAAAACTGGTCTCTGGCTACTGGAGGGTTCTATTATTAAGAATACTGAATACACAACTCTGGGTTCCAGATCTAGAAAACCCTACAGAGAAAACTCTAGATCTACAACTATTGGCTGATATAGGACCAAAAATACTGACTGGTCCACACCCTCAAATGGGATTTACAGTACTTAGTCAGATCCAGGGCCTAGAAACCCCAACGGTGCCCCTGAAAGGCACTGCGTCAGCCTGTGAAGCCCCAGAAAGCCTTCGCGTCAGCCTTGGATGGCCTCCAAACCCTCAATGCTGCTTTGGAAGGGACTGTGTTACCCCAGAATGGGTGACGCAGTCACTACGCTGCCCTTGAAGGATATTTGCGTAACCCCTGATGGGTTTCCTGAAAATTACGTTGTCCTTACTGCTGCTGCTGCTTCTTCCTTCCTCTGCGCTGTCCTTGAGCTGATCTCTTCTCTGCCTCTTGTGTATTCTAGACCCTGGGATTAGTTCATCTCCTTGGTCTAAATTCTCCTCTCTATAGCTGAAGCACTTCTGAGTATTCTTAGCCAACCCTGCCCTAGAATCTCAACTTAGCTTCAGTGCTCTGCCTCTGTGTGTCTTTAGAAATGACCCCAAGCCTTTCCTTTATACTTTTCTCGTTGGCAAATCAATGGCAATGATCATATCTTGAATAAATGGCTAAGATTAAAAGAAAGCTTCATCCGTGTGACTTAAGACAATTTCATCACATGTTTAATTAAATTCACTTTAATTATTTAAGTTCCCTAAGTTTTAACTTAGGAAATACATTAAAATAATTAATTAATTTAATATCTCCTAAACCAGATGATATTTCCCAAATCCATTTATGGGTCTTGTAGATCAAGTGTACTCTAGTCCTTCCTCAAAATTTGGGACCTAGAGCACAATTGATGCTACCCAAAATACACAAAATCTCAACACTCCCTATTAACATCAAAGGTGTGCTCTAGCAATACATCACACTATGCATTACATGACTTTCAGTGTTGGTTCCTGTGCTGCTGAAGCTTCGCCTATTGCCACTCAACTCTGCATTGCTGCTGCCATTCTGTACTATTTCCCACGACTCTTCAACTGCCACTACAACTTCTGTACTGCAACTCCCTCTCAATATGTTGAATTTGTGCTGCTCCTAGCACTACCACTGCTGATCTGTTGCACTACAACTTCAGTTGTTGAGAGAAACAACTGAATCTCCTGCCCAATCTTTGATAGACAAGTCAGATGGGCTGCATCCTCATAACTGAAGCTCCATAGGCTACAAATTTGTGCTGGCATCTAAAGAACGATTCACAACTACAACTCTGCCTATGTAATTAGACTCCCTCTGCAATACTGAAGTCACATTAGCCCCTTGTGCTGAAATATATCACGATGGTGCTGCATTGTGCTGTCCCTCTGAAGCCTTCTGCGCTGCTGTAGCTCTGCTCTGCACTGTTGAAGTCACATCAGCGTCTGTGCTGCTGCTACTTTTCTCTACGCTACTCCTTCCATTTTCATATTTGGCTCTGCTTGCTTCATCTGTGATCTATGCACTCACTGCTCCAATTGTCCCACTACTGTCTTAAGGCTGTTGTAGCTCGCTTGTGATCCAAGATATGAGCTACTCAAGGATCCCGCCTCTCTTCCATGTAGCTCCTCTACATGTCCATGTCACCCCACCTCCGTGGTTCATGAGCACTCATGGCTGCATAATCTCCTAACCCATCATCTGCCACTGCTGCTTTGGAAGAAGATGCTTCCTTTTCCTTTTTATTTTTTGGAAAATGGCTGGAAAAATGTCCCATTTAGCCACACTAGAAGCACTTGATATTTGAAGGATCCTTCTTCTTCTTTGGCTGCTTCTTCAATGCCAAGGCTGCATCTTTCTCCTCTTCCTTCTTTAATTTGCTCAACCCAGGGCTGCGTTGCTTCTTGGTGAATCTGCGTAGTTCTTCTTGCCATTGGATTGACCATAAGTTGTCCCAATCTGGGAGGTCTGCTCTGCCCAAGATAATTTGGACAAAGGTTTTCAAATCATCCGTGACTGCATTGACGGAAGTCCTGACTATCATCTACGGTTGCACCTGTTGCAGTCAACTGATCCTTGATTGACTGCAATCTGAAGAGGAAATTCTCGATGTATTCTCCCTTGGTCATCATGAATACCTCATTTGGGCCTCCAAAATCATCTTTCTTTGGAATGATTTTCCCTCATACAGGGAAGTCAAGGCCTTCCACATTTCGTTAGTTGTCCTCTTCTCAGCTATGTGAGGCACAATATAGCCCTTGATACTGTCCATTATCAGCCACTTGGCATGCCCAGAAACTTCCTTATGCTTCCGTAGGAGATCCGCATCTGTTGGTGTGGCCAAACTCTGCTCTGCATGGTCTCTTAGATTGTACGCCTCAAGGAAAATTAGGATCCTTGCTTTCCACACCGAAAATTTTGAGAGGCCCTCTAGCCTATCCTGATCACGCACTCCATGAGGAGCCATCTGCTCAGAATGCATTGAAGCTCCTCCTTTCTATACTAAAGATCTGGATCAGGGGTCCTTTACGAACTAGGCACCCTTTGCTCCCTCTGACACTTGATTTCCCTCCTTGGAAATCTACCAAATAAAATATGATTCAGCTTCTTCTTTGATCCTTTGATCAAATTGCAAGTTTCCTTTGGCAAGAAACTCTCTGAGAAGCTGATCTCTTCCCAATATTTGTCACTTGTGCTAAGGCTAAAAATCTAAAATCTTCAGAGTTTTAACCCCACCAGCTCTTCTGAAATTCTGCAACTTTTCTGTAGAATAATTCGGGATCTTGACAGATTCAGATCTGAATCACACTGGCTAGCTTCAGACCCAACCAACGTTGTTTCTGAGTTGCCTCTGCACAGTAATTGCATGGGCTTGCAAGGACACAGTGCTGGACAATGTCACCCTTCCCTCTACGTGAATCTGCTCCTGAAAACTGCTCTATCCCTTCAAATCTGCTTCTCTTCTACTTTTCAAGTTTATTTCTGCAACTATATCCTTCAGATTATTCAGCTGGTGACCCTTCTAGATTTGCAATTGCTCCGATACCATGTAGAAATTTCTAAATCTTAACACTTATGCAGAAATTATTACTGTTAATCCGGCTAAGCTCCTCCTACTTATCTAAGTTATCAACTGAATAAATTCAATTTAACATTGAAGAAAAACACATAACAAATCTCTACCAATTCAAATCTAGAATAAGCACATGCACACATAGACAAAGTGACACAAATATTTCTGGACAAATAGTCCCCGGAAAAACCCAATGTGGGAAAACCGGTCTCTGGCTACTGGAGGGTTCTATTAAGAATATTTCTGAATACACAACTCTGGGTTCCAGATCTGGAAAACCCTACAAAGAAGTTGGGTGTGGAGCCTGATTTTCTTCCTAATTCATAGATCCTTGTTTTAGCTGGATGTATACCCCAGGAAAATTGTACACCCTTGCACGTGGGGGGGTGCGGGGGGGACTTGTCCCCCCCGCGAGGTCTGGGTGGGCCGACCCCCTCGGCTGGGGGGTCTGGGGGCTAGCAGTCCCCCGGCGGGGGTTTCGGGGGCAGCGCCCCCGAAACCAAAAATAGATGTAAACTTGCGTTGTAAAAGTATAGTAATTTCTAGTCAATATGGGCCGTTCATTAGGCGGATGATCTGACGGTAGAAGTTATGTTTAGTTTAGGGTTTTTTTCCCTAGAAGGAAACCCCCTCGCTTTTATGAGGGTATTTTATTGCGGTTACACATTGTAAGGGTATTCTCTGAGCGTGAAACAGATAGGGAGACTGTGAGAGAGAACAGAGGATATTGCAGTGGATCTGCTGTAGGTTTTGTCTCTTCATTTTGCTGGATAATAGAAAGGAAGGACTGGCTGTTTGGGGTGGACGTAGCCCAAATTGGGTGAACCATGTATATCTGTGTCTCTCTGGTTTTATGTTTTTTGTGTTCTTGTATTTTCCGCATATTTTATTTGTTGCATTGTTCTGTAATATTTAATTTTCTAACAACTGGTATCAGAGCCGAAGGTATATTTGGTTGATAAACTCGCAGGAAAGAAGGGTTCCTGGTTCGAGTGGGAGCAATGGCGGAAGATGCTAAGTTTAGGGTCGAGAAATTTAACGGCCAAAACTTCCCGCTGTGGAAGATGCAGCTGGAAGATTATCTGTATCAGAAAGATCTGTACCTACCATTGAGCGGAAAAGCAAAGAAGCCGGTGGCCATGACAGACGCGGAATGGAACATTCTCGATAGAAAGGCACTCGGAACAGTATGATTGTGCCTTGTGGCATCAGTCGCCTTCAATATTTCGAAGGAAACAACAACAGAGGGTTTGATGCAGATGTTGGCGAAACTATATGAAAAACCCTCGGCCTCAAACAATGTATTTCTTATGAAACGACTATTTAATATGAAGATGTCGGAAGGTGGATCTGTTGCAGACCATTTAAATGAATTTAGTACAGTTACCAGTCAGTTAAGTTCTATAGGGGTAAACTTTGATGATGAAATTAGAGCTCTGTTATTCTTGTGCTCATTGCCAGAGAGTTGGAATGGTTTAGTAATGGCCATTAGTAACTCTGTCTCTGGATCTAGTACTTTAAAGTTTGATGATGTTGTCGGTGCTATCCTGAGCGAGGAAATGCGACGAAAAAGATTCGGTGAGACATCGGGTAATGCTTTGAGTGCAGAGTCTAGGGGAAGGAGAATGGAAAGAGGAAAGAGCTCGGGATATCGCAGTAAATCAAGGAAAGGCAGATCCAAGTCCAAATCGGGGATAGTGTGCTGGAAATGCGGAAAGAAAGGACACCTAAAGAAAGACTGTAGATCTCGGAAGGGAAAAGAAGGAGATGCACAACAAGAAAACAATCATGAAGCAAATGTGACAGGTGATGTGTTACAAGATGCTTTGATTCTTTCTTTCGAAAATGTTACTGATTCTTGGGTTGTATATTCAGGGGCTTCATTCCATGCCACACCTGATAAGAAATATTTCCATGACTATGTTCAAGGAGATTTTGGACAAGTTCGTTTGGGTGATGATAAACCCTGTAAAATTGTTGGAATGGGTTAAGTTCTTGTAAAACAGCAGAATGGAAACCAATGGCTACTAAAGGAGGTAAGGCATGTTCTAGATCTAAAGAAAAATCTGATTTCAACAGGGCAGTTAGGCAGTGAAGGTTGTGTTACAACTTTCACGGATAAAACTTGGAAGGTCACCAAAGGAGCCTTGGTAATAGCAAAAGGCGAAAAGGTTGGTACATTGTATTTATGCAAAGGTATTTCTAACTCTGTTAATGCTTTAACTTTCAAAGGAGCAGATGCAACATTATGGCATCATAGGCTCAAACATATGAGTGAGAAGGGGATGAAGATTCTTCATTCAAGAAATTTGTTGCCAGGTTTGAAGAATGTTGATTTGGACTTCTGTGAGAATTTCATTTATGGAAAACAAAAGAGAGTCAGATTTCTCAGAGTTGGGAAATAAAAGAAGAGCGTAAAATTGGAGCTTGTGCATACAGATGTATGGGGACCTGCTCAGGTATCATCTCTTGGTGGCTCTCGCTATTATGTTACGTTTATTGACGATGAAACTAGAAAAACTTGGATTTATTGTATTCAAAATAAATCTGATGTATTTGATACTTTCAAGAAATGGAAAGCTTTGGTTGAGGTTGAGACAGGAAAGAAGTTAAAGTGTCTTAGATCATACAATGGAGGTGAATATTGCAGCAAAGAGTTTGATAGGTACTGTTCAGAGCATGGAATTCGTAGAGAGAAGACAGTTCCAAGAACACCATAAGAAAATGGTGTGTCAGAAAGGATGAACAGAACAGTCATGGAGCGCGCAAGGTGCATGAGATTGCATGCAGGATTGCCTTTACAATTTTGGGCAGATGCTGTAGATACTGCTGTTTATCTAATAATCGAGAGGACTTAAGTTCCTTGGATGGTGGTATTCAGGAGGAAGCATGGACGGGTAAAAAGGTAGCTACTCTTAGCGATTGATTGCAGGCCTTTGTCCATATTAATAAAGAAAATAGAACAAATCTTGAGGAAAAATCAAAGAAATGTACCTTTATTGGATATGGTGTTAATGATTTTGGTTATCGCTTATATGATTATGAAAATAAAAAAATCATTAGGAGCATAGATGTAATATTCAATGAAAAGATCATGTATAAGAATTAGTTGCAGGAAAAGAAACAGGAAAAAGAAAGAAAGGAATACACGGTTCTTGATGAGATAACTGAAAAAGCAAAGGTGCCTAAATATAATAATAATCAACAACCACAGCAACATCAACTACCTAGCAATGGGAACCTCAAAACACACAGAAAGTGTTAGAAGATCTACCGGATAAGTAGACCCCTTAACATTCCTCTCATTATTATATTATTTATTAATAGTGAGATTACGCGGTAATTTGAATGTTATGAAGAAGCAATGCGAGTTGAAAGCAGGAAGAAGTGGGAGCTAGCCATGGAAGAAGAGATGGACTCCTTAATGCATAACCAGACTTGGGACTTATTCAGGTTGCCTGCAGGTAAAAATACATTGCAGAATAAATGGGTTTACAGGGTGAAGGAAGAAGATGGAGGAAAACAGAGGTACAAAGCTAGACTTGTGGTGAAGGGGTTTGCACAGAAGAAAGGTATTGATTTTGATGAAATATTTTCTCCTGTTGTTAAGATGACTTCAATCAGAACTATCTTAAGTCTTGTAGCATCGGAAGATTTAAATCTTGAACAGTTAGATGTAAAGAAAACATTTCTCCATGGAGATTTGGAGGAAGAGATATACATGCAGCAACCAGAAGGATATGAGGTCAAAGGGAAAGAAAAATTGGTGTGCAGGTTAAAGAAGAGCTTGTATGGCTTAAAACGGGCTCCAAGGCAGTGGTATCTAAAATTTGACAAGTTTATGTCTGAACAAGGTTATACTAGATGTCACTCTGATCATTGTGTTTATCTGAAAAGGAAAAATGATGGCAGCTATATTATACTGTTATTGTATGTAGATGACATGCTTGTTGCAGGGTCTAACATGCAGGAAATAAATGTGCTCAAAAGAAAATTGGAAAATTCATTTTCAATGAAGGATTTGGGAGCTACAAAACAAATCCTTGGTATGAGGATAACTAGAGACAGGAAAAATCGCAAATTAACACTGTCTCAGAATGAGTACATAGAGAAGGTGTTGAAAAGATTTAATATGCAGAATGCAAAACCAGTTAGTACACCTTTTTCTAGCCATTTCAAACTTAGTAAGGAGATGTTCCCAAAGACCCAAGAAGACATGGATTATATGTCTAAAGTTCCATATGCATCAGCAGTTGGAAGCTTAATGTATGCAATGGTCTGCACAAGGCCTGATATTGCACATGTAGTGGGAGTTGTAAGAAGGTACATGAACAATCCAGGAAAAGAACATTGGATGGCAGTAAAATGGATTCTCGGATATTTGAGAGGTACCACAAATCAAGCATTATGCTTTGGTGGTTCAAACATTGCTCTACAGGGATATGTTGATGCAGATATGGCAAGTGACAGAGATAAAAAGAGGAGCACTACAGGATATGTATTTACTGTAGGTGGAACAGCTGTCAGTTGGGTTTCAAAAATCCAAAGTGTTGTTGCACTTTCAACAACAGAAGCAGAGTATGTTGCTGCTACAGAGGCTAGTAAAGAAATGATTTGGTTACAAATGCTTATGGGTGAATTGGGTAAGAAGCATGATATGAGCACGTTATACAGTGATAGCCAAAGTGCCATTCATCTTGCAAAGAACTCAACATTTCATTCCAGGACTAAACACATACATCTCAAGTACCATTTGATACGGTCAGTATTGGAAGATGGAGAGTTGAAGATGGAAAAGATACACACTAGCCAGAATCCTGCAGATATGCTAACAAAAGTTGTAACTAGGGAGAAACTGAAATGTGCTCAGTTTCAATTGGTCTTCAAGGATGATGATGAATATGAGGAACAACCAGGTCCAAAGAGGAGTCATTGTCTAACAAATGAAGTAGCGATGGAGTTGCTACAATCAGTGTCCAAGTGGGAGATTGTTGGGTGTGGAGCCTGATTTTATTCCTGATTCAGAGATCCTTGTTTTAGCTGGATGTATACCCCAGGAAAATTGTACACCCTTGCATGCAGGGGGGTATGGTGGGGACTTTTCCCCCCCACAGGGTCCGGGGGCTAGCGGTCCCTCAGTGGGGGTTTCGGGGGCAGCGCCCGCGAAGCCAAAAATAGATGTAAAATTGCCTTGTAAAAGTATAGTAATTTCTAGTCAATCTGGGCCATTCATTAGGTGGATTATCTGATGGTAGAAGTTATGTTTAGTTTAGGGTTTTTTGCCCTAAAAGGCAACCCCCTCGCTTTTATGGGGGTATTGTATTGTGGCTACGCATTGTAAGGGTATTCTCTGAGCGTGAAACAGATAGGGAGACTGTGAGAGAGAACAGAGGATATTACAACGGATCTGCTGTAGGTTTTGTCTCTTCATTTTTCTGGATAATAGAAAGGAAGGACTGGATGTTCGGGGTGGACGTAGCCCAAATTGGGTGAACCACGTATATCTGTGTCTCTCTAGTTTTCTGTGTTTTGTGTGCTTGTATTTTCCACATATTTTATGTGTTGCATTTCTCTGTAATATTTAATTTTATAACAAGATAAAACTCTATATCTATAGCTCCTAGTTGATCTAGGACCAAAAATACTGACTGATCCACACCCTCAAATGGGATTTAAAGAACTAAGTCAGATCTAGGGCCTAGAAACCCCAGCGCTGCCCCTAAAAGGCTCTGCGTCAGCCTCTGAAGCCCCTGAAAGCCTCTGCATCAGCCTTGGATGGTATCCAAACCCTCAGTGCTACTTCGGAAGGGACCGCGTTACCCCAGAATAGGTGACGCAATCACTACACTGCCCTTGAAGGGTCTTTGTGTAACCCCTGAAGGGTTTCCTGAAAATTACACTGTCCTTGTTGTTGGTTCCTTCCTCTGTGCTGTCCTTGAGCTGATCTCTTCTCTACCTCTTGTGTATTCTAGACCCTGGGATCAGACCATCCCCTTGGTCTAAATTCCCCTCTTTGCAGTTGAATCACTTCTGAGTATTCTTAGCCAACCCTGCCCTAGAATCTCAGCTTAGTTTTAGTGCTCTGCCTTTATGTGTCTTTACAAATGACCCCAAGCCTTTCCTTTATACTTTTCTCATTGACAAACCAATGGCCATGATCAGATATTGAATCAATGGCTAAGATTAAAAGAAATCTTGATCCGTGTAACTTAAGAAAATTTCATCAAATGTTTAATTAAATTCACTTTAATTATTTAAGTCCCCTAAGTTTTAACTTTGGAAATACATTAAAATAATTAATTAATTTAATATCTCCTAAACCAAATAAAATTTTCCAAATCCATTTCTGGGTCTTGTAGATCAAGTGTACTCTAGTCCTTCAATTTGGGACCTAGAGCACAACTGATGCTACCCAAAATACACAAAATCTCAACTATGACATCGAGGGGAGAAATTATTCATGAGCAATTGGGTGTCTCACCATTGCTGCTGCAGGTCCTTGATTGTGAGGGATCAAGGTGATCAGTTTCTTACTTGGAGAAACTGGGCAATTCCTAAGAATGAGCTTAGGTACATTCCTTATATAGGAATGAGTACGTTCCCTTGCGGAATATGTCCTCCCTGGTTGAGAGGGAGAGATAGACACATCATTTTGGTCTTCACTTGGGAAGACATAATGGAGGATTGGGTAATCATCTGGCATTCGATACTATTTGAAAATGTGTTACTATTTGAAAATGTGTTAGGGAATTCAAGATAAGAGTAGTCGGGGATCGATATTCTTTGAGGGCTAGCTACCCAAGAGAAGAATAGTCCAAGAAGGTCATACTTTGGGAACACCCAGGTGGAGTATGTACCTTGGAGAGACAATGAATATGGTTTCTATAAGTCACGTGTCTCGCCAACATTGTAGCCCATAGTCTCGTTGAGAGATGGGATTGTTAGTCAAGGCCTTGCACTAGGACAATGTTGGTTGATATGATGCTATACAAATGCGATTACCAATCCAATTCTTCTTATGAGATTATTCAGTTTGAAAGTGACCATGTACCTGTATGAATACCTCCCTAGTTAAGAGGGATTGTTCAAAAGTGTAACTAGGTCGGTCTTCATATTGGCTATGTAATTATGTATTTTATGTAAAGAAGACAAAGATAATAAAATGTATTTTTATTGTACTTGCTTCATGGGTTTCATGAGAAAGATTTATTATAGGTCAATAGACTTATTATTGATGTTTATTATGATTTGTATTCTAGATATAAATGTAATTAAGGGTCATGAAAATGAAGAGTCCAGTTAGGAAAATATGCAACAAGATCTTGTCATAATACTGTGAAAATGGCTCCGATTTGATGCATAAAGATAGCCCTTACATAACACTGGAGAATGAGCTCTTCTAGTCGGCCTATGCACAGTAGTGGAGTCGACCCTCTATCATATTGGTAGGTCGACCTAAATAGTAAGACATGAACACTATATATATGTATGTGCTGCGGATCATTTGTAGACAACAACTATGGATGGTCAAGTGATGCGGATCATTCTTGGAACCATTCCATCTATTTATATTCAAGTTAAAAGGAAGTTGTAGATGTTCTGTATATATGCAAGTAAGAATAAACAAATGCGGATTTGTTTTGAGAGTTGTTATAACACAGAAGAATGCGGATCAACGTAAGGCAGAATGCGGATTAACCTAAGGTAGAATGCAGATCATCGTAAGGTAGAATGCGAACAACCTGAAGTAGATTGCGGACTGTTTAAAAGAAGTGCGGATTGATCCGAAGAATATACAAACCATTCTGTGGGTAAAGTGTAGATATTTTCTGAGTTTTACAGAGCTGAAAAATGTAGTCTTTAAATATGAGAACATGGATTTTAGTGTGAATTTTATGAGGTTATTTCAAGTGTGAAGAAGCATAAACCACAACGCACTTACCTGTGATTAAAATGCGGATTTGAAGTATGGATTCCTTTGTGTAAAAGTATGGTTTCTCTCTGAAGTACAACAATGTTAAGTTCAGGAAGAAATGTGTATCACTATGATGTATGAATGCGAATTTAAGGGTAATTGCTGGATAAGAAAAGAGAGGAAGGTAAATCAATGATTTACTTTCCCTCTCATAGTTCATAAAATAAAAGACAGTGCATGTTGGTGCAAGAAAGAAAGGTCAGCATTGAAGATCGACAAAGAAAAGGTAAGAAGGTCTTGGAAGCATCCATAGGTCAAGGGTCTTGGTCATGGTACTTGTCATTTGAAAATATATAAGAATAATTTCTCGTGGGTTTTCCTCTCCAAGAGGGAGAGGTTTTTCCCTGGATCTAGGAGCCTAATTCATGTGTCTCATGTCTTTTGATAATTGACTTGATGAAAGATTTAATAAGATAACCAAGAGAAGGCATAAGTAACTCAAGTAACCTCACAAGTAATTATCAAGAAGAGAATTTTGAATTATTCACTATCCCTCCAAATTCTCAACACCTTTATCACTTTGATCACTTAATTTTGAAACTCTGTCTAAGTTATTTCTTCAATTTATTCATCATAATTTTAAGAATGTGAATATTCAATAACATATTGAACTGATTACTTTGTTGAATAGAGATTATGAAGCTTTTCCCAGAGAGATTTAGCTGTTGAACATTGACCAAATTTTGTTTTCACAGAATTTGGAAAAACATTCAAAATTATATTCATGGCCTTTGAATTGTACCTTTTAGATTTGTCGGTAAATGTATCCCTAGAAACAAATGATTCCCATACTTTACGTACCTGTAAATGTACTTCCATCCTAGATTCCCACATCGAGTATTTATCTGCATCAAAATCAGGGATTGATACACAATACTTGCTTTCTTCATATTTTTTTGCACTTGTACCTTCCTTTGAAATCCTTGCAACTTGCTTCTTTGGATTTCCCATATCTATGCTCTGAAAACTTCCTTCCAGTGGTTAAGTTGTTACTAAAGGAACCAAGCTCTGATACCGATTTTTGGAAATAATAAGAGGGGGCTGAATAATTATTTCTTAGCAATTAGCACTTTTTAATCCTTTCTAGAATGATTATTTATTCTTTAGTTATTATCAATGTTATTCTTCAACAATTATAAATAATAATCAACAATAAAAGACACCATACAATAATTCAGAAAGATAAAACGATAGACACCGATATTTTTAGGTGGAAAACCCCCTCTGGGTCAAAACCACCGAACGCTTCTCTAATAATTGTTTTCTTCTCTATTTAAAAGAAATATTAGTTACATCAATATTTAAGCTACAACTGAGGGATGCGTCAACCCCCTAAATCACATGCCACGACCTGTAGGATGCTACTAAACACTAATATACTGCTACAACCATAAGGACACCACAAATGCACATATTATTGAGTCATCGGTCTTTGACATGTCATAGGTTATCGTGTCAACACACTGTCCTAGTCCAATTGCTCTAGTATTTACATCACTGTAAGACACAATCAAGATTAATGTCACTACCTCAATGTCACACGGACACATAGGTCCGAAAATATTTAGATCACACTAAATGTATTTTCTATAATTCAAACATCATAACACTAAATCATACACTGCTTCACTAATGTCATATAGTTGACTGGTTAGGGCACCAAATGTTGCTATAAAATCCCTCAAAAAATCACTAAATCAACCCTTAATTTATGCAACATACCCTTGAAATAAAATAGACCCAACACCTAGCAAGAATGGAGAAATAACATACCTTTTTGTTGCCTTTTAGGAGATCGATATTGAATCTATTATATCTATGTAATTTCAGATCTCCAAGGTCTGAAATTTCATTATGTGGTATCCTTATGAGTCCTCTTTCCAACCCCATAGGTTTGATCAAGATTGGATTCTTCAACAAAGAGTTATTCCCAATTTCCCACGATGACCTGATTATAGAATATTTCAGTAGAGCTAACTTGAACGAAGTGCCACATGTCACTTTATTGACTTTTGGCCCTGAAAAAAATACCCAAAAAACTACAGTATATTCTCTTTCTGTCAATTTTTACAAAATTTGAATCCAATGCTCAAAGAGAAAGTTATGACGATTTTTCTCAAGGTCATCTGTTTGACTTGGAATTCAGAACCCTGCAAAAACCCTAAATTCCTCAGATCATATCTCTGAAAATATAGCAAACCAAGATCTAAAATCCGGTCACGAGGTTCATCAAGATTTCAGTTCAAATAATTTTTATTTTTTATTTATATATATATATATATATATATAATTTTTTTTTTAATTTTTAATTTTATAATTTTTAATTTAATTTAATTTAATTTTATTATTATTTTATTTATTTATTTATTATTATTATTATTATTTTCTGTTTCTAAGGCTTCGTAGAAACAAAGTTATACCAAAAATTCCACGATGACTTGTTTTGGAAGATATATGAGCTTTTTTTTATAGATTTGAGTGGGGTTTCTATAGTGAACGTTGAAGGATACATTTAGGATTTTAACACATTAATAATTGTTAATTATAATTGATAAATATTGTATATTTTGTTTTATTATGCCCTAAGGAAGATTCACTACCTAAATATATTAGGCTTTTTAATGAGATGTAGGAGTTATATGGGTGCATAGTGGCTTGAAACCCTTCATTAGGATAGTATCTCCACGAATTATGGCAAGAAACCATTAATATTAATTTTAGGTACCTACAATTAATGAAAATATGCTAATTCACCTTCTTTTTGGGTTTTAATCGACCAACTGTGGTTTTTACCTTCAAACTCACTTATCTCTCTAACTAGGAGGAACCATATGGCATACCACATACCACCGGAAATATATCTTCGATGATAATCCAATGAAAATGATATCTATGCCAAACTCAATGATTTAACCCTTCAAAAACCCTAAAAAAAATATGGGTACATCATGAGTCCAGAGAACCCAAACCCTAGGGCTTGGGTTTTCAACCATCCAATAGTGTAATTACTATGTATATGTAATATGACAATTACTGAGAAGCGTTCATTATCCATTCAACATAAATGACTGGTGTTTTTGGTCAAAGTCAAACCTAGTCAACTCCATGGGTTGACATCAATGACAACACCATCCAATATCTCTGGCACTATTCGAATTTATTTTTCATCAAAGACAAAATACCTAGAGAGGACCACCCATCCTCTACTGTATATGTCCTTCTCCACACGACAAGTATAGGGCTACTCAACTTATCCTAGCTGATCAAACACTTGAGCACTTCTTCTTCCACTATAGAAACCACCTAAGTCCATGAATATGGTGCACATTGGGCTCCAACTTGGGCACTATCACCTTTCCCTCCAACAGACCACAAATGACAATTCCAACATGAAAAACACACCCTCCATATTTTCTCAACAAATTATCCAATCCCAAGCTCCGAAATCTAACCGTTACTCTGAAATAGAGGAGATATTGCATAAGTCTAGGCACCAAATACTAGTATTGTAGGTTCTGCCCAGTGGTTAGGGAATCTAACGTGGCATGTCAACCCTACCTCATAGCTGTTATAGTCATCCAAATGCATACCATCCAATATCGTCCAAAACTCGACCCAACATAAGGAAACAATGGAAAAATAACATACCTTTCAGTTATTGTCCATGGATTGAAGTTTGGTCATTGGTTAGGGCCTCCTTGCAGCCCACAAAAATCCACCATATGTGATCAAAACCTCCACAAAATATTGTTGCCTCCTCCCTTCATTGAGTTTGGTAAATCACTGGCCTCATAGACTGCTCCAACACCCCATCTAAGATTATTTGACCCTCCAAATTGTTGAAGAATGTAACTAGGTCCGGTCTTCAAAAAATGTACTTGAGTCAATACTTATTGCAATTGTCAAAAGAATAAAAAAAATTATATTATATTAAAATTAAATGACTTATTAAAGCATGGGTTTAATGCTTGGGTCATATTTATTTTAGGTCAAAGTCCCTATTTTGGACTTCTAGGTTTTATTTTGAGTCTATAGGATTATTGCAGATTTAAATTGATCCATATCGGACTCTTTAATCATGCAAATAGGTCAAGTATTGAGTAAAATATGATCCATGAAGCCTCCACACCAAGTTAGCCTTAAGGTGATCAAGTCAGCCTCACACCCAGGAATTCGATCTCATCTCAAGCCTATATATACAGTGGAATCAAACTCACTTGGAACCATCTTACTGCAACACAAAAATTCAATCTAGAAGTTACAAAAAGAGAAATTTGTGAAGTGAAGGAGGAAGAATTTTTGGATTCGGTTTTGGGTACACTGATAGAGTTGAAGAAAATTGAAATTTTGGCACCACTCTCTCTGCATTTAGAGCTATAGTTTGTGAGATCGAAGTTCTCCAAGTTTTACTTCAACAATTGCTTCCAAGGTGTTGCTGCCAAAGAAGAGGAAGTAGAGGTTTACTTTGTTGAATGTTGTTGCTTGGAGAAGTTTTATTGGGCCTAAATCAAAGTCTTTGAAACTATATCTAAGTCTCTACCTCAAGATCGAAGTCTCAAGAAGCAAAGTCAAAGTTACAGGTCAAATAAACTACATCATAGTGCTGCTACTGCTGAAATATTCAGGAAGGATCACAAGGAAGATTGACTTGGTGCAGAGGAAGTCTGGATCAAGGTCTAAAGTCTCAAGAATCACTATTGAAGGAAGAATTACTGACTGGGCTTTCCTCAAGTGTGGGGTTTTTCGCTGGCTTCTGGCCTTCATCTGGTGTCCTTGATATATGTGTATTTTCTTGATGAACTAATATGAAGAAATATAAGAAGAACATAATAAGAACTAAAGAAAATCACAATCAAATAATCAAGAACAAGATGATATTTCTACCTTTCTGATTCTCTAGCATGGTGTCAGAGCTTTGGTGAAAGAAGAAGAAAAAAAGGCAGTCTAAAGAACTTGATCAAGGAAGTTATAATAAGTTCACTAGAGGAAATAAATATTCACTATCTTCAAGAAATATGTCTAACACTATCAAGGGAGAGAATAATATTGAAGGAGCTACAAATTATAGGTCTTATAAGAAAATGATTGACATTATCCTTGAAAAGAACAAGGTCTTAAATTTAGTTAAAGGAAATATGAAAAGGCCTATAGAAGAATCAAGTGATGCTGATAGGGTGAAGTACAAATAACTATAATTAGTATCTATGGCTTTGATGGTTGAAGGCATAAAGGAAAATCTTGTCCCCTTCATAGAAAATATTGATCATGCTCAAGAAATGTATGAGGCTTTGTCAAAACTATTCACCATCAAGAACATTGGAAAAGTGGCAAGTTTGAAGAATGAACTAAGAAATAATAAGATGAAAAAGGAGGATATTGTTTCCTCTTTCTTTGTGATGATATCAAGGATAAGGGATGAGATTCTTGCCATTGATGAAATAGTACTAGATAAAGAACTAGTGATCACATCCATTTTGGGACTACCACCTTCTTGGGGTTCCTTTGATTTAGATCTCAACAACTGGAAAGAAACACCCACCTTTGAGGAGCTATGGGAAACATGCATTCAAGAATAATTAAGTGTCTCCATGGTAACCAAAAAATGAAGAAGTTTCAAATGCTTATGTTTCTCATCATAAAGGAAGATTCAAGAATAAGGCACCAAAGAAGAAGGTCGATCTTCCCAAAATTGAGTGTTATCATTGTCACAATATCAGACACTATAGGAGTTATTTCCCTGACCACCCTAGGATCAAGAAAAGAGACAAAGATCATGCTAACATGGCTGAAGAAACATCACCCCCCAAGAAAGTAAAGCCCGAATAATATTTAAGGGACTTGCACTACTAAGCCCCTTCTCGCTTATATTTAATTTGCATATTTTATGTAGTATAGGTTTAACATCTTCTTGGAAATATATTTCTTTGTTTTATAAATTTTAGGTTTTCCCTCAAGCTTGGGAGGAATCCCACAAAAAATCCTCAAGATAATTATCACATTCCGGCTCTATTTGTCTTCATATACTTATTTAATATTTTGATTATATTAAATACTAATCACTTGTATGCCTCTATTCCTAGTTTAGGAATCAATTTTTTGGATGTTCAAGAAACATGCAAAAGAATTCAAGGATAAAATAAGAAGGTCATGCAAGTAAAATGTTTTTCAAATAATTAATGGTATGTATTAAAATATAAAGTCTTGTTACTCTCTTTGAAATATTCATCTCTATGTTACTAACTGTATGAATCCCTAGTGGAAAGTCTAACATGTGAATTCTAAAGGATTTTAGATATCTTGTAAATCTATATTGGTTCTAGGGTTTACTAAATGTTGCAGCAAGGTATATTATAATTTTGAAAGAAACATTGAAACCATAGATAGAATGAAAGACATTGTGAAGTAGTATAGGTTTTATGATAAAAATCCCTAGTAAAAATGTTGAAGAGTATATGTCTCATGTTTGGGTATCTAATATGTATAAAGTTGAAAACGCTTCCATGATTCTGATATGGATAAATTTATGCTTCTATATTTTTTGTTATACTTGTTGTCTAAAGCTGTGCAAGTACATCATAAATATGAGAAGATGATAAGTATGATGAGATGGATGGAAGCCATGAAATATTCTCCAACACCTAAAAGAAGAAGTTGATCTCCCTAGATTAAGAGGGAGCTTGGATAAAATAATAAATGGTTATGGTTCTCTACCTCATGTGTCATGCACTAGACCAGGACTAACAACCGTAAAGCTTAGTGAAGATCATGAGTAAGAATCATAGTCATGATTGGAGAATGTTTTGGTACTGATATAAGAAGGAAAACAAGATTTGATTGAATAATATATTGCTACATGAAAAATATGAAATGAAAGTGTTTGAGGAATATTCTCTCCAAGGTTCAACTGATATTCCTACCGAAATGAGCTAAAGAGCAACATCAAAGCCCCATAGGGTTGCTTTGATTATATACTTGGATATGTATTGTTGATTGGGGTTGTGTTTGTACAGGTGAATCTCTCGAAGGTTTTGATAACATGTTGGTTACCAATCAATTTTATTGGGAGATATTGGTTATTCTTGATCTGTTGGATCAAGGTGTGATGAGTCTTTGTTAGTGAAGCATTGCCTGGAAATACATTGGGCCGACACTTTGTGTTGATGTTTGGTTAGGAGGGTGGCATCAGGTGTATGTGCACCTAGTTCCCTGGGTTGATGGTTAGTAAGTAATCCTGATGGTACCTATATAGGTTGAAATATTTAGTCCATCTTAGTCCCACTTGGATAGATTTCCTTGGTCAGGAATCTAGTCCATGGCATTGTGGTGCCTAAACTATTGAGTGACCAATGGACAAGTTCCTTGGTCAGGAATCTAGTCCATGACATTTAAGTGTCTAAAGATTCTTCATTGTTCATATAGTTGAGATCTACCTTGTACTATTGAGTTATGGATACCTCCCTAGTTAAGAGGGAGTGTTGAAGAATGTAACTAGGTTCGGTCTTCATAAGTTGTACTTGAGTCAATACTTATTGTACTTGTCAAAAGAATAAAGAAAAAATTTTATATTATCATTAAATGACTTATTAAAGCATGGGTTTCAAGCTTAGGTCATATTTATTTTAGGTCAAATTCCCTATTATGGAATTCTAGGTTTTATTCTGAGTCTATAGGATTATTATAGATTTAAATTGATCCATATTGGGCATTTGAATCATGAAAATAGGTCAAGTATTGAGTAAAATATGATTTATGAAGCCTCCACACCAAGTCGGCCTCAAGCCTAGAAATTCGAGCTCATATCAAGCCTATATATATATAGTGGAATCGAATTCACTTGGAACCATATTAGTGCAACACAAAAATTCGATCTGGAAGCTGCAAAAAGAGAAATTTGCGAAGTGAAAGTGGAGGAATTTATGGATTCGAATTTGGGTACACCTATAGAGTTGAATAAAATAAAAAATTTGGCACCACTCTCTCTGCATTTCGAGCTATAGTTTGGGAGATCGAATTTCTCAAAGTTTTACTGCAACATTTGATGCATCAGGTGCTACCAAGAGATGAGGAAGTCGAAGTATGTTTTGTTGATTTTTTATACTTCGAGAAGTTTTATTGGGCCTAAATTGAAGTCTTTGAAGCTAGATCAAAGTATCTACCTCAAGATCGAAGTCACAAGAAGGAAGGTCCAGGTCAAAGAAACTACATCATAGTGCTGCTACTATTGCTATTGCTGCTAGATTCAGGAAGGATGACAAGGAAGGCTTACTCGGTGTCGAGGAAGTCTCGGTCAAGGTCTAGAGTCTCAAGAATGTCTATTGAAGGAATAAATACTGACTAGGTTTTCCCTAAGAGTGGGATTTTTCCTTGGCTTTTGGCCTACATCCGGTGTCCTTGATCTATATCTATTTTCTTTGATATTTTCTTTGATATTTTCTTTGATATTTTCTTGATGAACTAATAAGAAGAAAAAAAAGAAAATTATAATAAATAAAGAAGATCACAAGTAAATAATCAAGATCATTCTGCATTTTTGATTCTCTAACACAAACAACCACTACATGAATATGAATAAATCAAAACATAATAAATACCTTTTGGACCTATTTAGGAAGAGTTTATTATGTCACAACAAGCCCTAAACAACTCCCATTCCACTCATCCTTCCTCTAGATTAAATGGCACTCCAAAATAGTCATAAGAGGAGCCCTAACGTGCCCTCTCTCCTTCGCTAAAGTAGATTCTAATTTTCAGCCTCTACATAGATGTATTTATAATGAAATCATACACAAAATAGTCCACAAAACATGCTTTCCTACTCGGCCTTGGTGCAAGGTCACTTAGGCATCCAGATAGTCACAAAGAGGCTTAAACTAACATTTTTCTCCTTCGTTGGAATCTTCCATAGCCTCCCTGTGGCCCAAAAAAAAGTGTTCTATCTTTATTGAGCTCATTGTCACATCTACTTGCTCATGTGTTACTCTCTTGGAAAAACTGATGATCAAACATCACCTCTTATTTATACTAAATAAGAGGGATCCAACGAATTATTCTAAGGTGGTTAGAAAAATCATCATATGGCTTCTCTAACTTAAGCCTACATGAAGCTCAACCCACAAGCCCACCTTCTAACTTCAAAAATTAATGTATCTTCAATGACAACTCAGAATTGGATGATTCTTGATGCATTGGATTCGTATCATCATCTACTATCATCCTCATCCATCACATGTCACAATATCATCATGGTTTTGGCCCAAAAATTAATGGGTACAAAAGCCCAAGCTTAGGTTTTAATCCCACAAGTCCACTTGTAGAGATCTTCACTCCAAACCCTCGATTTTTAAGGTTTGGAGTACCTCCCAAGCTATGAAAATCAACACTCCCTCTTAGTGAGGGAGGTAATTACAATACTAGGAAGTAATAATAATCATCTGGCGTCACTAGCCCATATGGAATCCATCACTGTAGCATGCTATGTAGAATGAATCCAATAATCTCGGTAGTGTCTTTGCCTCATGACATCTAAACCTAAAGATCCAAAACCTCCATAGGGCTTCTCCCTCTAGGGCTCAAATATCTCTGAGTCTACATGATCTCCACTAGCTCAGTCCTGCAAGCACTCATCCTCCTGGATCAAATACAACTCATGAAAATACCTCGAATATCGGATATGAAACATCACAATCCGATGAAGACTTTGGCTTGCCATGATCTAGTCCATCACATGAATCCATCTCGATCATAATTATCTTTTCCATGCCAAATAAATCCTAAAGTTGTCCCAACCATACATACATAGGAAGTCTACGATCTACAAACTGCCACACAACATACTGAAGTGCACCAGGTTCACCACAGATCCACCAGAAATCCTAGCCCATATCGCCATGTAGCCTGTCAAGACCATATCTCCATGCCCTAATCTAAACCCTGTACTCCATGATCTAGACACCCACAACTCCCTTTGGGTTGCTTCTCTGCACACACTCTGATTCACTATCTCTCAAAGTAGCTCAAACAAGCTTTGATACCATGTTGTTTTTCCATGATTTTGGTGCCTAGGATATAATCTTAAATCATTGACGCTACCAAACCAAGAATCACAACGAAGCTAATTTTCACAATAGAATATAAACAACCGTAAATATACTAGTGCCCAAAATATACAAATTTTCAACCCAACTTCATTATATTAATCCAATTGAATAATACAATAGTTTAGGGCTCTAGTACCAAGGATAATGGCCATCAAATATCCACAAGTACAAGGATACAAAAACTGGGGCTTGGTGTCAGTCCATCGACAACAAATCTACCCTCAACAAGATACTCTTACCATGTGGCTCTTTCATGCTCTCTCAGCTCCTCTCGGTTGTACCCTATACTTGCCCGATCCTTCGGCTCCCAATCTGTAGCGCTGCCTCTATCAAAGGTCCAAGTCCATCTGGTCACTAAACCTCGTCTATCCATTCTTCTCACTAGTTGTACCTTAGTCCATCAAGGGAACAACACATAGAGAATCATGTCGAGTTGTTCACAACTCCTTTTGTGAACAACTCACAACTTCCCATTTTTTCTCCTAAGCTACTCAGGGACTTCAACCCACTATAGTCTTCCTGCATTGCTCCAATTAATTTTAACATAGGGAACAAAGGGATGCCACTATCATTGCAATATTTCCATCTCCTACAACGAACACGGGCTATGAGGACTACCCATATTCTGTTGTAGATGTTCTTCTACACACAACAAGTCTAGGGCTATTCAACTGCTCCTGGCTGATCAAACCCTTGAGCACTTCTTCTGCCACTCTAGCAACCACCTAAGTCCATGAAGATGGTGTACACCATGCTCCAACTTGGGTACTATCACACTACCATCCAACAGACCAAAAATAACCAATCCAATACGAGAAATACACCCTCTAGATCTGCTCAACAAACTATACAATCCCAAGCTTCAGAATCTGCCCCTTGCTCTGCTATAGAGGAGCTATTGCAAAAATCTAGGCACCAAATATTGTTGTAGGTTTTTCTCATTGGTTAGGGCATCTAATGTGCCATGTCAACCCTACCTCATAGTTTATATAGTCATCCAAATGAAAACCATCCAATCTAGTCCAAAACCTGACCCAACACAAGGCAAGAATGGAGCAATAACATACCTTTTAGTTGTTGTACATGAATTGAAGTCTGGTCACTGGTTAGGGAATATTTGCAGCCCACAAAAACCCACCATATGTGATCAAAACCTCGGAAAAATACTGTGGCCCTCCATTCTTTGAGTCTGGTAACTCGCTACCCTCATAGACTGCTCCAACACCCCATTCTAGGCTTATTTGGCCCCGTTGCACTCAATTTATGAAATTTCCAAGGAAGCGGAACTGCTAATTTTTTCTTAACTAGATCAAGTCATCTGTCAGCAATCTACATGTCATTGTACACCCATTCTGCAAGTTATGTAAGTTAAATAATCCTAGTAAGACCTTGAATGTATGTAAAAACCTAGGTAAGCATATTATTTTGGTAAAAAGTTTCATCCTATGAGGTTTTTCGTCTCACTAACTCATGTGTGTTTCTAAACTTGGATGGTCTACAAATTTTTTCCCTCCAACCTCACCCTAAAGGGAGGGTGGAATTATTCGTCAAATTATGAGGTTATTCCTAGTGTTTTAGTTGAGTCTGATGTAAAAGTGATTTGGGGCTAATTTAAGCTAGTTGGCTTAATTATTTTATTACAAATCACTTTGTCTACTAGATCATATTGTGTCGCAGATGGGTTATGTGTCCTGGAGGTCTAAGAAAAATGTGTATTCCCCATTTGAAGGCCTTAAATGTAAAAAATCTTATGTATAAGATGGTGGAAAAATATTAAATCCCCTCGCGTGTAAATTAATTATTTTTTTGGCAAAATAAAATTAAATGCTAAGCCAGAAAATTAATTAATTAGTCAAAATGAAATTGTATTAGGAAAAATATTTCTCCAAGTGGAAAAATTCATGGGTCCTAAAGGAATCAATTTTAAAAGGTCCTGCACCAAGGGAATATTTTATATTTCAAGAAAATTTGGACCCTTGGACCTTGGTTGTTAAGTCAAAGTCAAATTTTTAAGGAAATTAGCTCAAAATAATTAATTTTGAGCTAATAAAAATGGAATTAAATGATAAATTCAAAAATTCCTCAAAATAAAAAATCAAGGGCCAAGATTAAAAGATCTTGAAGTGTTTATCACAGATTGAGATTATTTTGACAAAGATAATAGAAACTAACCACCATTTTTCCACTTGGAGGATTTATCTATCAATTAGAGATTCATTCGAGTCTCTAGCATCTTGATCTATGGCTAGAAAATTGCCGAGGAAACATCTTTGTAAATTATTGTCCCATCGGGAACTATTTTTTCTATCGTAATAAAGACTGTGGGGTGCAACTCAAGTTGTTCTATGCTTATTGATTTGTGGTACATACAAACTACTGGATTTCCTATGTTGTGTTGAATACTCATAAAATATGTTGTCATTGGATAGAGATAAAATCATACTATTGACAATTTTGGGCTAATCTTAGGTGGTTTGATTCTATATATGATTTGTTGAAGTCCAACAAGAAATTACAACATATACACTAGTGTGGGACCAACAGGTCCTAGTGATAAATTAGTGTGAAGGCCAAATTAATTAATTAAATTGGTGCAGTGTCTAATTTAATTTTCCCTTCATTAAATTGGACAATAAAATGTAAACTTATCTCATGATCACTTGTAATAGTTATCTGAGAGTGATAAACTCAGTTAGCTCATGTATTTTGAGTTGAGGGTGGTTGGTGAGGCATGCAGAGTAATTCTATTAGTTATGGAGTTTGAATCGCAGTTGGTGCATTAGTTTAATGCATGAGTAATCAGTTAACTCAGTTAGGTGAGTTAGAGTCATTTGAACTAGTTGTAATTGTTTGTTGCACTAGTGAGAGATCAAGTGAATTAAATATTATTAAATTCACAATCAGTGATCTTCCATGCAACTGATGATTTACTATTAATATGCATGCATGTCAGTTCCAATGGAGACCTAGTTGAGACAAAGGTTAAAGGGATGTTAACTATCAGTTGTGTGATTAGTAGGTTGCCCGCATGAAATCACAAATCAATTGGATTGCCCATCATCCTTGCGCAGTTTTGGAAGGCCAAAATTCCTAAAGAATAGGGATTTCATTCATCATGAATTGCGCAAACAAGGCAGGCTGTTTAGAGGTTCAGAATTGGCTAAGTGTTGGTCGATTTTGTCCGGGACAGTGTGAGACAGTAGTGAGAGTGCAAGAGACTCTTGTGAGAAGAGTGCATTGTAATTGTTTCATGATTCCATGGTCAATATACAATAGAAGATAGAGGGGTTTTGAGCAGCAAGATTTCCCCGTGAAATTATCCGTGTTGTGGTTTGATTTGATTCTTTATTTGCTTAATGTGATTGGCGATTGTGTTTAATTTCCACAATTGATTTGTAGAAGGATTCAATATCTAGCTTTAGTACATTGTTAGATCAGATTGAATCCATTGATATACACATGTTTGTATAATTTCTACATGATTAACTGATTATTTTGAGATAAATACACAATGTTTGTAGGTACTTCAATCCTTGACCTCCAAGTTCACAAACTTGTGCAGGAACCATTTCGCTTGAATCCAAAATATTTTTGTGTTAGATTAAATCTTCACTAAGGCTATAATGTACATTGGGGTTTCTAATGTGCTTTCATCCATTCATCAAAGAAAAACCATAAAAATATTTTATCAAGAATTTAAATTTTCAATGCCCTTGCATATTTGTAGATTTAGTAAATCAATTTGTAGATTAATCTTGTAAATTATTATTTCTAACTGGGGTTTTGGAAATTTTATTTTTTCTTGTATATATTGGGACTTTTTGTGTTTTAAATTTCATTTGTGTAGGTGAGAATTAACCTAGATTTGAATGTTTTCAGGGGTTTCAAAATTTTCAGTACTTGGAATATTTCCATGGAATTTTTAGTGGTGGATCTAGGCGTAGGAAGGAAAGGTCCACCACCTTCTCTCCTCCAATTTAATCATTTAAGCCCAAGGGAGAATTTTTGTGGCATTTTTGGGAAAATTTTGAAATATGAGGTAAGAAATAAAACCCGACAAGGGTTTTTGGATTTTCTTAGCACTATTTGCATAGCGTAGCTCCCTTAGACTTCCGTTAGCCCTCCTCTAGACCTACCATGGCCCTGGAAGCCCTCTCCCTTGCCTCTTTTCCTCACTGCAGGCCATCCTACTCCTTCTCTCATATCCAATGCCTTATTCCTCCTTTATTTCCTCTCTGATGCCCTCTTCCTTGCCTCCTCTGCCCATTTCCGTCACGACCTCACTTATTTACTAACCCTCTCGACAACCCTCCTCCTCTCTTCTGCAACCTTATCCCTCCGCAACCATCTACTATCCCCTTGCTACCTCATAAAAACCTCTCTCCTGCCCTTCGCTGTCCCTCATTCCTCACGACAACCCTAATTTTCTTTCTATCCCTCCTTCTTTCCCTCCACTCCTCTCCTTTATTCCCCGCGAAAACCCTTACCTCCTTTCCCCAAGCCTACCGTACCCTCCTCCTTCCAAATATTTATCTATTTTACGTGAACTCATCTCCCTACCATCCTCTTCATTCCTCCCTATCTACTCCCTCTTCCCCTCTGTGACAAACCCCTATTCCTCCACCACAACCTTATCTCCTCCCTTTTCTCCCCCTATCTCCTCTTGTTTTCCCTTCTTTCTTTCACCACAGGCCTTCTTCCCTCTTTGGTATAACCCTTAGGCCTCCTCTGTGGGTTTATTCCCCACCCCCTTTTCTTCTATCACCAAGTCCTAATCCGCCTTCTATGATCCTCATTGAAGCCCATCTGGAGGTAGCATAAATTTTTGGTATACACAATCTCTTTGCAACACTTTTTTCCATCTTCCTAGAGTCAATACTTACATATAAGATGATCAAGGGAAGGCTTAGGGCCACATGGTTTGTACTCTAACTTTTGTCTCCTCATTATTTGTTCCATGCATTGAGGATTTGCTTACAGTGACACACAACCATTTGACAATCAACATAATTCATTAAAGTGTCACTTGCATTATCTATTTTTTTTATTTGTTTGCTTCATGGAATGATACATTAAACAAAATTACCAAAGTACAAATATAACAATGATTTATTTGCATGTGCATAAAACAACATTCCAAAGAAGTAAAGAGGATTCTACTTTGTCTAAACACAACACTATTTACTCTAATGAGAAATCTTCCTTAATTGAAGATGCATATTGTCTAACGAGTAATTCCACTACCTATATATTGTCTCGTAATTGTTGATCATAATCACAATGGTCTCATGTTTTGTGTATCATCATATTATTGTCATAAGTAGCATAAAAATATCCTCAATTCATAGCATCAATTTGGTAGCTCTCTTTTGGCTTATTCCATGATTTGTTGATGACTGTCTGCATACATAAGATATGAAATATATCAGTGGCATAGGAAATTTTCAATGTTTTCTCTCTAATCTCAAAAAATAAAGCAAACAAGCAACCTGTAATTTTTTGACACTTTGACATAAAAAATTGATTGCTGTAATATACTAATGTCATAACATTCCTATGCTTACATTTGAGTTTCTAGAGAAAATTACAAGTTCAGATGCTAAGAACACTCCAACACTCTGAATTTTTCTTATGAAATTGGATTTTTTTGCACTTCAATATGTTTACTCACACATACACTTAAATAAGACAATTGAATATCATTAACTGGTGAATTTTGTTTAAAGGTATTAAAACGTAGGATTTTTCAAGCACCTAATTGGGACTATGACAAGTTAATGTGCATGTATCTCAAGCAAATAATCATTGGCTTGAGGATTGGTACATATGATTACACATATCTTGATAATCATTCTTTTTTCTAAGAACACTTGCAATATCATTTTTCTATAGATATTTGAATAATCGATCAAGAATTCTAAGTGAATAATTTTTCTCACTATATGAGTGTATCTCTGTGATATATTGGTGGCAATAATTTTCATTTGCCATAATATTGGCACATCCCATAGTCATTTGTATCTTGTATGTCTTTACTTGTATCTCATTTGTCACTCAATATCTTGGCACAATCTGCTATGGTTAATATTATAACTCATTAACACGTAATTTTTTATATAACATATAATCAAACCATAAATAAGTACTTAAATCAATATATCCTAAAGATGGAACCCTATTGGGATTAGAAACTTTGACAAAGTTCTGTTAACACTGTGGATAATCTGATTCTCTCTTCTTCAATCCTAGGATAGTTAAAAATTTTAAAGCAATATTTGTGCATGAAACTACTTGGCATATAATTTGTAAATAAGTGAGAGTTTGACTCCACAAGGAACTGGTCTCAAAAGTGAATCCAATATTATATCTTTCTTAGATTAACTAAGTAGCTAGGAAACTCAACAGTGTATCCTAGATAAGTTGGTTCCCAACTTGTCTTTCACCTCATTTTCATAAAGACTACCCCCCATAGGCTGTTTTTGGAAGAAAGATAGAACATAGTGGGTGGGGATCAGAGTGATAACCCTCGCTCTGAGTGGTTGTCGCGGTGCCTGTACAATCCGAGAAACAACATTTTTTGGCACCATTACCGGGGATGAGATTGCTCGTTTCCAGGGTTTATGACATTCTATCATCTTGTGATCTTTCATCCTTCATTCATTGTCCCACCAATGCCAAAAAAATTTTGGTTCTGTTTCCTGGGACCAATTCATTGGAACTTAGTGTTGATGAAATTCTCGTTAATATTTTCTATTTTCATCGTCTTGATTTTTCAAAAACCGCATTTGTCTTTTCTTTTCTATTTTCACTTTAGCACCTAGACATTTGGGTTAGTTTCCTTTTTGGGTGGCGACTCCACTGGTTCATCCATTCATAAAATCTTACTTCAATCTTGGTTAACCCCGCTCTCCGGGCTTGGTTAAACATATTAAACTATAGTGAGAATTAAATTTTATCAGACATGAAGCCTTCCTTGATATCCACTTGCTCCCTAACTAAGTTCTCAGTTTTTGCGTTCTGGATTTTCGAGATAGATTCATGTTCAAGTGGCGACTCCACTTCTTTCATTTTTTACAAGAATTCTTGCTAAAGGCTCGCCTCTTGTAGATTTCTTGATTTTCTTGAACAAGGATATCTCTCTCTAACCTCCATTTGCTTCCCTTTCCCCTTAAGTAAGTCATCATGGATGACTTTTCCGTCCCTTGTCATTTTACTAACACTCGAAGATATCCTCATGACCTTCCAAAAAAGGAATATAGGGTTAAAAAATTAATAGAAATTATTAAAAGTGAGCACGATGAGTAACAAAATCAATTCAATGATATGACGAATCACATAAATAAATTGCAAGAGAAAGATTTACAACATTATAGTAATCAATAAGTACCATATTGTAGATATTGTAATCACTTTCATGATGAATCCACTTGCGTTGTTGCAAGAAGAGTCCTTGATAGTGGAAAGGCAGAGTCTAGTAACTAGGTTAATCATTTTGATGATGAAAAGAAAGATGATAAGCATATTGTTAAGGAATTAACTCAAATGATAAAAGGGAAGGTCAAAGCAACAAAAAAAAGGCAAAATAAATGCATAACCCAATAGCCAATAAAAGCGATAGAATAGCAGGAGGAATTTATCCTAGCCAAAGAGCAACGTTGGAGAGGAAAATTGAGATTCACAAAGGTCAGCCTAAAAAAGCTTCAAATGTCTATTTGCTCCCCTGTATGCAGACACATTTCTAGGCTATTGCTTTATATGTATCAACTATGGAAACAAGTTAAAAAACTACATGGTGAATTTATCATACATATAGTTAAGAGCAAGAAGAAGATAATGACATGATCAATAATCCAGACAGAGAATGAAAATACCTAGGTATAACAATCCTTTTTCTCCTTTGAAGAATTTAATTCAATGCTATAACTGTCAAAATTTTGGGCATAAAGGAGTTGAGTGTAGATTCAAGAATAAAAGTGCTGATCTAGTTATTGAGAAAACCAATCAAGAGCCCAAAGTCTGGAAAGAAAAGGAGAATTTAGAATAGTGTGATATTGTCTTAATGCACCTAATGAATATAGTCATTGGTATGTGGAAAATGGTTGTTCCAGGAACATGTCAGGAGATAGAGGTAAGTTTTTTACATGTAAACCAATTTAGAAAGGAAAGCCGACCTTTGGTAATAATGCACCTAGTAAGATTGTCAGAAGATGAATTGTCAGTTTGTTAAATGGAATAGGTAAAGAAAAAAATGTCTTATTTGTTGAGGGATTGAAGCATAATCTACTAAGTGTATCTCAAATGTGTGATCAAGGCTATGATGTGATTTTCAAGGCTAAGAATTGTCAAATCAAGTCTGCAGGAACTTTTGAAGTAGTAGGCGAAGCCTTGAGAACAAATAATAATGTATATGTTTTGGAAGAGAAAAAATGAGGCGTTTCTTGTTGAAGATGGATGAAAAATGAATGTGGCATAAGAGACTTGGACATATAAATTTTGATCATATAGCTAGATTGGGGAGAAAGAATATAGTCAAGGATCTTCCAAAGCTATCAAAGCCTGAGAATGTTATTTGCAATTCTTATTAGTTGGGTAAGCAAGCTTGAGTACCATTGAATTCCATGGATAGCTCATTAACTAAGCCATTTCAATTAGTACATATGGACTTATGTGGACCAAAAATAATGCAAACACCCACATGAAAATTGTATTTCATGCTTATCATTGATGATTTCAATAGAATGATGTGAGTTTCTTTTCTTAGAGAAAAATATGAATCCTTTGAGAAGTTTAAATACTTTAAAGCTATGGTTGAGAATGAGATTGATTGTAAAATCAAGAGTATAAGGTCTAACAATGGAGGTGAATTTACTTCAAAATAATTTGATGACTTTAGCAAGAAGAATGGCACCAAAATGAAGTTCACAATAGCCGAGACTCCATAGTATAGTGGTGTAGTAAAAAGTGCAAATAGATTTGTATAGTAGTTAGCCAGAGCTATGATGGATGAAAGGAATGTTCAACAAAGTTTTTAGGCATAAATTATTCACACAGTAGTAGTGATTCTCAACAAAGCTCTCTTAAAAAAAATAGTGATAAGAATCCCTGTGTGCTTTGGTATGGGAGACCTACAAATCAAGCATTTCAGAGTTGTTGGAAGCAAGTACTACATCAAGAGGAACAATGAAAATATTGGGAGGTTTTATGCAAGGGTTGATGAAGGTAATTTTATTAGATATTATCATAATAACAAAGGTTATAGATGATACATTAATAATACCAAGAGGATTGTTGATTGCATTTATTTCAAAGTGGATGAATATGAAGTCAATCACCCAGTAAATACCAACTCCCCTGATCTAGTCAACAATGATGATAAGGTTGAAAAGCCACTTTCAGATGAAGACAATGAAGAGCCCACTAGTCCTCAAGCCAAATATCCCTCAAGGTATGTGCAAAAAAACCACTTTTCCGATCAAATTTTTAGTGATTTAAATATAGGTGTACAGACTAGAAGGAATCTACTAAATCCCCATACTCAAGTGTATGCAACTCTCTTATCCATGGAGGAACCAAGGATGTTGCATAAGAAATCTAAGATGATAATTGGTTTAAATCCATGCATGAATAACTAAACCAAATAGAGAAAAATAAGACTTGGGAATTTGTTCCTAGACCAAAAAAAAAGAATGTAATTAGCACGAAGTGGGTTTTCAAGAATAATTTGAATGAACATGGAGAAGTAGTCAGAAACAAGGAAATATTAGTGTGAAAAGTGTATGCTCAAATCAAAGTTTTGGATTTTGATGAAACTTTTTCTCTTGTTTCTCGATCAGAAGCTATTAAAATGTTTTTGGCATTTTCTTGCTTCAATAAGTTCAAGATATATCAAATCGATGTCAAATTTTCTTTTATAAATGGAGAACTACATGGATAAGTTTACATATAAAAACTAGACGGTTTTCAGTTGTCAGATCAGCCTGATTATGTTTGTAAGTTAAAGAAGTACTTTTATGGTCTCAAGAAAGTCCCATGGGCTTGGTATTCCAACTTGTTTAATTTATTTCTCAAGTGTGGTTTCTGTTAGTATGAGTCTTTGCAGCCTTCCTCCAGTGATCCAACATGCTCTTACAAGGTGATGTTAAGGTGTCAAGGTCAAATTTTGTCATTTCAGTGAGCCTTCAAGCAAAATTTGGTCACTAAGTATTAGGTCTAGGGTTTTCTTTCACTCCTTCCAGAGTTGTCCAAATGTCGGTCCATGTCACCATTCAGCTTAGTGTACCATCATTCAGAGGGTTTTCATCATCATGTCAATTTCCACTGGGTCATTTTACACCTTGTTCATGCTTCAGTTGTGCCTAGGTAAGGTTCATTTCCCTCTCCTAGGGTTTTGAAGGTAATTTCTCTTGGATGGTCAAATCATCAGCAAAACTTGTATATTGATGTTCATACACCTTCCCTTATCCTTAATGTACCTTATTAAACACTTCCCATCACTGAGATCCCCCAAATTTCTCATTTTTGCACAAACCCTAGTTTCTTGCTACAACTTGGCAATTTTCTAGGCTAGGCCTGTGTTTTTCCCTTTTGGACCCCTTCCTCTCACTCAATCTCTGAAATTCCACTTTCCCCTACTTCCTAACATCCCTCCCTACTTCCCAAAATTTTCTCAAGAATTTAGAAGCCCCTTATCCCCTTCATTTCACTTCATTTCGACAAATCCCTTGTTCCAAACATCGGGATAGGTTTCACTCAAATGATGTTTATGAGAAATAAAATATGAATTTTGGAAAAATGAGAGAGGCTTTATTTCAAAACAGGCCAAGGAAGAAAAACCTCCTTCACTTTTTACACAGGTGTAATGGTTTTATAGAAATGTCAAAAATACCGTCGCCTCAGGAGAATTGATGCACCTCTGAAGTGACCTTGGGAAATCAAGATTTATCCTAGCTTGGTTGGAAAAATGACTTTCTTGATGAGTCAAATGATAACTAGACACAAATATATTTCCAATGAGCTATCATGAGCTCAATTTGGAGTTGAGGAAGACCTTCAAAAGTTGACTGCAACAACACTCTTCCTTCAGGCAGCCTCATTTTGCACATTTTGACCAGTCTTGGGAGATTTGATTTTTGACAAGGTAAATGAACTCCAAATTGAAAAATTCCAGTTGGGTTGGAAAGTGGACTCAAAGAGATTTACAACGAGCTATCCCACGCCCAATTTTGACACTGGGAAGGTCTCCAAAAGTTTCCTGCAAAATGGCGCGGTGCATTGGGCAGCCCTCTGCAGTGTAAAAAATGAACTGGCGCGGTGCATAGAGATGGCGCAGCGCATTGGGCTAAAAAGCGTGAAAAACCATTCAATTCTTCCTCCAAAAGCTCCAAAATTGAAAATTATTCATTCCAAAACTAAGTTAACATCTCCATACTGCCAAGAAATGAGTTTCCATCAGTGTTTATGGTGTTTCAATAGGTGAAGAAAATTCAAACCCTCTTTTCTTGGTCAAGAATTGTTTCCTTAGGGTTTAGAGTTTGGTTCTTATGCCATCACTCCCTCACTCCTTCATTCCCTCAATCATTTTCTCCCTTTATTTACATTCTCATCTACCCATTCCACATTTCCCATATCCCTAATCAACTAACCCTAAATCCCTAATCCCACTATCCCAAACCCTAGTCAAATATCCCCAAAACATTGCTATCTCTCCCATCCCTCATCACTATTCATTTATCACTACAGCCCATTCCCCTATCCTCTTTCATCCCTAAAGTCACTCCATCCCTCTCTCATTCCCATTATCCTTACTCCACTTGTAAAATTTCCCCAAACCCCAAGTTTCCCAAACAATCAAGTGACTGTCCCTACACTTCAGTTATCACTTGATTGAAGTCCATTTTTCCTACTGCCCTATTTCCCCATAGTACTTCCCACACTACCATACATTTGGCACTAAATCAGAAGCGCCCAAATTCACATTTTCATCTCATACTAGCCAACATAGAGCTTGCAAATTCTCATGGAGACAGATACCGATACATCCATTGAGCGGGAGATTGGCTTAAGAGGATCAACATTCATCTTGAGAAGCTATTGGCGAAAGAAATTAGGAAAAAGGACATGCTCAGGCACATGAAGAACCACTATTGATCCCGCACACATGTTTGCAAAGCAAAGATGAAGATTTTGAAAGCGAGGCTAAGGAGGGCACTGAAATGGCGTAAAAGGGAGGATAGACTCCAAATCTTGGCCGAAGCTTCTTTGGCTGAGCATGACACGTGATGGAGGACCTTTAGTCCAAATTTCAAGGAATTTGGAGAAAATTTTGTCAATTTTGTTTTTTTTGGTCACAAAACAGTTTTTCCTGCCCGACGTGTTGCGCCACCTTGCACATGCTTACGTTTGAGAGATATTCTGGAGAAAAACTTTACATTTTTGGATTTTTTATGAAAATTTATGCATGCTCAGGAATGGCCTAAGGATTTTATCAAGTTCTGGGTGGTTTAAAGGGTCAAAACACCTTGAAAATGGCCTTTTTGCCACCTTTTGCACACACAGGAACCAGTCTTGGGAGATTGAAGTTTTGGAGGGGAAAATGACATCCAAATCCATAAATTCTACTTTGGTTGGATAGTAGACATACAGGGCTTTCCAACGAGCTATCATGAGCTCAATTTGGAATTCGGGAAGTGCCTCAAAAACAGGCTCAAAGTGGCACGACGCATTGAGTTTTTGGGCGCGGCGCATAGATGACTTTTGCCTATTTTTCACCCTTCAGCTCAGAATTTCGCCCAGTTTTGACTAGTTTCACTTTTTGATGTAATTCATGATCTACCTTGATGTAATTTTGTGACTATGATGTAATTTTGGCACATATTTACTTGTTCTAGAGGATTCATTCACTAAAAAGTGAAAATTAAATGAATGAATCAGTTTCCTTCCATATAGAGGCAAGTTGTTTGATTGCCTAGATTTCAGTTCCTTGTTTAGAATTGGTTGAAACAACTCCTAGAAGGATGAGCTCGACCCCTAGAGGCATGGGAAGGTGTTATATTTGTCTATATATTGTATTTTCTGAGACATTTTCAGTGTTGGATACTTGGGAATAGTTTGGCACTTCATTGTACACAAACTTATGCATTTTTGGCAAAGGAAAGACCAGGGTTTTGCAGCACTTGTTGGGACCCTTGTGGCTCTGAGTTTTGATGATGTTTTTCTCCATGTAATTGTAAGTTCATTAATGTTTATGTATGCCATTTCCCTTCTCTTTGCTTCTGAAAATTAAACAAATGAGTAACTAAGGTAGAATTCATTAGTTTGCTGGTGCTCTGCCTTAAACTTTTGTTTAGTTTTATGTGTTTTCATCTGTTTTAAGAGGATCCTTGCAGCCTTTTTCCCTCTTCAGCTCCTCAGCAGCCTTTTCTATCCATTCATTCAATCTAAGACATAAAATCCATTGCCTTCCTTGCCCCAACTTGAACTCTGCAAGAATTTGGCCTCATCCCCAAGCCCAAAATTGCCTTTCCTTTTTTCCAACAAAACCCCTAAAAAATCATTTCAAACTCCTTGATTTATATACCTAGCCTAAAATTAGCATTCATTTCAGTCATCTCAGACCCTATTGGTTATTTTAACTGAGTTTGACCTGGAGAGAGCCCTCTCCTGTTCTGGTAGGGCTAGCTACCAGACTGAGCGTGGTTTGGTGTTACCCTGAATCCCGCCTTCCTTCAGCCTAAGGTGGATTTGGGCTATAATAGTTTCAAAAGAGGCACAACTAATAGTAATTTATATGTTAAATCCAATGATGTAAAATTAATAATGGTGGTTGTTTATGTTGATGATATTATATTTAGTATTAATTCAGATCAACTAACATGCCAATTTGCAACTGATATGTAGGTCGATTTTGAGATGTATATGCTTAGATAACTCTCTTATTTTCCTGGATTATAGATTGTACAAAATTCCAAATGAATTTTTATCTCACAAAGAAAATATCTTAGGAAATTATTGAAGAAATTTGGTATGGAGTGTTCTCTAGTGAGAAAACCAATGGTGATAGGTTGCAAGCTTTGCAAGATTGATGAATCACTCGAAGTGGACCAAACTCTATACAAGTTTATTATTGGGAACCTCCTATATTTGACAGCTTCAAGACTAGACATTATGCACGCATTTGGTATTGTTGGAAGATTTCAAGTAGCCCGCAGGCATAGCCATATTCTAGCAACCAAGAGAATTCTCAAATATCTCAAAGCCATGATGGACTATGGACTTTGGTACCCAAGGGGTAAATATTTTTCACTAACTAGTTATACTGATGCTGATTGAGAAGGTGATGTAGATAATTGAAAGAGAACCAGTGGTGGTGATTTATTTCTTGGAGAATGTATAGTTTCATGGTTGAGCAAGAAGTACGCTTCCATATCACTATCTACTATTGAAGCAAAATATATAGAAGCAACTTCTTATTGCAATCAAATCATATGGATGAAGAAAACTCTACATGATGTAGAAGTTTTTTATTATCAACCTATTCCTATTATTTGTAAAAATATAAGTTCCATCAACATGTTAAAGAATCTTGTCTTTCACTCAAATACATATTCCAATCAAGAACCACTTCTTCAGAGATGAAGTTGCAAATCATACAATCAAGATGGAGAATGTATCTACAAAAGAACATGTCGATGATATTTTCACCAAACCTCTGCCAAAAGATTAGTTTGAGAATTTAAGCCAGATATTGGGAGTTTTTCCTCTTGTCTCCCTCCTTTATAAATTCCTTATAGAGAAAGGAAGGTAACCATCAACCATTTAACATATTAAGATGGAGATTCTAGGTCCACATAATCCATATGATAGGGGGAGATTGATGATAGGGGGAGGATGTTGGCGAATTTTCCATTGATATCAAAGGGGGAGTAGTATTGGTGATTAAAAAATAGAATAAGAAATTCAAACAAAAGGAGTAGTATTTGGTGATTAGGAAGGAAAGGTGAAGTACTCCACAACGGGTTAGAAGTGCATTTTATGGGGAGCCACATCCAATGGAGTTAAAATGAGGAAAATATGATTTTGCACACTTTGGTTCTTTATGGTCTTGACTCTATTTGACAAAATTGTTTGATCAAGGTGTTTCCATCAATGGAAAAGGGGGAGAATGCTAGAAATGTGTTTTCATTGGTGGAAAATGTTATTAGGATGGATACAACATCAAAAAACAAGATAATAATAATGAAAAAAAAAAACGCAAATAATGGTAAAGACAAAGGTGGTGATGATGTAGATATTTTGAAGCCATTTCTAGCTCATAAGATCTCGTCAAACATAGTTGGGACCCTCTCAGATGGATATAGCTATGAGCGATATTTTCAGAGATATGTGGAAGATTAAAAATGGCCTCCTAGATTGAAAGTTAGAGCCAGTCAAAGGCAAGACCCAAAAGTTAAGTTGTAGAGATATTATTAGTTAAAGGACATATTAGAGAAAGATAAATTTGGCACATTTCCAAATGCAGGAAGAGAAGATAGCATAGATTTTCCAAGCGTTTCAATTTGATCACTATGGAAACCTTAGATAACATGAAACATAGAGGCAAATTCCTAGGAAGAAAAAGGAAATGTTTGTGGGTGTTTGAGCTAGGGATTTGGGAGCTTGGAAGCCAGGAGACATAGTCTTTCTTGGAAGGAAGGCCTAGCCTAAAATAAACAATGATGCATGATAAATTGAGAATGGGGAGTCAGGAGTAGAGCATCAAAGGGATTTAACCCATTGGTTTTATTAAAAAATTTAACAAAGGAAAATTGTCACCAAACAAATGACTGAGACTCCTTTTATCCCTCCTCACCAAGGTGATTGGATCATGGATGCATAGGTGGATGATGATGTCAGCACGATGTGGTAGTACGAAGCAAGGGATACATGACAAACAATTTTTGTGTTTTTAGGTACCCTAGCGGGCCAAATCTTAGTGACACATGTCACCACTCAAATGGTGCCATGTAGCATTAATGACAAAAACATGATGTCAATCAAAAGACAATTCCTTGATTTTGTTTTTCAAGTGTGCACAAGTGATTACAGTTGGGTATTGGAAGAAACTAACTTGGAAGAAATAGTAGGTGTGTCCGAGAGTTATAGCCAGGGAACTGAAATTTAGGGAGATAAGATTCAGGAAAAAAGGAACAAGTCGAAAGAAACAATCGAAAAAATGGAAGAAAAACCCGAGAGGAAAATAAAAAGCGCACAAAAGGAATTGTCTAGGAAGATCCTGGGAGACGGAAAAATGTCTAATAATTGATGTTCCCTAAAGTGATGGAAAGGCACATCCAGATCATGGTTTTTAATGAGGTTCTTTATATTATGATAAAGATCCTTTATGATAGTTAAAAGGTAAAGGGACTACGATGGATGAGTTGGTAGGTTGTAATTTTTGCGTTATATGTCATATTTAGCATGGATGAGTCGACAACTTTTATTTGGTTGTTATGCCAAATGTAACGGCAGAGCGCTAAAGCCTGGTAACAAAGACATTGTTAAATTATTCAACTACGATTAAATTCAACTTTGGACAACTTGTTTAATGGAGATGATGATTTCATTGAATTCCTATTTTTGATATGACCAAAATTGACGTAAATATCACTCAAATCGGATAAGGGAAAGTATACTTATGAAGGAAAGCCCACATATGCACATTTGGACAAGGTTGACCCTAAAGAAAATTGGAAACCCATGAAATCATATAAATACAAGTGACCTCAATGTCATTTGGAGATCATGAAGCATCGTCTTCTCTTCTTCATTGAGTGGCTCACACAGGTCTAAGATAAGGTCAACAACAGAGGCTCGCAAAATTCTGAAATTTTAGGGTCTGAGGCTCTCATCTATTTTAGGGTTTTTGGATTATAATGGCAGGATGTCACAGGAAAATTTTGTCCACAGTTTCTGGCTTGCAAGCACAAGGGTGCATCTGAAATCCTTCAGCCGCTCCCACAGCTCCTCTTGCATGTGACCGAGAAGTTTGACTCAGATTTGACTGAAGACCGAAGTTGACCATATATAGGAAAATTTGTCAATGATATATGTTATAGGTTAATTTGGGCATCATCCCCCGTGACCTAGTCAAACTGGACATCATCCCCAAGACCAATGAAATAGGGTCTATCATCCCCTTACATTTCAGTTGCTATATGCCCTAAGAGAAGAAAAATTCATTCATGGCTTCTATTATGAGATTTCCAAGGTTTGAAGTATATGTTATATCACTTATGAACTCACCAATGCTACCTCTAAAGGGACTAACTACGTTTCATATGCAGCATCCTCCATTCAAGGGTGCATTGCAATGCACTTCCCGACATTCAAGAGTGTGTTGGTCACCTGGGAGTGGAATTCTCATTGTTCTGGGAATATCCACATGGCTAGTGCATTCTAGAAGAGTCCATATGTGTCAAAATTTGAATCCAAGTGTCCATCTAACACATCTGAACTTGGGAACATGTCTTGCCTATTCTTAGAAAGTCATTCATTAAGAAACTACCATAAGTTTCCCTATAAATTGAGCACATATCCTAGTGCTAGGGAAGGAAGAATTTTGGTAAAGAAATGTTGTTGGATTCTCATTTGAGAGAGTGAAAGACTGATATGTTGATGGTGTGATGTTGTATGTGATGAGGGTGGGATGAAGCTAGAGCTGGTGGCATCAAATCGATCATTGGTTGTAACCTCCCCCTTCTACTCTTTAATAAATATTGATGTTCATTTTCCCATATACGTATCTATTTATGTTTCTATTTCTCATGCAATGGACTCTTGAATGATATATATGTTTCACATCTAATATATTTGACTGATTAAGATAGGTAGATATCTGTATATGCATGTTGTTTTCTATTCTATGTTTGTGTTTGCAGGAATTGATCCGACGATCTAAGTTGGATTGAGCACGAAAACAACAACGATAGAAGGAGAAGAAGAAGCGCTTGGATCACAAGTAGGTTATTCTATCATTCTGTGTATCTAATTATTTTAGAGAAAGTGTTAGCAAAGTCTTTCATATATTTTTCTAAGTGCCTAGTAACACACTTAGGGAATTTGATTTATCCGTAGATCACAATTCCGCATAACAAATTGGCGACTCCGCTAGGGAGTTTCCTTTCACTCCTGGTGTTTTTGCCTCTGATAATCCTCATCGGTAACATCTACTTTCAGTTATTATAATTTTGAATGAAATAATTGCATTAGAAGTGTGTTATGTATCTTGCATTTTCAATCACTGTTGCGCCCAACGCACTGTTGGTCAAGACACAGTGCACTGTCTCCCACTCAGGGGTTCACTACAACGCATTATCTCCCCTTAGAGACTGTGTTGCCCCCTTAACCAACCAAATTCCATTCAAATTTTTCATTGCTATCATTCTCAACCATTGTTTTTTGTGTTCTCAAATGTCTGATACCTCTTAGAGACTAGTGAACTTACCTGATTCTTCCTCCTTTGAAAAGTAAATTTGTTCAATGTCTCTTTAGTGTTTTTGTTTATCATTGGAAAATCAAATTGATATTTTATTTTATTTCTGCATTAGATCCATTTGTTTTCATAAAGGAAATTTTCGTTAAATTATTCATTTCCTGCAGGAAAAATTGTAGTTCCATTCTTGGTTTTTCCTAAAAGAGAAATTGTTGTTAAATTCCTCGTTTCTCAAAGAAGAAAACACTTGTTTTATTTGATTTTCTGCATATAGTTTCCTTTCTTGCATTCACATTAAGGGAGCTAAAAATAAAAACATGCATGTTCATATAGTGAATTGTGTGTGTTGCATAGGAACAAGTTAGGGAAGCTACATTTTAGTTTGTGCTCTTTGTTGTTTGCTCTAAAACTGATTTCTCTTTCCCTTAGTAGCTAAGAATTTCATTGAAAAAGCTAAAATTGAAAATTTTGCTTATCATTTTAGTTTTCATTCTTAGGAATTTCCATCACACCATGCGGTGAACTTCAAAGACAAACTTTCTAAACAAGATCAACTAAAAAATTACATCAATTTACCTAAGAAAGCATTGGAACCATAACGATAAAATTTAGAAGGTCTAGGTTAGATACGTGTTCCGACATCGTTAAACATAGTAGCTGTCATTATCTTGTCTGCGATACATTCTAAGTGTGATACCTCTCTCCATGTACGTAAGTATATCAGAGCTCTTCCACATACCTTTGGGTATATAGGGCGGTGTTCTAGTACGAAAAGTATAAGGGGGTGCTCTCACTGTGTGGTTTCAAATTAGACAGCGCTAATACGGACTTGGGCCTCCACGTACCTTTGGGTATATTTGGGAGGAAAACTTTAGGTTTCTATCCATCCATAGTGAATCGAGTTGGCCGCCTTGTAACTTTTGATACACCAAACACAACATTCAGGGAGATTGCCTACCCGTACTTCTTGGTTCGCCAGGAGGTATTTTGCAATTCACAATTACTTGGTAAACCTTTTGCCTATAATTACCCTTTTATTTTGTTTATTTGTTTTTTGTCATAAAATAAATAAGTCATTATGGAATAAGAACACCCGTTTCCCCATCATTCGAGTAGAGTAACATTGAAACCACCTTTACCACCGGAAGAAATTTTTGGTTGGCGAAGGCGACATCGCTCTACCGAAGCTAGTATTATAAGTACCTCTAGTTGCGACATCATCCTCACATAAACCAGAGTTGGCTCAAGTTGTTTCTACAAATCCTGGCTCATCTACTATTGTCGAGATGGAGTCCTCACAGCTACCCGTGGTAACGGTCCTTTCAATCAGTGAGACCATACCTCCCAAACTTGACGTTGTTCAACAAGAAGTTGATCCGGATCCTGTCACTTTTTTGCTAGAACATCTGAATCCCAAAGTCGAATGACCGGAAGTTGTTCCTGTATCGGTTGCCCCACAATTTATTATAGCCATTGAGTCTCCCATATCGCGCAGTAAACCTCCCGAAATATACTTCGGGCCTGACAATGAAATCCTTCCACCTAGTTTAATTTCGATTGAAGAAATAACACAAGACAAAAAACCTTTAACTCCAACCCATTTTGGGGTGGATCTTTACTTGTACAAGTATTTTCCTCAATCACCTTCCTATGCTTTTGTTGATCCTGTGTCTATTCGAGTTCCCGTAGATCCAACAGGGTATACATTTGGTCGAATAACCATGCTTGAGCCAACATCTTCGGTTGGACCATCTATTCCAGATGAAACAACACGTTCTCTTGCTACCCCGTTGATGTTCACAACTTCACCAGAGTCACATCTATATGGTGGCCCTTCCATCCCACCTAGTTACCAATATTTATCTGGAATCTTCTCTGGTGCATCCTCAAACCCATGGACTTCACCAATGTCATAATCTGGTATTATAACTGGTAAATATATAGTGAATACTGAACGACTTGATCCTTTATATACATCATCAGGGAAATATAAAGCTGGGCCATCTAGGTATATTCCATCCAGTACAATTTCAACTGGACTCCTTATGTTTGGAGAACAATATTTTCCATCTTATTATACTCCTCATGCTGGGGGGAAACATATGGTCACCCATATTGACAGTACTCCGTCATTATTTAGTCATCCTAATGTCAGAATGAATGTTTGTCAGTGGAAGCCCACTCTACCCATCCAACCACAAACAGTTGCACACTCATATCAATCGGTTCAACCTGGTTCACCCACATCTACTCCACTTGTTAATACATCCTTACCCTTGTTACAGACTCAAATTTTTGTACCTCAACCGTCTCAGGTAGGTCCTTCAACCCAATACCCTCAAGTATTGGGCCCTCAGACCCCAACTTGTTCAGTTGGTTTACAACAACCACCTGTATCCTGAATTATTTATTCACAAGCCAGATTACCATATTATGGGATGTCACAGCCGCAACTAGGTTATACCTATCTTCAACCAAGTGTGGGTTATAATATTGGTGGACAGAACACTTGGCTACCACAAGTGAAAATGCCACAACCAAAATTTCAACAAGTAGCGTATCCAGGTTTTGGTCAACAAAATCCTCAAGCTTTTGATTTTCAAAACAACCCCTATCTAGGTTACCAGCAACAGATTCCTTATGTTGGTGCTCAAAGGCCTGTTGCCCAAGAAATTCCATCATACCATGGTTATGCTCAACCTGAATTAAATAGACAGTTGCCCTTTGTTGCAACTTTAGAGTTACTAGATTTAAATCGGCTCACCAATGATCTAATCAATTACACTCCTTGGTGGTCGATGATACCTCATAAATTAACCTCGGATATTCCTAAGATCAATGGAAACCCTTACGAAGACCCGTCGACGCATGTTATGACTTATTATTTGTGGTGTTCATCTAACACCCTAAATGATGACTCCATTCGACTACGTCTTTTCTAGCATACACTCACTGGTTCGGTTGCGAAATGGTACATTGAGTTACCAAGAGCTTCATTTGATAATTTCACTACCCTAGCTACTGTCTTTTTGACCCACTTCCAGTTACCCATACGATATGATCTAAAAATGAAACTATTTGTATTTGTTGTTCAAAGTATTCATTTCCATTTAATTAAGTGTGCAAAGTGTTTGTAATGTCTTGCAAGTAAAACAAAGTGTTTTTGGTAACTATTTATGAGTTTATGTGTGAGGGAATGTTAATTAAAATTACTGTTTAAAATCTTGAATCTGAAATACACAGTATAATTACTTCACCATAAACACACAAGAACATGATGAGGTAGTTCACCCCTCCTGGGCTACATTTGTCGGGTCCAAGGCTCCCAATGGGCATGTCCTTGATATATTATGATGCTCAAATTGGTTTTACAGTGAGAAAGAAGGCTAAATAGGTTGAAACAGCTGTGAAAATGAATTCAGAAGACAGAAATAATCTAAGTATGGCTTTTATTTGACCCCAAACAGTGAAGTGTAGCCCAATGCAGCTCCATTTCCCTCATGGCCCTGATGGCTCTCCAAAATTCCCTGAAGCAAAAATGGCAGAAAACACCTCTGTTGTCTCCGCAACCTGTTCCAATGGCTCCATAATTCTTAGAATACTCAAAATTGACTAAAATTTTGTCTAATTTGGTCGAATATGGTGAAAGTTATGATCCAAACAGTATTTTTCCCAGTGGCACTAGAAATCCTCCACTAAATTTGGCTAACTCCAATTAGCTCCACCATAAAAGGTGGAATCTCCGAATTATCAGAACTGCTCGCTAAATAAGGCGGAGACATTTGATTTGACTGTCAGTGGAGTGCGTTTTCATATGCGGAAATTTCGGACGGTTAGTGTAGCTGGCGGTTAAGACCAAAGCTACGCCCATGGTCATAGCCCTGAGGTCACTTGGTTGGGGGCTAGCACCTGAGTGCTTAACCCATATTTCCGTCGGATGATTTGGCTTAAGCCACGATTCCGCATGAAGGTCACAGAGTCTTCCCCCTTTAAGCCCTGGGGCTTAACTCCTTGCTCCGTCGGCTTCAACTGCAAAAAACACGGTGACCCGACTACTGACCCTTTTGCGTGCAGGTCGGGTCGACCTCCGCCCATGAACCAAACAACATTACCTTGCATGGGGCCGCTACAACATGACCCATTGGAATTCGGATCGAGTCGTCCTCCGCCCGACTGACCCGAACGCGTTCACCAACGGTGACCCTTTCACTGCACGAACATGTTCAAGGTGACCCATGAACGTTCGGGTTGGGTCATGCCCGACTGACCTGAATGTGTTCAGTTCAGGTCGGTTTGCCTACAAACACAAATTTTCAAACAGTCTTGAACCTTTGTCCTGGGGCCATGTGGCAGCCTCCGGTTAGGCCACGTGGCGCCCTCTGATAGGCTACTATAAAACCATAAAAAATGAAATTTTTTTGCCATAATTTTTTTTTAAAGATGACAAAATTTTTGAGTTCAAAGGTCCTGTTTTGAAGGTTATTTGGCGTTTTTAAACTTCAATATCTTCCTCATACGACATTGGATTTGGATCCCGTTTGCGGCGCTATAATCGCAGCGACGAGGCCTATCCAGTCGTTCAATTTGCAACCAATTCTGAGTAGTTCCAATTTTGAGCATTTTTTTTTCCTCTTGGACATGATCACCTCATCACACCTCCCCATTGGGAAGCTTTTGGACCCAAAAAGCCTTCAATTACCTATTAAGAAGATGAGGGTACAGATCCCTCACATTTTCCACCTCAATCCACTTTTCCTTACTCGATTTTCTGCCTTTAAGACCAACCTGAACATAATCAACATTTCCCCTCCTCGAAGTGTGTATCCTTTTGTCAAGGATAGCATCCTCTTTCAACTCATCCAAAAATTCTGGTGAGAAATCCTCTATGGATGGCAGCTGAATGTCACTTTCATAATCAACAATTAAAGGAGGTTCATACAAACGTAAATTTTCCACATTCACAGTAGAATACATTTGCATATATGAAGGAAAATCTAGTTGAAAAGCATTATTTCCAACTTGTTTAAGGATATTGAATGGACCATAATGAATAGGCTTCAAATTTTTACCTTCTCCTTGCATTCTTTCCTTACTAATATACAACCATACCTCATCTCCTTCTTGAAACTTATGATCAACTCTGTGTTTATCATGCCTCTCCGTGTACTTGCCTTAACTTTTTTCAAGCTCTTCTTGAACCTGCTGATGTATGAGATGAATTATTTCAATGAACATATGAGATTTTTCAATGTCACTATGCCCATCAATGGCCACATCCTTCTCAAGAATGAAATCTAAGGGTGACTTAGGCGAATACCCAAAGCAATCTTCAAAAGGTGAAGTATTTGTAGAAGAGTGCTTGGCCCGGTTGTAAGCATGCTAAATGTAATGCAAGTGCTCATCCCAAAGCTTGGGATGCTTGCTGCAATAACCTCTCAAAGGATGTACAATGTTTCTGTTCACTACCTCTGTTTTGCCATCTTTTTGTGGGTGGAAAGTAGTACTCTTCTTCAACTTGGTGTCCATCATCTTCCATAGATTGGACCAAAAATTCCCAACAAATCTGGAATCCCTGTCACTAACAATAGAAGTAGGCAAGCCATAATGAACCCATACATGTTGAAAATATAAATCAGCAGTTTGTTCAGCATTTATAGATTTCTTACATGGCATAAGAATACACATCTTGCTGAATCTATCAACTACTACATAAAGATAATCATGCTACTTTCTAGATAATGGTAGACCTCCAACAAAATCCATAGAAACACTTTCCCATGGTCTAGAAGGTACCGGCAATGGCGTATATAAACCAAGCTTCCTATTGCTAGGATTTCTTGTAGCACATAATGAACATCCTCTAATGAAACATGAAACACTATCTACCATGCGAGGCCAATAACAATACCTCTGTAAATGTGCCACCGTTTTTCTTACCCCGAAATGTCCAGCAATAAGAGAAGAATGAGCTTCTCTCATGATGCTTGGTCTCTCCCCCTGTGGTATACATAACTTGCCCATATGAAACATAAAATTATTATGCAAATGATAATCAGTCTCCTCAACATCATTCCCTTCACTCAAGTTAGCATACACATCCTTAAAATCAACATCTGATGCATAATCTTCTATGTAGCTCTCATGTACAATAGAATCATTCTTAAGTAAAGTAGTAGCACTAAAAATAGGCCTTGAAAGCATATCAACAAATTTATTGTAAATACCTTTCTTGTACCTTATTACCAAGTGAAATTGTTGTAGGAAACCCATCCATCTGAAATGTCGTGACTGCTGCAATTTAATTTGCGACTACAAGTACTGTAAAGGCTGATGGTCGAAATGAACAACTGTTTCTTTGCCCATAAAATAGTGTTTCCACTTTTCGATGCTTTGTACCAATGCATACAACTCCTCATCATATGTAGGATAATTCACAACATCACCATTAAATGTCTCAGAAAGAAATGCGATAGGCTTACCATGCTGTAAGAGAACTGTACCCATGGCGTAATCACTGGCATCGGTCTGAATCTCGAATGGCTGTCTCAAGTCCGGTAATGCAAGGACTAAAGCTGAACTTATCTTCTCTTTCAAAGACTCAAAATATTCTTTTTTCTTGCCTCCCCATTGGAAAGCACGCTTCACACTTTTCACTGCATGCATAGGAGCTGCTATGGCAGAGAAGTTAGAAATAAACTTCCTCCAATACTGAGCTGCACCCAAAAAACTTCTTACCTCTATAATGGATTTCAGAGTAGGCCAATTCACAATGGCTTCTACCTTAGAAGGATAAATTCTCAAAGCACCTCCTCCTACTATGTGTCCCAAATAAACCAAATAAGTCTTTCCAAATTCACACTTTGACATTTTAAGAAACAACTGATTTTTCTTCAAAATATCAAGTACTTTCTTAACATGCATGACATGCTCTTCTCTAGTCTTGCTGAAAATTAAGATGTCATCTAAGTATATAATAACGAAATCATCAATAAAAGGACGTAATACATCATCCATTACCCGCATGAAAGTTGCAGGTGCATTTCATAAACCAAACGACATAAGAAGCCACTCAAAGAGTCCCTGTTTGGTTTTAAATGTTGTCTTCCAAATGTCACTTTTTGCAATTCTAACTTGATGATAACCACTACATAAGTCTAACTTAGTGAAATATTTAGCATCTTTCAGCTGATCTAACAAATAATCTATCCTTGGGAGTGGGTAACGATTCTTTACCGTTATCTTGTTCAATGCCCTGAAGTCCACACAGATGCGCCAAGTTCCAACTTTCTTTGGAATAAACACTATCGGTGACCCACATGGTGAAGTGCTTGGTCTTATGAATCCTTTGTCAAACAAGTCTTCAATTTGCCTCTTGATTTCAGCATTCTCCATGATAGACATGCGGTACATGCCTATGTTAGGAAGAGGACAATCTTGATGTAAATGGATTTCATGTTGAATCTCCCTTTTAGGAGGTAAACCTGTCGGTTCCTGAAACATCTCATGATGTGCATCAACTGCATCATATAAATCTAATTTAAGCTTGGAATCAAAATTTTCAAATGACTCATGATTCACATCAACCTTGGGCTTAACCACAAGAAGTACAAAACTCTTACTATAATTCACTAGCCTTTTTACCTGTCCCACATTTACCATCGCTATATTTTCCTTCTTGCGATGTGCTCTGACAATGAACTCCTTGCCATATTTAAAGAGATGATACTTATTTTCATGGAAATGGAAGATCGCTTTCCTGTCAAATAAGTAAGGACTTCCCAAAACAATTTCTGATATATCAAGCGGTACTACATCAAGTTCAACTGTGTCAATAAAGTGTGCAGTAATCGCAAATCGCAATATGCACTTTCTTGAGACTTGCAAGTTTGCATCCTTGCATATCCACCCAAGTGGATAAGGCTTTGGATGTGGAATGGTCTCAAGTTTAAGCTGTTTGACCAAGTCTTCTGATATGAGATTTTCTTGTGATCCACTGTCAAACAGTGTGTCTGTTTTTGTATGTTTTGAGACTACCCTCACATGGAACAATTCAATTCTTTCTTCCTCATTTGGAGCTTGTACATGACAGTTTGAAGTACCAGTGCTTGGCTTAGTTTCAGTTTCCTTTCCCTTCATACTTTTCAAACCCATGGCTGCAATTTTGGTTTTGTCACCTGAATCATCACCTAAGTCTTGTGGTGTAGTTGTAGCAGCTGCTGTTTTCTTCTTTCCTTTGTTTTTGTTAAACTGAGTTATTTTTTCAGGATGTAATTTCCAACAGGTTTTCTCTTCATGGCCTTCTCTTGAACAATGTTTACATATAAATTTTTCACCCTCTTGTTTGACAGATGCATTCTTTTTTCCTTTTCCCTTAAAGTTTTTATCTTTTTTTTCCTCTTAAAAGGCTTGTTTCTACCCTCATCAAAAGTGTTTTTCCCTCTAGCCTCTAAATGCATAGTTTCTACACAAACTTCATCTAGACTAGTAGGATTGAACATAAGGATAGTATGTTTAAGGTAGCTATGCAAAACACCTATATATTTCAGCAAAGTATCTTGAATTTGTAAGTCTACCCCTAATAAGAGTGCCCTTCTCCTAAACTCTTGGGTGTAGTCTTGTACATTTTGTCCCTTAAGCTGTCTGAAGTTTTGCTAGTTCATGATAGCCTTTTGTAAATGAGCTAATGGATAAAATTGCTTTTTAATTACAGAAATAAATTCAGCCCATGATAAAGTGATCTTACCATGTTTTTTAATTTCATCCTTGGTCTTGGCTTCCCACCATACCAATGCTGCTCCATCCATTCTCAATAAGGCTAATTGTATCTTGGTGTCGTCATCATGAAGATTCTGTATCCTCAAGTAAACTTCCAACTGTCTGATCCAATTGTCAAGTTTCTTTGCATTGACTTCACCATTTAACATAGGCAACTCGAATTTGACATCAAGCTTTAAAAATGGACTTTTACCAGTGGTTTTAGACTTGTGAGATTGATTCACCGAAGTTGAGGATGATGATGTAGAGGAAGAGGATGAAGATGGGGATGGTGGATCACCATTTCCTCCGTGTCATTTCTTTGACTTGTCATCACTTTTCTTAACTCCTAAAGAATGCTCTCCTTCTTTTTGGTTTTTAGACCCTTCTCCAAAAATCCTATCATTCCTTTCTTGGTAGAGTATCCTCACCATCTCCGTCATATCCAAGAAAGCCTTTCGGAACACCCGTTCCTCTTCTTTGGGATCCATATATTCAGGAGCTTCTCCCTCTCTTGAAGACATGCTTGAAGCTGCTTCTATGGCTCTTGGAGGTGGCTCTCTGACCCTTCTTGGTTGTGGATTACTTTGTACACTAACCAAATGTCCTTCACCTCTCTTGAGTTTAAGCCTAGTAAGCATAAAAACTTGCAAAAATCAACTATATCTTTTCACAAAACAAATGTTGAGTAAAAATCTAGCTCCTAAGGCTCAAATCCTTAGCTCTGATACCATCTGATCTGAAAATTAAACTATTTTTATCTGCTGTTCAAAGTATTCATTTCCATTTAATTAAGTGTGCAAAGTGTTTGTAATGTCTTGCAAGTAAAAAAAAGTGTTTTTGGTAACTATTTATGAGTTTGTGTGAGGGAATGTTAATTAAAATTACTGTTTAACATCTTGAATATAAAATACATAGCAGAATAACTTCACCATAAACACACAACAACATGATGAGGCATTTCACCCCTCCTGGGCTACATCTATCGGGTCCAAGGCTCCCAATGGGCATGTCCTTGATATATTATGATGCTAAAATTGGTTTTATAGTGAGAAAGAAGCCTAAACAGGTTGAAAAAACCGTGAAAATGAATTCAGAAGACAGAAATAAGCTAAGTATGGCTTTTATTTCACCACAAAAAATGAAGTGTAGCCCAATGCAGCTCCATTTCCCTCATGGCCCTGATGGCTCTCCAAGATTCCCTAAATAAAAAATGGCTGAAAAACACCTATGTTGGCTCTGCAACCTATTCCAATGGCTCCAGAATGCTTAGAATACTCAAAATTGACTAAAATGTTGTCTAATTCAGTCGAATATGGTGAAAGTTATGATCCAAACAGTATTTTGCCCAGTGGCACTAGAAATCCTCCACTAAATTTGGCTAACTCCAGTTAGCTCCACCAGAAAAGGCGGAATCTTCGAATTATTGGAACTGCGTGCTAAATAAGGTGGAGACATTTAATTTGACTGTCATTGGAGTGCATTTTGATATGCGGAAATGTCGGACGGTTAGTGTAGCTAGCGGTTAAGACCAACGTCGCGCCCATGGTCATAGCTCTGAGGTCACTTGGTTGGGGGCTAACACCTGAGTGCTTAACCCATATTTCTGCCAGATGATTTGGCTTAAGCCACGGTTTTGCATGACGGTAATGGAGTCTTCCCCACTTAAGCCTTGGGGCTTAACTCCTTGCTCGGTCGGCTTCAACTGTAAACAACACGATGACCCGACTGCTGACCCTTTTGCGTGCAGGTCGGGTCGACCTCTGCCCATGAACCAAACAACATTACTTTGCACGGGGCTGCTACAACATGACCCATTAGCATTCGGGTCGAGTCGTCCTCCGCCCGACTGACTCGAACACGTTCACCAATGCTGACCCTTTCACTGCACGAACACGTTTAGGGTGACCCATGAACGTTCGGGTTGGGTCGTGCTCGACTGACCCGAATGTGTTCAGCTTGGGTCGGTCTGCCCACAAACACAAATTTTCAAACAGTCTTGAACCTTTGGCCTGGGGCCACGTGGCAGCCTCCGAGCGGACCACATGGCACCCTCTGATAGGCCACCATAAAACCATAAAAATGAAATTTTTTTGCCATAATTTTTTTCTGAAGATGATAAAATTTCTGAGTTCAAAGGTCCTGTTTTGAAGTTTATTGGGCGTTTTAAAACTTCAATATCTTCCTCATACGACATTGGATTTGGGTCTCGTTCATGGCGCTAGAATCACAGTGACGAGCCCTATCTAGTCATTCTAAGCAGTTCCAATTTTGAGCATTTTTTTTCCTCTTGGACATGATCACCTGATCACGCTATGAAAATAGAATGGAACTCTTGAATAATTTTAAACAGAATAATGCTACTCACATTTCTGATCATATTCATGAGTGGAATCGTCGTCGTAGAATGGTTAAGACATTTGTTCCTAATTAGCTCCTTGCTGAGTGGCTCATTAAGTCCCTCTTACCATCTATAATTGAGGATGTGGCTAAGGCTGGTGTCGTCACTGAAGAGTAGGTCATTTCTCCCGCCCAGCACTTAGATTTAATTTACACTCAGTCTTGCATGCTCTACGAGAAAATTCCTAATGCGTCGCGATCTAATTTTACTGTTCCTCCTCCATCTAAGGACTCTCATGCCGGAGACGGTATGATCGATACTGCAAGCACACATCACTCTACTGCATCTGATCCTGTGCCTTCTTCTGAAATCCATGCCATGTCATCTGACAAGGGAAAAAATGACAAGCAACCTGGAAGTAAAAAAGAGGGGAAATCAAAGAAAAAGCAAACTTCTACCCCACAGGAAATATCATCTAATCAATTGTCTGGAAATCAGAAACCTAATTACCCTTGCATAATCTATAATGAGGAACACTTTGTTCGAGACTATCCTCACTGTGCCGAAGTCTCAAAATTTGTTAAGACCTCACATGCATCCGTTGTGTTGACAGATCCATTTTTGAATCCAGACACTAATTTGGTTGCTATGGATCCAACTTCTAGTTCCCAAGTGCTTATGTTGTCTGTCACGAAGCCATCAACTGATGTTTTGGTGTCAATGCGTAATAAAGATTACAGTAGTCAGGCTATTGATCAACCTACTACCTCGACCACAAATCTGTCTACGGAATCGATACCACCCACTGCTATTCCTAAATTGACAATAAAGCCACCAAAGGGAGTCGTTCATAAATCGACATTTAATCCTCGAGCCTGAGTTGCTCAAAATTATAATATAGTTGAAGATTTGGCTCATTCCACTTCAGCTATGTCATCACTTGAGGTGCTTCAAAATTTTCCCTCCCAGAAGCAGGATTTGTTGTCGGAAATTAGTGGAATTGATCCGAAAAATTCTAATCTTGTAGTCTTTAATCATATAGGCTGTGTGCCACAATTACTAGCAGAGTTGGAATTCTCCATCCAAGTAAATGTTCTCAATCACCTTGTTCATCATACTATTATTGATGAGGGAGCATCTACATGCATTATGTCTCTAAAATGTTGGAAGTCACTTGGCTCTTCGCGCCTATCTCAATTTCCTACGATGTTGAAAGCTTTCGACGGATGTACATATAAGCCTTGCCGTATTATCAATAACCTGCATGTTGAACTAGGGGAAAAAATTGTGAATGTTGAGGTTGAGGTCATTGACGGACCCCTTGATTACAACGTTTTACTCAGAAGGCCATGGGTATATGTTATGACTGCGATCATTTCTACATATTTTAGAATGATCGCCTTTCCACATAAAGGTGTCATCACAGTCATCAATCAATTCTCCTTCTTTGCCTCTAGTTCCCAGGTAATTGGAAGCGTTCCGTTAGTTCACGCACCCCAACTCGCACTTCAAAACATTGGTGTGGGACTCTTAAATTATTCTACTCTCATGGGAACCTTTGCATTACCTCCGCCTGTGACGTTGGCATAAATTGCAAGCATAAAGACATGTTACATGATATCTTCCACTCCATCTCGCTTAAGGAATATTACGGGTTATTATGAAGTTTTTATGTTGGATGAATTTCTGCCACCCAACTCAATTGAGCTAGAATTACAATCAATTTACATGGCTTGGGCGGTGAATCTGAAATCATCGTCACCGGTCGTTTGGGTTGATCGTTCATTAGATTTTGGTACTCTACCCGATCCTTTTTCATCCACTTTCTTGAAAAATGAGAATATTGTGGAATCCATGATGTCAAAAGGAGAACCATAGGAATATCATCATCATCACTCCCATCTTCAGGATTACGAAGAAGATAATATTATTGAACTATATCACCCATCGATCAAAACATTCTTTTCAAATTCATTTCCTATTAATGCAATCAAATCAGAGAAAAAATTATCAAATATTGCAGAAACCATTTCTATCGATATTTCAACCAAAACCGACATTGTAGAAAAAATTCATGTCTGCGTGTCTTGTTCTCCATCAGAACTCGAAACATGTCACTCTCTCTTTCGTGAATTACGTGATGTATTTGCTTCGTATTATGAGGAAATGCCAGGCATAGATACTAGTATCATTGAACACACCATTAATATGTACCCTGATGTCAAACCGATACGTCAATGCCTTCATCATGTTCATCTGAAGAGGGCTGCTACCATTAAAGCATAAGTTGAAATTTTTTTGAAAGTTGTTTTCATTTACCCTGTTTCACTAACTGAGTGGGTTTCCAACATCGTTCTTGTTATGAAAAAACAAGGAACCATCAGAGTGTGTGTTGATTATCGGGATGTCAATCTTGCTTGTCCAAAAGACAAATATCCTACTCCCTTTATCGACCAGATTATTAACGATTGTGTCAGGTGAAAAATATTTTCATTCATGGATGGATTTTCTGGCTACAATCAAATCAATATCTGCCCAGAGGACCAATATAAGACAACATTCATCTGTCCCTGGGGCACATTCTCTTATCAGAAACTCCCGTTTGGTTTAAATAATGCCACAACAACTTTTCAGAGAACAATGGATTATGCTTTCAATGACATCAAGCACATTGTTCAACCCTATCTAGACAATTTACCCGCGCGTTCACGGAAACTGACTGAACACCCGATGAGTTTGAGAGCTATATTTTTACACTACCAACACTACAAAATATGCCTCAATCCACATAAATGTGTGTTTTGTGTTGGTTCTGGTCATTTTCTAGGATTCATCATCTCAAAATAAGGAATTTGAATCGACCCACTAAAGGTCCAGGCCATTCTTGAAGTTTTCTTACGCCATCAAATTTTCTTCAATTACAGAAACTTCAGGGAAATGCTAACTTCCTAAGGATGTTCATACCCAACTATGCCGAAATGTCTAAAGGATTTACTCAGCTCTTTAAAAAGGGGATTCCCTTCCATTGGGATAAGGTTGTGCAAGCTTCTTTTGATGCTATCAAGGATACACTTGTTTGGGCTTCATTAATGTATCCCCAAATTATCGAAGTGATTATTTCTTATATATCACCGCGACCATTTTCACTCTGAACATGCGAGTTAGTGATTTTTCAAGGGATTTGTATCGGTCAAACTACAAACAATATCGTTGAGTATAGCATGTTGATCGAACTTCTCTCTGGTGCAATTTCATTTGGTATTAACTGTATCATCATTAGGTTAGACTCACAACTTGTGGTACTGCAACTTACTAGTGTTTATACTGTCATAAATCCAACACTACATCGTATGTTCCTAAGAGTTCGACTTTTGGAAAGACATTTTGATTTCATTCAATATCAACAAATTTCCAGAAACTTGAACACATTAACTGATTCCTTAGCGAATTATGTTATAAATATACATTTGCAACACATGTAAAGATACATTCACATAATTGAATAGGATTGCGCAATAAAAATAGGAAAAAATTAAAAACAAATAGATAGATAGTTATAGGTTTTTACAAAATTTGTGCCCAGGACACATTGGTCATCTAACCTTAAAATGTATGCAACATGTCAAAAGTAAAATAGTGGTGCTCATGATAACATGCCACTGATCTAGCTATCCTACGCAGTAACTGCATCCAGCGGTTAGGAATGCCAATAGTATGGCGCTGCAGTCGCATGGGTAACTCTTCTATCCAGAAATCTGGAATCTTGAAGGTCAACCCTTGTATGTGTTGCTGAAGCTCAGCAAGAGTCTCAGCCAGATCCCAATCCTAAAGGACTGCTCTCCTAATAGCCCTCTCTGCTGGCTCATCCACTCCCTGTTCTGGCTGTCCCACTGGTCAAACTCGACCTACATCTGCATACATTAAAACTTTAATTTAGTCTTGGGAAAACATTAAAATACAAAAACATGTATAAACCTTAGAAAACTAAGAAAACATGGTCAAAACATTCTTACCAATTACACCCCATTGAGCGCCTTCTGATAAAGCTAAATCTGGATCTCCTCGAAGGTTGATGCCTGCATATGCATAATCATCGATGACGATCATCTAATGCTTGAACCGGGCGAAGAATGTAGTCGAGAAAATGATGGTCGATTGACCATCATGTCTAGCCATCAATTCTACCCATATTTACATCCTTGGATCTCTAGGGTTAGATATACCCAGCATCACATGCTGAGGTTGCATCAGTGGAATCCGCTCTAAGGAAAAAGATATGAGAATAAAACCATAGTTGAAATTTTTCTTTCATTTGAGAGAGTACAGCTTCAACCTTGTTGAAAATTGTTGGTTCCAAGCACTCTTGTGCATACTGCATTTAAGATCTGTCTGCTACGTGTAGTGTAGCGGTACCAACAAGCTTTCAAATCGAGAATAAAATGGTTCTCAATGGAAAATCTCGAACATCGCAGATGTTTATTTTACCATCCTTGCTAGGTTTTGCCCCTGGATTGCAATGCTACAATATATAATATCTCACTCTCTCTCCTCTAAGAGCAGACCCTGAAAGAGAAATGGGTAGGCCTCTCCTCGACAATCCTGTGAGAAAATAGATATCCTCCACTAAAATTGGGACCACTTTGTCCCCAATATGAAAAGCCTCTATTGTTGGATCCCATGAACAAAAAAGGAACTCCAATAGTTCCATCTGTTGCCTCATACCTGATATTCTAAAGTACTTCAGCAACCCACAATCTTTGAGGGCTCGTACAGTACCTGGATCATTTAGAACAATCATGTTTTTTTCCTCATGTTCTCTTTCCCTCCATGTAATTGTTATTTTGGTCCGTTGAATCCTTGAAACACAACCATAAGACTCATAAGGACCCATTTCATGCAAAAAACCAGTCAAAATTTGGGCACAATGCAAAGAAAAAAAATGTGAATTGTGCCCAACGCACCCCTGGTCAAGGGACAGTGCATTGCAAGTGCACCTAGACTTCAATTCCAGTGCACTACAACGCACCTTTCGAAATTCAAGGGTGCATTGCCCTATGTGCAAAATAAATTTACCCTAAGGGGCCCAAATCCTTAAAAAATTGCAAGGAAATGAAACAAAAAGACTACTAAATGAAATAGGAGGTTTATAGCTCCAACCTGGATCAAACGACGAGCAAAACCATCCACAGAATCAATCATAATCAACAGCTGAAGTTCGGGGGAAAAAATAGGTTCAGAGCTCCAAAATGAAAATGGTAATTTTCAAATGGTAAAACTCTTTTAATTAGTCATTTGATTATTTTCAAATCATATTTATTGTTGTGACTATGGTTTTTATTCGTTTTTTATCATGAAACATGTATTTTTAATCCATTTGATGTTGTTCTAAACAGGTTTATAGCTAACATAGCAAATTAATCGTGCACACTTATCCAAGAATGATTTGACCACAAAGCATACTTTTATCCTTATTTTTCGAGCTTTGATAAAAACGAAAAAGGACTTGAAGCGCACGTTTATCTCTTTTTCGAGCTTTGATAACGACGAAAAAGGAACCCATGGAGTCTTCTTTGAGCTCTTTTCGGACTTCGATAATATGAAAATATTGCCGAGCACTTGTCTTTTCGAGCTCGTAAAATTAAATGAAAAGACATCTACTTAGTATAAGTTTAACCCTTTTTTGGACTGAGATAGATTATTTACGAAAAAGGAAAACCTTAGTCAAACATGACTAGGAGATTCTCTCAGATATCATTTTACACTTTTTCAGATCTGAGCGACAAATTTACGAAAAAGGACTCATGGAGTTTTCTTTTGTCCTCTTTTTCAAACTCTCTAAATATGAAAAAGGACCGGGCTGTCACTGTCGTTAGACTCGTTAAAGCATAAAATAGTGACAGGCTTGTTGATCATGGCAAGAATCAAGTTTCATTTATCGCTAGACTCATTCAATTATTAAATAGTGATGCATATTTGCCCGAAGGGTTGAATTATAGATCAAGCATATGTTATCCTCCTCAAGCTTGTTAAAAAATGTTAAACACACACATGGGTAAACACACACATAGGGAAAGATAAGCATTGATTGCCTTTCCATTAACCATAAATTTCTATTTATAGTACAATGGGGTGACTCTTGGATTCCACATTCCAAGGTCGAACATTCCCCCCCTTAATCCGAAGGGGTATGTGTGAGTCCAAGAAGAGAGTTGTAATACAAATATGCAAAGTATGCATGACAACACTTAGGCTGAGTCAACTCTCTGAAATGTTGGCATAAATAGGCGATTTAAGGATTACCACCAAAACTAGAACACAATGCTTATTTCAGTTCCAGGAACTCTTCCAAATCTGGCAAGAAGCTGAGGGCTTCTGTTAGAGGAAGTGTCCCTCATATTTGAAGAGGGAGACCTTCAACCTAAAAGAAGGGAAGTATACAAACTGTGATGGTTTAAGGATGACCACCAATGACTGGAATGCTTGATGCATTTCCCGGAACTCTACCAAGGCTAGCAAGAGGCTGAAGTCTTCTGCTAGAGGAAGTGCTCTGAATTCTTTGAAGAGGAATAATATGAACCTCACATGGATGGTTTAAGGATTTCCACCAACCAAAGGCATGCTCATGGGCATCTGTGTCTTTGGCTACAATTCTAAATCTGGAATGACGAATTGTTTCTCAGGGTCGCTTGAACTGCTATGTCTCTGGATACAACTCTAAATTTGGAATGAGAGATTGTGGCTCAGGCTTGCTTGATGTGGCTTTGAAGCTTGTAGATGACCACCATTTCGCCCCCTGTCAGGTACTAGGTGAGATGATGGCAAAAACTCAATTGCAATATTGTTCAATATTCTAGAACAGGTTCTGACATATGTCTTAAACATCTTCTTGGCTGTTGATTCCCATTGCCAAGAAGCAATCCATCCAAGATGAATCTTTGTTCTTGCAGGAGGCTTGTTTTTGAAGCATCTATGTGAAGAATGGGTGTGTCGACCACAGTGCTTGCATTGGTGAAGATCAAAACAGTGATCTTTCATATGGCCAACGTGATCACAGTGTTGGCATTTTACAATTTGTTGTTGTTGTTGCTGTGGAAGAGAAGCAGGATCTGGAACAGCTGAAGATGAACTGCCATAAAGAAATCCGACAGTCTAAAATTTGATGGGCTTGGAGTAGTCCAAAATATGAAAGGACAACTCCTTGTCATATCCAAGACCTGTTCTGTGCTTGTTATGGACAAGCTCTTCCCAAGGTCTGATGATGGGCTTGGGAAGTGCAGACTGAGCTGTTGCATCTGCATGTAAATCTTCTCTTGTACAAGGAACTAAATGTGAATCAACTGCAACTTTATATTCTTGATGCTGATGGGAGTCTGTTTCAATGTTCTAAAAAGAAATAGGTTCAGAATGATGACTCTGCTGCTGTAAATCTTCTTGCTGAAGCTGAGACTCCAACTACAAAAAATCAATCCTCTCATGTGCATTTTGCAGACATTTCTTAATGTAAAAAAGGGTGGTTTTTTCTGATTTTGATTGTGTCATCAACTGTCGAAAATATAATATTTTTTACTAATTCTAATACGCCATCTGCCATTTTCTGATTGAAGACTATTGGTTAACCCAAATGAAGTACCTTCACTCCCAACAAAACTTATGGAATAGCTATTGCCAGCACAAAATATAAGTGCAATGTCTATATGAAGAACAAAAACAAGTTATTTTCCAAACCACTTCTATATCACAAGAGATGAATGCTGACTTTCTGAAACCACTTCAATATAGTTCTCCCTACGAGAGAAAAATACTCCCATAATAAATATGAGAGAGAATGCATCATCAAAGAAAATTATCTGCTTTCAAAAATAAAAATTTCACCCTTTATTGTACATATAAAAGCTCTCCACCACAATATACCAAAATATAATATCACTCTTCAAACCGTATATTAAACATCACCATGTATATGTGAGGCCACACCATATTACTACATGTGATATTAATTTCTCCACTCATTCACTTTATGGTTTTCAAAAAGGTATATAAAATATATAAAACTTCATTATGAGTCATGAAATATGCCACTATACGTCCTCTTTAAAAAATCAAAGTTTATATACTCAGCATTTAAGAATTTCATGAAATATGGCTCCACTACTCACCACTTAATACGCTCTTCATTTTTAAATATGGCTCCCAATCTGGGGTTCGGACCACTCCCAATGGTAGCGCAGCACTCCCCGGTTTTCGCTCTATAATATCACACATATATGACTCGAAGAATATCTTAATGCAGGATAACAAAACATGGTCTTTTCAACTCTGGCAACTCACATGATTCAATTCCAGATCATATAATTGAGCAGTTCTTCAACGCATAGGTCCTGGCCTTCGTGGAACAATTCAACGCACAGTTTCACGACCTTTCAACCATATGCAGCCCTTCTATTGCCCGCTTCCCAAAAAATTGAAATGGACAATGAATTTGCAAACGCAGGAAAGGAATTCTGGGCTTGATTTGCAAAATGTGTTTTAAAACTGAAAGAAAATGGCTTGAACTAGCCAAGTGGATTTCACTTGCTTTGTCAATCAAGATTTCTTTGGATCTATTTGATATTTGCCCATGTTCACAACTAAAATTGACAGGGACTTTAATCTGATCCAATCGGTCCAAGACCATCTGGACAGGAAAGTTTTTAACACAACGAATCTACAAGTGTTTGGGGTCATAGAGTGTGACCCAAGTCGTGTTTTTAGATAGATATTGGACGACAACAAATGTGGATCTCCCTTATTCAGAAACTGGAATGGGCTTGATGCGAGGCTCCCGGCTAGGCGTATTGGGGATAACAATGGTGAGCACACCCTTCTCCATCGTTGCCTTCACTTCATCAATCTCACAATTGTCAGGCAGCCTGAGACAATGAGAGAAACTTCCCTGCAGACTTTTTAAGTACAGATACTTTTTGTTCTAGTTCGCTTCTTTCTTGGACACTTCACCACTTATTTCCAACACTCGTCTTTTTTTTTCGTCAAATCAGGAATGTCTACGTTATTGATATGCACCTCCGGGGTCCCTTTCCAGTCGACCTAAAGGTGGGAATTCTCCATGATATTGGACAGCCTGTTAGAAGCCCGTTAGAAGCAATGGTCCCAACGACATTGTTCTCAATAATGTAAGAAATCAATTTGCTGGTAAGAAAACACGCAGAGCTTTGACCATATTTTTAGCACAAAAAACCAATATACACCAGCCTTCAAAGAGAACACACATGATTCATTCATTGAAATAAAACATAGCTGATGCACAGACCATGACATTCAATGAACATATGGAGAGAACACTGAGGGATAGCCTATAATGGGAAGAAAATAGCAGGGAATACTGCAGATGTGTCAGTCTGCATAAATGTTGAATAGAGGCAGTAGTAGTAGAGCGTTAGAAGCAAAATAATAAATTGCAGAGTAGAAAACCTAATACATAAACACACAACTACTCAATTAATGATTTAGAAATAAAATGCCACACATCATGGCTCTGATACCATGTTAAACACACACATGGGTAAACACACACATAGGGAAAGATAAGAATTGATTTCCTTTCTATTAACCATAGATGTCTATTTATAGTACAATGGGGTGACTCTTGGATTCCACATTCCAAGGTCACTTGGACTCCTTTTGTGACTGTTCAGCTTCCAGACCTACCCATAGAGGATTAGGTGTCCAACAAAAAATAAAGAGGTAATGGTCGACAAATGATCGGGGAAAATTTGGGAAAGTGAACAAATTTTTTACGGTAGCATGTCGCTCTTGAACATGACACTTCACTCCATCATTGTGACCTTTGGGTTGGGTAATATTCTTGATGGTTCATTCATACCTATGGTTCATCATACCTTGACTTCGGTTTTGGGTCAATGTTGCCGACTCATCTCAGTGTCACTAATATGTTCAAGAGAAGTCATCCAGTGAATACCCATCCTTCTGCAATACTCATAAACCTTCATTTTCATGATAGTCATTCCTGAACATTGCTATATAAAGTCACACTTTGTCTCCAAAATAAGTAACTCCCGTTTCGCGATAAAGTGGCTTCCTGTCGACATCAGCTCATCATCCAGGAAGTTTACTTAGAAACATCATCTTCCAGTACCATGAGGCTTGTTACAACATCGACAAGATCCTCGCTTCCAGACCTTTGATCGAAATATTTTGTTTGGCATTCGACATCAAATCATCTATTCACGCCTTGCAAAATGTACTGCAGTACCTTGAGGGCCATTAACATCAATGGTGGTTCTCTCGTGTTTGTTAACAGGTCACATCATTGGCTGGTAATCAAACGATGTCTTACCATGTTCAATTACAAATCATATATTCGCATGGCTAGACTTGTACCCGAACGATCGAGTGAACAAGATAAGAAGACCCCAGATCTAGTTTCATCCATTCGGACTGCGATTCAGGATTTTTGTACACATCATTTGTACGGTGACCTTACATACAGATCGTCAGCTAAACATGGGCCTATATATGTAGGCATGTCTGTATTGGGCAACATTCCAATGTAGACAACTTTATAAACTATGTACATGTTTTTATATAGTTTATGTGCTGAGCATGGGAATGCCTCCCTCAACAATTCGTGATCAATATGAAAATATCATGATGTAATGTATTGTAATATTGATGCAGGTCACCACTCCGCTTCAGTTCCAGCTCATCACGCCTCATCTCATTCAAATATATTATTATTATTTTGAATTCATGCTTTAGGGGGCAACTGTTATAGGTCAATTTGGGCATCATCCCCCACGACCTGGTCAAACTGGACATCATCCCCAGGACCAATGAAATAGGGTCTATCATCCCCTTACATTTTTGTTGCTATATGCCCTAAGAGAAGAAAAATTCATTCATGGCTTCTATTGTGAGATTTCCAAGGTTTTTAGTATATGTTATATCACTTATGAACTCACCAACGCTGCCTCTAAAGGGACTAACCGTGTTTCATATGCAACATCCTCCATTCAAGGGTGCACTGTAATGCACTTTCCGACATTCAACTGTGCGTTGGTCATCTGGGAGCGGAATTAGCATTGTTCCGAGAATCTCCACATTACCAGTACCTTATAGAAGAGTCCATATGTGTCAAACTTTGAATCCAAGTGTCCATCTAACATCTCTAAACTTGGGAACATGTCTTGCCTATTCTTAGAAAGTCATTCATTAAGAAACTACCATCAGTTTCCCTATAAATTGAGCACAAATCCTAGCGCTAGGGAAGAAATAATTTTGGTAAAGAAATGTTGTTGGATTCTCATTTGAGAGAGTGAAAGTACTAATATGTTGCTAGTGTGATGTTGGATGTGATGAGGCTGGGATGAAGCTGGAGCTGATGGCATCAAATTGATCATTGGTTGTAACCTCTCCCTTCTACTCTTTAATAAATATTGTTGTTCATTTTCCCATATATGTATCTGTTTATGCTTCTATTTCTCATGCAATGGATTCTTGAATGATATATATGTTTCACATCTAATCGATTTGAGTTATTAAGATAGGTAGATATCTGTATATGCATTTTGTTTGTCGTTCTATGTTTGTGTTTGTAGGAATTGATCCGGTGATCTAAGTTGGATTGAGCACGATAGCAACAACGACAGAAGGATAAGAAGAAGTGCTTGGATCACAAGTAGGTTCTTCTATCATTCTATGTATCTTCTTATTTTAGAGAAAGTGTTAGAAAATTCTTTCATCTGTTGTTCTAAGTGCCTAGCACCACACTTAGGGAATTTGATTTATCCATAGATCACAATTCCACATAACAATATATAATGATGTTGGAATCATATTTTTGGTTGTTTTTGGGTTTTTTTTCTTGATGATATTGTATTGGGCTCATTATACTCTCTGTTGAAACACTTTATGGAAATCTAATAGAAGAATATTTTTCAAAGGGTTTTCCCCCTAGTGGGGTTTTTCCTTGGCCTTTGACCAAATCTGGTATCTCTTATTGATTTGTTGAACATATCCTTTGTCATTGCATTTAATTTTCTATCTTAAATTAATTTTTATGAATGGAAATATTAATTGATATTGAAAATATTGTTAATTGAAGTATTGAATTGCTAAAGTAATTGATTCTCCATAGAACCATATGAAAATTTAACATGGTTTCATGGCTAAGGTGAAGGAAAAGCCCAAAAGGAGAAAATAATTGAAGAAATAATATTTGGAAAGTTGAAAGAGCTGATCTAGCCAGGATGTCTTCCTTCTTCAAGGAAAATGAGAAGTTGGGTAACTCATCCAATTTTGTTGCATGAAAAGTCAGGTTGGAGATCATAGCTTATAACAATGATTCTCTGGATTACATTCAAGGAAAATTACCTAAGCCTCCATAGAATTCTTCCATTGCTGTCAAGAACAAGCATAAGAAAGGTGAGTTAAAAGCAAAGAAAATTATAGCTTATGGTTTACAAGATAATTTAATTGCATATGTTGGAAACTTGAGAAGGTTAAGGACATGTATGATAAGAGTATGAAGTTAAAAATTTGAATGAATTAATCTCCTTGAAATATCAACTCAAAGACAAAAATATGAACAAAGGACGATTCATACAATCCTACACAATGAGGATATCTCGTCTTAGAGATCAATTGCAAAGAGTTAGGAAGTCTATGTCTAGCAAGGAAGTGGTGATCGTAACTCTAAGAGGTCTCCCTATTGTTTGGGAAACCTTCATCAGTGATCATAAGCAAAAACGATGTCCTCTCGTCATTTGATGAAATTGTTGGAAAGCTCACTCAAGAAGAATCAAGGATGATATCCAGAGGAAGGATTTAAAATCATGAATAAGGAGAGCCCACTACATTCATCACTCATGAAAAGAAGAAGAAGAATAGGAAAGGAGGTCCATCCAATTCAAGAAAGCCTCCTCCTCAAAATCCAAATAAAATAAAAGAATACTTTCACATTAAATGCTACAATTGTCACAAGAAAGGCCACTATGCTCAATATTTCCCCAAGAAGAACAATGGACCACACTACAATACTAGGAGCTACAACAACAGGTTCAATTAATAAAGAAGAAGAGATGACCAAAGGAACAAACACAATGGAAGATATGAAAGAAGAAGAAGAGATTCTCCAAGTGATCATGAAGAAGATCGTCGTCCACAAAAGAAGTTAAGATTCTCCATGTATGAAAGTAATGTTGCAAATAAATCTGAATATATTCTTATTTATGCCCTTACTAATTCATCTCCTCTAGATTCGTGGGATAGTTGGTTGGTTGATAGTGGGGCCACTCATCACTTCTCTGGTTATAAGGAAGTTCTCTCTAATTTAATAGCATATGTTAGTGTAATAATGAGAATAAAAGAGATGTGGTACCTAGATTTCTTTGCAAAAAGAAGAAAAAGGAGGCAGAGGTATGGAAAGTGACCCAGGAATATTGTGGGGAGGAAGAGAAGGCTTGCAGAATAAGGAGATGGTGTTGTTGCAACACAAAACAAAGGTAAAAAAAAAAGAAACTACGAAGAATGACAGATGTGTCATGGAGAAGCATTGACAATGTGTAACTCTGAACCAATATGAAGAGAATGAAGGACTAGTGGCATTGGGGAATAAAAAAGGAGAAGGAAGAAAGGGAAAGTGACCTAGGAAGATCAAGGAGAAGAAAAAAGTGGGTTATAATCAATAGATGTCAGTGTTACATAACATCACGAGACAATAACCAAAGTAATTATGTAGAATTTGAGAATAACAATATAGAAACATTCACAATGTTCCGGTTTGAACCAATAAATTATTTTCTATGGTGAATGATATGTTATTATGATTGTCTATCCTAAAAATACACTCATGGGCATGTTTATCAGATAATGAGGCACATGGTAAGCCTTTTCCCTAAAAGGAATGAAGTTGCGCAAAAACAAATCATTGGGCGCAAGCCATATTGGCCTCCCCCGGCTTTTCCAACACAACTTTGTCACATTGTACTGATGTAACCACACACAGTTAATAGTCACAAGATCAATCTTCCAAGTGAGATAGCCAAGCAAGCCTTAGTAGGATCTCATTGTGCTTACTTAAAGGATCTAGACACATCCACAAAAATTCTACAAAAAAATGATAGAAATATGACTCCAAGAAACTTCAATAAAATCCTTTTAATTATTCTACTACATCAATTTAAAACTACAGAGAAACCATAACAATCCATATGCATCACCAATTGAAAGCCTCAACTGAAAGCCCCACTGAACTAGGGAAAAAATATTCATAACAATTAGCACTAGCACAACCACATTAGTAAATGAGGTTGATATATGTGGAAAGTGTAAAGACATGATTATTATTATTAATTGATATTACTACTATTAATTAATAATATTATTTTTATTGTTAATTAAATTTAATAATATTATTAATTTATAAATATTAATAATGATTAATTCATTCATTTTTCATTAATAAATTTTAATAATAAATGTTCATAACAATTAGCATAAGGGCAGTTGACAGTAGAATTACAGATTCATTCACCATCTCAATACTTCAGTTCATAAAAATAATATTACAAATACTTAGGAACCACCTCAAAAAGACTCTTACTGTAAATCAAACTATGATATCTTTGGACAATGTTAAGAATTGTACAATCATTGGAATTGATATGTTTGTATAAATGGCCCTAAAGCTATTTGTTTTCAATAAATCTAACCATATTTTCTTTTGCTATATTTGATCAAGTGAAACTTTTTCTATGTTTGATCAAGTGAAACTGCTAACAAATTGAAGCTATTACGAAATCCAACCAATTTTTTTGACAAAGCCTTAGTGGTATCAATTATACTAATTACTCAAGTGGAATTCACAATAGCTACATGGTAGTAAATAAACCATGGAGAATCTGAACAAGTCTTTAATTCAAAAGGTAGAATATAATCAAAATTATTTCAATAAAACCTTTGAAAGCTACATGTTACAAATCAATGTTCATAAATTTAAAATGACAAACGTTAACAACTAGAAACATCAACCAAACTCAAATAATATCAAGTAACTTAGTATATTGAAATTTATAATCCGTTGAGGCTCTGAGGTCATGAATTACAGATAGTTCAATAGACTCCAATTTCATTTATGTAAATAGTTCAATTAACTCTAATTTCATTCATGTAAATAACCCTATAAAGAAAGAGGTGAAGAGATACTTGTGACATTTGCCATGTACCTCGAAAGTTCAATCTTGAAGAAGAAAATATCTAAAAGGAGCAATCAACAATCAATACCAAGATTAAAATTCAACCGAAATACGATTAACCAAAAAATAGCCAACATAAATAAAATTTTGGAGACAAAGAAATGAGAGCCACAAAAAATAGCCAACATAAATAAAATTTTGGAGACAGAAATGAGACACGAATTTTGACAGATCCATCAATTTTGCGGGGCCTAATATCAGATTGAATTGAAAAAATAACGTGCCTCCTTGCTACGTTGGGTGTGTTTTTATAACCAAAAAAAATTACACTCACTAGAGAGAATTTCCAACTGCAAATTGGATCATAACCACCATTTTTCTTTGGCTATCAATTAACATAAACAGTAACAGATTAGCTCGTTAATACCATAAATGTCATGATTAAAAGACAAACCGTGCGGTCCAAAACAAACTTAGACATCACATCAATATTTTTTATCCAAATCAAATTAACCTTTCAACAAAATTCAGTAGGTCCCTCTCATTAATATCATGATTAAAAGACAAACCGGGTGGTCCAAAACAAAGTTGGACATCCCATCAATATTTTTTATCCAAATCAAATTAACCTTTCAACAAAACTCAGTAGGTCCCTCTTATGTCAAAAATTTTGCAACTACTTTTGTGTGAGACCAAATAAAGGTTTTTTTTAAGCTAGAGCCGTGGTTTTGGAGTAATGGTTTTCATAGCATATGATATTGTGCCAATAATATTTTTCTAGATTATTTAACGAGAGATTATACATGTGTATTATTCGTTAGATATTGTGTGTGGGTGAGAAGGAAAGAAGATTGTTGCGCTGATGGTTGTAAGAAAAGTTACAAATCTTTTTCGTGGTTTTTACTTAGTAGGGTTTTCCACGAAATCTATTGTTCATTTTGATTGTATGAATTTATTTTAGATTATTTTTCAAATCTGGGTTTTGAATTAGTATGATTTTACACATCTATTGCATTATTTACACATCTCATTTTTATTTTATAAATCCACCACATTATTCATAGATCTCATATTTAACTTACAAATGTAGGAATTTTATAGAGATCTTATATTTATGTTATTTATGTTGGTGAATAATTTGTTGGTTGTTTTAACAAGTGGTATCAAAGAAGGGTTCTTGGTATAAGCGGTTGGAATGGAAATCACTTATAAGTATTGAAAAACTTACTGGGGTGAATTTCACTATATGGAGGTAAAAAATGGAAGATGTCTTGACATTGGAATCATTTCTAAGTATTGAGAAACTTACCGTGTGAATTTCACTATATGGAGGTAAAAAATGGAATATATCTTGACACTGAAAAAAGAGAGAGTAAATCAAAGAAGCCCTCATCCATGACCAATGAAGATTGGGAGAAGCTAGATGGAAAAGCTAGAAACCCTCATCCATGACCAATGAAGATTGGGAGAAGCTAGACGGAAAATTAGGGAATATTTGGCAAATACGATATATCTCCATGTTTCCTAGGAAAAAAACAACTGGATCTTTATGGAAAAAATATCATGAATTATATGAATGAGATACAACCGTCAACAAATTATTTTTAATGAAGAGATTGTTTATTCTCAAAATGAAGGAAGGGAATCTAGTAATTGAACATTTAAATGAGTTGCATATAATATTAAATCAACCCACTTCATTGAAAATTGTATTTGATGATGAGATCCGGGCCTTAATACTCTTGAACTCAATGCCATATGGTATGGTGAATTACAGTTTCTTATGAAGATGCATGTCTTTATACTTCTTCATGATAGTGATTGGATTTTAGATTCTAGAGTCTCTTACCAAGAGAAAGTTTTATTTCTTATAAATTTGGAAATATAGGAAATGTTTCCTTGGGCAATAAAAGTATTTGTAATATTGAAAGGGTAGGGGATGTACTAATAAAGACAGAAGGGGATGTACTAATAATGAATTTGATTTCAGCTGGGAAGTTAGATGATGAAGCTACTTTATAGTGTTTAGCAAAGGAGGTTCGAAAATTGTGAAGGGCTCTCTAGTTGTTGCAAAGGGGTAGAAAATTGGCACTCTCTACACATTAAAGTCAAAACTAAAAAATTATAATATTGCTATTGTTAAGGAGGAGTTTACAACATATTTATGGCATAAAAGGCTTGGGAACATGACTGAAAATTCTTGCCTAGTATAAAAGGTACGAAATTTAAATTTTGTGAACATTGTGTTATCGGTAAACAAAAGAGGGTGTCATTTATGAGAGATGTTCATAAAAGAGACACACATATATTAGATCTAGTACATTCTGATGTTTCTGGTCCAATCCATATAAAATATTTGGTAGGGGTTGCTTATTTTGTTCTTTTATTGATGATGCATCAAAAAAGGTGTGGGCTTTCTCTTAATAAAAGCAAGGATCAAGTTTCAGAAAAATTTCAGAAATTTCATATGGTTATTGAAAGAGAAACTAATAAATTATTGAGATGTTTTAGAACATATAATGGTGGGGGATATTTCTCCAATGCATTCGAAGAATATTGTAGAAGACATGGCATAAATCATGTAAAAAAAGCTCCTCGGACTCCACAACAAAATGGAACGACCGAGAGAATGAATCAGACAATAATTGAGAAGGTGAGAAATATGCTTCCAAATTCTGGTTTGCCTAAATGCTTTTGGGTAGAGGTTGTCCAAACAACTTGCTATTTAATAAATCGGTCTCCCACAAATTCATTAGATGGTGGCATTACTAAAAAGGTATGGAATGGAAAAAATTTATGTTATTCTCATTTGAAAATATTTGGTTGTGAAGCATATGTGCATATTCCTAAAGAACATAGATCGAAGTTGGATGAAAAGTCATTAAAATGCATTTTCTTAAGATATGTTGATAATGAGCTAGGTTACCTATTATGGGATCCTTTGAAAAAGAGAGTTATTGGAAGCATGAATATTATTTTTAATGAAGAAAAAATGTTTAAAACTAATGACAAAGATGTGGAGGAGAAAATAGTTGTTGAAATTTCATAACAACAGGACAATCAATCACCATTACAAGAAGACATATCAAAAGATAATGAGAAGCCATTGCAACAAAATGAAATTCAGGAACAACAAGGAGAAGAACATGAAGAACAACAAAATCAACAACCATTGGCAGAAATTCCACCACAAAACTCATCAATTTGCAAGTCTACCAGGGCACATAAGCCTTCACAAAGGTATTCTCCCTCATAATATATTTTATTGACTGATGAAATTGAGCCTGCTTGTTTTCTAGAAACATGTGAAGGAAAATAAAACATCAGATGTATAAAATTTATGCATGAATAGCTAAAATCCCTACCTGATAACAAGACATGGGATTTAGTTGAAAGACCAAAAGGAAGAAAGGTTTTAAAGAACAAGTGGGTGTATCTAATAAAGTACGAAGGCAAGGAAAATCAGTAAAGATTTAAAGCAAGGTTGGTTGTTAAAGGTTTTGGGCAAGAACAAGGTATTGATTTCACATAAATTTTCTTTCTAGTTGTTAAAATGTCATCAATACGAGTGGTACTTGGTCTTGTAGTTGCTCTAGATTTAGAATTGGAGCAATTAGATGTCAAGACAACCTTCCTTCATGGATATTTAGAAGAAGAGATATATATGGAGAAGTCATAAGGATTAATTGCAAAAGGTAAAGAAAACTTGGTTTGCATGTTGAAGAAGAGTCTATATGGGTTGAAACAAGCCTCTCGTCAATGGTATAAGAAATTTGACACTTTTATGCTTGATCATAATTTTAAAAGGCTAAATGTAGATCATTGTGTATATATTAAAAGAAACAAAAAAAGAAATTTCATTATATTATTATTATAGGTTGATGACATGTTGATTGTTGGGAAAGATAAGATCAAGATTAACAGGTTAAAAGAAGAATAAAATAATGCCTTTGCAATGAAGAATTTAGGGCCAGTAAGGAAGATTTTGGGAATGTAGATTATATGTGACATAAAAAGAAAGAAATTATGGTTATCACAAAAAAATACCTTAGAAAAGTATTGGAAAAATTTAATATGGTTGATGAAAGTAGGTACACCACTTGCTTCTCATTTCAAATTAACATCTAAACAATGCCCCAGTACTACTGAATAAAAGAAGAAATGTCCAAGATTCCATATGTTTCTGCAGTGGGAAGTCTTATGTATGTTATCGTATGCACTCGCCCTTACATTACACATTCAGTGGGAGTAGTAAGTAGGTTTCTTGCAAACCCAAGCAAGGAACATTGGAATGTTGTTAAGTGGATCTTAAAATATATTAAAGGATCAATTGACTATTGTTTATGCTTTCAAGGTACTAATACCTTATTTGAAGGATTTACAAATGTTGATTTCACAGGTGACATGGATTGTAGAAGATCTACAACATGTTACACCTATAATTTTGCAGGGGTTGCAATATCATGGGTATCTAGACTGCAAAAGGTGGTGGCTCTTTCTACCACAAAAGATGAGTATATGGAAGCAACCGATGCATGCAAGGAAATGATTTGGATGAAGAGGTTCATAAAGGAACTAGGTCTGCAAAAAAAAGAGTATGTATTGAATTGTGACAGTCAAAGTGCACTCCATCTTGCCAAAAACCCTACTTTTTACTACAAAAAAAACATATTGATGTTAGATACCTTTGGATGTGTGAAATGTTAGATGATGGGTTACTACAGTTGGAGAAAATACACATAGAGGACAATCCAACCGATATGTTAACAAAATATTTGCCAAGGGATGAGTAAGATATTTGTAGAACCTTGGTTGGGTTGTTGCAAAGATGATAAAAGAGGCTTGGGAAAGATTTGTAACTAAGAGATAGAAATTTATTTGGTCTAAAGTGAGAGATTCTTGTGTGTGACACCAAATAAATAAATAAAATAAAGGCATAATGTAATATAATGACTTTATGAAGCTTCTCAAAAAATTTTAGAGTAGTGGTTTTGGAGCTATGGTTTTCATAGCACATGGTATTGTGCTAATAATATTTCTCTACATTATTCGATGATAGATTAAGTATATGTATTATTGATTAGACATTGTGTATGGGATGAGAAGGCAATAATTGGAGTTGAGCTGATGGTTATAAGTTTTTATTTAATGAAAAGTTTCAGATATTTCCCAATAGGGCTTTTCACATAACTTTATTGTTCATTTTTCACATATGGGTTTTGAATTAACATTTATTTTATAAATCCCCCATATTATTCATAGATCTGATATTTATCTTACAGATCTACCACATTTTACACAAATATGATATTTATGTTGGTCAATAATTTATTAGGTGTTTTAAGGACTACAATAAGATTTGAACTAGATCAAAGACCAGAAGGGAAACTCAATTGTGAAAACACATGTTTTGATAAATTGAACAAAGTCATTAATTTTCCACGGATCCAAAATTAGATTTAATTGAACTGAATATGCACCCAATACACAAAAACACACATTGAACTAAATAAATATGTCATTAGTGCCCACAAAAATTCATGGCTTAGAATTCTTAAAAGAAATTGAGAAGTTGATATAAATGAAAAAAAAATAAAGTTGAACCTTACCCATTACTCATTTCTAAAACTTTTTTTTTTTATCTTCAAAACTCTTTTGAATGTAGCAACCTTATGTGTTGAAATATTTTTGTCTTCTACCTGTTGATCGAGGACAATGCTCACCTATGCATGGTGACATATCATATCAAGGAGTAAAGTGCAAACGTCTCACTTGAGATGGACTAATTTTAATCCATCAGTGCAGTATCTTATGTATCCAAAACATAGAGACCAAAAGGTCAAAAATACTTTGGAATAGTAAGACACATACCATCTCCATTATTATTGGCTCAAAGTATAATGAAAATATATTTGAGAAGGAGAAAACCCTAAGTGAGTACATTATGAGAAACAAAGCACCATTAATGTCATCTAGATGACGAATTCCATCTATAAAAGCCCTAGAAAACACATAAATGGGATAAGTTCATATGTCCCAATAAACCACTCTACTACTTTTACTTTTAAATGCCAAATGGAAAATGAAGCCCATTGTAATCAAATTTAAATTTTGAAGAGAAAAGAAAAAAACACTATTCACACTCACACTCAGCTGAACTAAAGTAAATACAACCTTAAACTTTAAACTTTTATGGTTTCAACTAACATTAATTTCAATACAAAAAAACCTCACTAATTCTTAAATTCACAAGAAAAAAATGGTAACTAATCTAAACATTGCAGAAAATACTTATTCCATGATTATTGTGCTAAAAAAACATTTCAATTCTTTTTTAATTAGGTTTTTGCAAGTTCAATCTCACTGTGAATCAAACTATTGATTATATAGAAATAATAGAAATCACAGCCTCAATTAGAGCATGCTAAACATCCTATGAAGTCTCTATGAAGTCTTAATTTGCCAAAGTTCAAAGCTCCTACATTATAAAAAAGTATGCAGACCATTACTAAATACTATCCAAGCCTTGATTAGCCATTTCTGAATTTAATGGACTCCAGTCCGGCCTGAGCATTTTGCCATGAGAGTTGGCCTCTAGCATATTTCCTTCTTCATTGGTAACTCCAACCATCCCCTCTTTTTCCATGGAGGAGGCTATAATTACATCCCTTGGAGGTGAGCTGAGTGCAGGAAGTTATAGCAACGGTTCGAATCACAGATTGAGCTGTGCATACTTCAGCATGCCACAACCACTTTTCACGTAGGCCATAGAGCCCACCTTTCCACATCTTATTATTAATTATCTTTGTCATCCTCTTCAAAGGATGCACTCTTCACCCTATTGTTCTATGCCATGGTTAATGCTGCAATAATCTTTAACCTTCGAGTTAGTATTGAAATACCAGGTGTTAATATTTCTATAGTTTGAGCACTTTGGATGCAAAATCCGCTATGTTTGAAGTGGTAGAATATGCATTCATAAAAATCCTGTAGTGGCTCCTCAACTGGTACAAACACATATTTCCAAGAAGCTGAAACCCTGAAAATAACTAACCTCACATATATTACATCAAGATTATTTGTATGATGCAGAATTTGTATTAAACCCATGTGTACACTACCTTTTCAGCTTACAGGTTGTTTGGCATTTACTCCCATTGCAAAGCTCAGATCCCCATACTTTTTCTTCCAAAGCTCTAGACCTATAGACACGTAAACAGTTGTAGCTTAGTGTATCAGACTCACACTTTCCATAATGTGTGTTAATGACAGACTCACATTCCCATCATGCGTCGTTGATGCTGAATAACAAGGGAGGCCCCGCAAGATTTAAACTTTCCATAATATGACGAAAGCAGCTTCTAACTTTAACGTTATTCTGGTGTTTGTTGAGGTTTTAGTTACATCAAACTGGTAGAAACTTGTAGGTATTAGTAAATTTTTAAATTATTATTATTATTTATAGGAGTGGTTTTAAGGTGGATAGCAGAGAGTTACTTAATTTATATGATAGATTTTTAATGATTATTTTTATGAATGGTTTTAGAGTGGATAGTAAAGTGGTGGTTAGTTTACATGATCGATTCCCAATGATTACTTTTATGAGTAGTCCTAGGGTGAATAATATAAGAAGTTGTCTATCTAGCATACAGAATAGCTAGGACGACAGGTTTTTGCTCGATAAAATAAAATTCAAAAAATCAGATAGTTGGAGTGTTTGAATTGCATTTTTGATAGTGGAAATGGATTCAGCACTATCAAAAGCCTTTAGGACACCCAAAATACTGAAGTTTAACAACTATAATCAAAATTCTCATAAATCTTTGCCAATTTTTTTCAAAATCTTTACCAAATTCTAAGTCATTCTATTACCTTTTTAAACTACAACATAATAATAATTAATGATTAATCCACATTATCATTTCTCAATTCCCAATAAGATAAGTATGAAATTCCAATAGTTCTTACCAAACACTAGATCCAAAAAAATATTAAAATTATGTGAGTATTGATCGGAACAAAATAATGCCCTCGATGGTTTTGAGAACCATGTGAGTGAGTCTCTGTAAGACCAAAAAATATCGCCATTGGAAATTTGAATTTTCTTTCGATTTAACCTCTGTCACCTCGCCTCGCCTCGTGTTTGTCTTTTTATGTTAGAATTGAATTAAAAATGGCTCATTTTTAACATTTGTTTGACTTGTACGGGCTAAATGGTTAGAGACAAGGGTAACTGTGGCTATTAAAAAAATTGTAGGATAAACGATAAAATATAAAAGAGCTGCAGACACTTCGTATTCTGGATCACTCACATGTTAGTTTATTTGAAGCATTTTCCCTTAGTCATACCTTGGTATGAGAGTATGTCTGTCAATTGAATTAGAACAATAGGATGAATCAGCGAATGCCCTTGATATATAAGTAAAATTATATACCTATCAAGTTAAGAGATTCTCCTTTTCCAATTTAGGCTGTGCATTTTGTTTTTCTATATTGATTTTCTATATTCCATTGGGGGTGATCGTTACTATTTTGTGCTATATGTTTAGTGGATGTAGTTGTTGATGTTTTTTTGCATTCTATTATTTTATGTAAAATTTTTGGGTGTTAGATTTGTATGTCATTAATCTATATTTATGTTATTGAAGTATATTATAGAAATATGAAATCTCAAAATCTTATAGTATTAGGAAAATTTTAGGGGCTAATATTTTCATGTGAGCTAATTTTTTATGATTTTTCAAAAAAAATAACTAATTACCATTTTTTGTATTTTTAGCCCAAATTTTATGGTATAAAATCATTTTACATTAATAATAGCCAAAATTTTATATAGAGAATATATAAAATTATTAGAATTTTGAATATTTTTATAAAAATATTACCAAACATTTTATAGTACTAGTGAAATTAGTAAGGTTTCTAAACTTCAAGAAAATATTTCCCTCCTTCAAATTTTCTATGTGACTAGTGTGTGACCCTATAAGCTTTTGGACATATACCATGCCCATACTTTTATGTTGAAACTACTTTTACTCTTAGCTTCAAGTTTTGTTCCTTTTAAGTCCTGGCTCGTTTTCATGGAAATTTTTGTATGCTGGTTTATATGCACAAAATAATTTACAAGTATGATTTATACTAATTGTTAGTGATAGATTGATGTTTATAAATAGCCTTAGGTTTTAGTGATTTATAGTTGTTTATAGGAACTATCTCAAATTATAGCAAATTTCCTTCCTTTTCTAAGATATGATGTACAATTTAGTCAAAATGCTAATTGATTTGGAATTCCAACTGACTTTTTGAAATGATGTTTTGGACAAGTCTATCCTCACAATCATCAACTAAAGTTATGTGATTTTGTAAGTAAAAAAGTTTAGGCGCTGACTAAAAAGACTATAAAAATATTACTTATTTTATGCATTATATGAAGTAAAGAAGAAATCCACTCCAATATGAATGGTAACTCATGTAGGATTTAACCCTGAACAGAAATTATCTACACAAGAATCTTATAATAGAAAATAAACAATAGCGAGATCATAAAACATAAAACAGATAAACACAGAGATTTTCCCCTGGATCCCAAATCAGGACAACCAGCTTGATTTTTCATTATATTCCTTTTAGTGTTACAACACATATATATACATGCTGAAGCATACATAAACCCCAATCCATAAACCTTGGATTAGAACATAACTGTAGTTCCCTTGACTGGATCTACAAAAAATACCAGGGGCCGAAAACCATCGTACCCCAAAACCATGTGCAAAACCATGCATAAAACCATGGACGTGGACTACCCACCAGAAATTAAGGACCAAAAAATTTTCGCCGGGGCGCTGCCCCAGACCTCGACCAGGGGGGCTACCGCCCCCCCTGTGACCCCCCCATTGCACCCAGCGCAAAGGGGGGGCTATCGCCCCCGTGCGTGCTTAGTCATGGAAAGAATATAACACATACCCAAAAACTCATAATAGGTAGCATGTGCAATACATGGAATAGAAGAAAGGAATTATTTTGAGTGTCAAGCGACTTCAAATACAAAATTGTGTAGGCTTGGGAGCTCCCAGAGTTGACCCGCAATGCACACTTTTGATCGCAAGTACAACACAAATCAGCATTATGGGTGTATGTTGCTTAAAAACTTGGCATCTTCATTAGCTAAAGTAATCTTCCTTGGTCTTGGTTAGTGAGCGACTTCACTAGCTACTTCTTTTTTGAATTAGATGTACTAAGTGACTTCACTAGTTACTTCTTATGTGAACTAGTTATACTTCCATTTAGTATTATGCCCTTTTACTTCTTTCTGGGTGCTAGATGTTTTCTTCTTCTAAGGTAAGAATGAGATGGCCTAGGTTGGTTAGTCTAAGGCCATCATAATAAGTAGAGAGCCATCTCTATGTAGATGAATATAAAGTGAGATGTGATAAGCATGGCTTGAAAGATGGGCCTTGTACATGAATCTAGAATTGTTTGTGTTTATTTTGCAATTTTAGATAAATATTACAATATTAAGTTGACTAGTTATTCTATAGAGTATTTGTATTTATTTTACAATTTTGACTCTATGAATTCAAACTAAATTTGATGCATATATGTTCATAAATGTTTGAATGATCTAATGTTCATCGGAATTTTCTGATAAAAAAAAATCAACATGACTTATTTAGCAATAACCTTGTTTCCTTATTCCTCCAACTAAGTAATTGTGCTCTCGATTCGATTCAAAATACATTGGAGACACGTAATTGAGCTCTCGATCCAATTTAGAATACGTTAGAGTTGGATTTTAGTCGGTCTTAGATTATGTAATGTAAGATGTCCTCATCAAGTAAGAAGACTTCAATTTTTATTGTCTAATGAAATTTGAAACATATTTTTTAATTTATTTATTATATCACATTATTACCAAAAAAAAAAAAAAATAATGAAGTTACTTCACTTATTTAAATCTATTTTATAATAAAGTTATTCTATAAATTAAGAGTTTATGCAATAAATAATTAAACAAAAGAAAAGATAAAGTTAGCTGGCTAATGGTTCGTTTCACTTTTATATTTTAAGTAAAACTTATTTAATATTTATAACAAAGTTTTTTGTTTTTTGTTTTTTTTTTGTTTTTTTCTTTTAAATTTAAAAAGGTTATTTTATAATTCAAAATTGTATGATTTTTTTAACTTTTTAATTTTTTTTTTCATAATTATTTTTGTCTAGTAAAAATTTATTGAAATAGTATATTTAAACTGTGTAATTTGCATAATTTAAATATTAAAATGATTTTTAAAATATTGAATTTATTTATTTATTTAAAAACATATTTTAAATAATAAAAAAACACAACATTATAAAAAATTGTATAGCTGAATTATAGCAAAAAAAAAAAAAAAAATTGAAATAGTAAGATTATACCTTTAAGAATTAACTTAAAAAAACTAAAAATAAACCTAAAACATTTATTAATTTTCAACTAAATCAACATTAAAAAATATATAAAAACTTTAAAAATGACTCATTTTCTCTCATTATTATACATGTCCAATTGAGAGTATATTTTAATGCTTTAGGGTTAAAATTATGATTCTTAATTAATTTGCAAATTTTTAAAAACTATTTACAAAGTTTATTAAAGTTTTTGTAAAATTAAATATTAAATTTATCTATTTAGAAATTGAAAATTAATTTTTGAATTCTTATGTTTTGAATTTCTAACTTTTGGTTGGTGGATGTCTAATTTTATGTGGTTTAAAATCACTTAAAATTTGTTTAAAAAAAAAAAACCCTCTAATTGTGTCCTCATATCTATATTATTTTTGGAAATTACTCTTTTCTATTTTAATTTGTCCTACAATTAATTATGTAAAATATTTTTTTCATAATTAATATTTTCTTTTCATTCATTATCATACTTATTTTTAATAATAAATATTTAGGCCGATAGGCCTTTTCTTTTGAATCAACTCATTTTTGTTTTGGTCAACCATTTCATTTTGATAATGGCACATGTGCAAACGTCAAAGTGTTCTCCCATTACTTGGTTCCGATTTTTAGGCCGATAGCGACTTGGATGATAGGCTTTGATCGACATCTGGCACACACCTTTTAGGCCTACTTTCGCTCTAGGATTCACATCTGGTTGCTCTACGGCCAGTGATAAACCCTCCATTAAGGTGCACGACCATCAGCTATTTTCTTCCATGACGCGGGTTAAATATATATGCTGCGGTGTCGGGCCAGCTTCGGCCTGCAAATAAGCAACAATAGCTGGACCTTATGGGCTACAATATTTTAATGAAAACCATTGAGCAGTCTCCAATGGACAAGATTTGCAGGCGTTTCTCTTTCAAAAGAGTCAGTCCAAGCATTTTCAACCTTTCTGCCCTTGTCCGTCCAATCATTTGAATTATTTATTAACCATTGATTAGGCCGATACATGGACCTCCTTGATGCATGATCTCGTGTTCTCTGGAAAATTAAATTTCATGACTAACTGTTTACTTAAGTGTCAGGCCACCTTTCATACAGGGTCAAGATTCAGGAATGAACCTGTCTATTTGCCTTGCTTCCATATATTTGTTTTGACTACATCAAACGGTGGATGATGGCAATTCATTTTTTGTTTTTCATTTTCCCCTGGGTTATGGAAGAGAAAAGGCTCTTCCAGAAACAAATGCAATTACCCATTTATTTGTTTATTTGTTTGTTTGTTTATTTATTTATTTGAATCAACTCATTTTTGTTTTTGTCAACCATTTCATTTTGATAATGACACATGTGCAAATGTCAAAGCGTTCTCCCATTACTCGGTTCTGATTTTTAGGCTGATAGCCACTTGGATGACAGGCTTTGATCGACATCTAGCACACACCTTTTAGGCCTACTTTTTTTCTAGGATTCACATCTGGTTGCTCTACGGCTAGTGATAAACCCTCCATTAAGATGCACGACCAACAACTATTTTATTCCATGACGCGGGTTAAATATATATGTTGCGGTGTCGGGTTAGCTTTGGCCTGCAAATAAGCAATTGTAGCTGGAGCTTATGGGTTGCAATATTTTAATGAAAACCATTGAGTAGTCTCTGGTGGACAAGATTCGCAAGCGTTTCTCTTTCAAAAGAGTCATTCCAAGCATTGTTAACCTTTCTGCCCTCGTCCGTCCAATCATTTGAATTATTTTAAACCATTGATTAGGCCGATACATGGACCTCCATGATGCATGATATCGTGTTCTTTGGCAAATTGAATTCCATGACTAACTGTTTACTTAAGTGTCGGGCCACCTTTCATACAGGGTCATGATTCAGGAATGAATCTGTCTATTTTCCTTGCTTCCATCTATTTTTTTTTACTACAACAAATGGTGGATGATGGCAATTCGTTTTTTGTTTGTCGTTTTCCCCTGGGTTATGGAAGAGAAAAGGATCTTTTGGAAACAAATGCAATTACCCATTTATTTTTTTATTTATTTGTTTGTTTATTTATTTATTTGAATCAACTCATTTTTGTTTTCATCAACCATTTCATTTTGATAATGACACATGCGCAAACGTCAAAGTGTTCTCCCATTACTCGGCTCCGGTTTTTAGGCTAATAGCCACTTGGATGACATGCTTTGATCGACATCTGGCACACACCTTTTAGGCCTACTTTCGCTCTGGGATTCACATCTGGTTGCTCTACGGCTAGTGATAAACCCTCCATTAAGGTGCATGACCAACAGTTATTTTCTTCCATGACGCGGGTTAAATATATACACTGCGGTGTCAGGTCAGCTTCGGCCCGCAAATAAGAAACAATAGCTAGAGCTTATGGGTTGCAATCTTTTAATGAAAACTGTTGAGCAGTCTCCGGTGGACAAGGTTCGCATGTGTTTCTCTTTCAAAAGAGCCAGTCCAAGTATTGTCAACCTTTCTGCCCTCGTCCGTCCGATCATTTGAATTATTTTTAACCATTGATTAGGCTGATACATGGACCGCCCTGATGCATGATCCCGTGTTCTCTGGAAAATTGAATTTCATGACTATCTATTTACTTAAGTGTCGAGCCACCTTTCATACAAGGCCAGGATTCAGGAATGAACCTATCTATTTTCCTTGCTTCCATCTATTTGTTTTGACTACAACAAATGGTGGATGATGGCAATTCGTTTTTTGTTTTTCGTTTTCCCCCGGGTTATGGAAGAGAAAAGGCTCTTCTGGAAACAAATGCAATTACCCATTTGTTTGTTTATTTATTTATGTATGAAGACCATAATTTCTTGTTCAAATTTTTTGGGCCTGTCATTTTTCTAGTAATCTAGATTAGGGTTACTATGATTAGATGCAGAGTGCTTAAGGTCCAATACTCTGCCGACTACCTATTTCCCTGTACTTCTTGTTTTCTGTATTGGAGCTAGGGAAAAATTGGTTATTCTTGATTTGTTATAAAGAAATTGAGATAATTCTTTCCATTTTAATTCTGGTTCCTTTATTTGAATTTTTGGGGTTTGAGAGGCCATTGCATAACTTTAGCTGAGATTGGTTAAAATTCCTTGTGACTAGGGATGATTATTCTTGAGGGCATGCTGAAATAGAAAAATGTATCTTTACAGTTCATACATTCCTAGTTTTTTGAGTGGCGTTGTTCGATCCTTTTGAAAGGGTGATTTGAGAAGTGCCCTGGGTCGTTGGATTCACTGTGAATAAAATTTCCAGTAGAAAATGATGGTTGGAAATTTGGGTCTCTCTATTCAAAGCATGGAAGTTGTGTTTAAGCACTGAGCTTTTCCATCTCAAATCATTTAGGGCTATTCTGTGAAGAATAGCCAAACCTTTTTCTTTTCCCCCTTTTCGGATATTTAAAAAGAGAATGAAAAATTCACTTATACGAGTTTCTTGCAGGATACTTCCGGAGAAGTTCAATGTCAACTTATGGATGTTTTACACCCCAATGTGGTTCCCATGCACAAGGTCTCCATTCTTAACCTTTAAAAAAATTCATTTGATTTGATATAACAAATTTGTTGACATTATTATGTTTTTTATTTTTTGGAAGCAACTGATGCATGCAAGGAAATGATTTGGATGAAGACGTTCCTAAAGGAACTAGGTTTGCAACAAGAAGAGTATGTATTGAATTGTGACAGTCAAAGTGCGCTCCATATTACCAAAAACCTTACTTTTTACTACAAAAAAAACATATTGATGTTAGATACCTTTGGATGTGTGAAATGTTAGATGATGGGTTACTACAGTTGGAGAAACTACACATAGAGGACAATCCAACTGATATGTTAACAAAATATTTGCAAGGGATGAGAAGGATATTTGTAGAACCTTGGTTGGGTTGTTGCAAAGATGATAAAAGAGGCTTGGGAAAGATTTGTAACTAAGAGATAGAAATTTATTTGGTCTAAAGTGAGAGATTCTTGTGTGTGACACCAAATAAATAAATAAAATAAATGCATAATGTAATATTATGACTTTATGAAGCTTTTCAAAAAAGTTTAGAGTAGTGGTTTTGGACCTATGGTTTTCATAGCACATGGTATTGTGCTAATAATATTTCTCTAAATTATTCAATGATAGATTTAGTATATGTATTATTGATTAGACATTGTGTATGGGATAAGAAGGCAATAATTGGAGTTGAGCTGATGGTTATAAGTTTTTATTTAATGAAAAGTTTCAGATAATGATATTTATATTGGTAAATAATTTATTAGGTGTTTTAACGACTACAATAAGATTTGAACTAGATCAAAGACCATAAGGGAAACTCAATTGTGAAAACACATGTTTTGATAAATTGAACAAAGTCATTAATTTTCCACATATCCAAAATTAGATTTAATTGAACTGAATATGCACCCAATACACACAAACACACATTGAACTAAATAAATATGTCATTAGTGCCCACAAAAATTCATGACTTAGAATTCTTAAAAGAAATTGAGAAGTCGATATAAATGAAAAAAAAAAGAAGGTTGAACCTTATCCATTACTCATTTCTAAAACTTTTTTTTTTTATCTTCAAAACTCTTTTGAATGTAGCAATCTTATGTGTTGAAATCTTTTTGTCCTCTACCTATTGTTTGAGGACAATGCTCACCTATGTATGGTGACATATCATATCAAGGAGTAAAGTGCAAACGTCTCACCTAAGATGGACTAATTTTAATCCATCAGTGCAGTATCTTATGTATCCAAAACATAGAGACCAAAAGGTCAAAAATACTTTGGAATAGTAAGACACATACCATCTCCATTATTATTGGCTCAAAGTATAATGAAAATATATTTGAGAAGGAGAAAACCCTGAGTGAGTAAATGATGAGAAACAAAGCACCATTAATGTCATCTAGATGAGGAATTCCATCTGTAGAAACCCTAGAAAACACATAAATGGGAGAAGTTCAAATGTCCCAATAAACCACTCTACTACTTTTACTTTTAAATGCCAAGTGGAAAATGAAGCCCATTGTTATCAAATTTAAATTTTGAAGAGAAAAGAAAAAAACACTATTCACACTCAGCTGAACTAAAGTAAATACAACCTTAAACTTTAAACTTCTATGATTTCAACTAACATTAATTTCAATACAAAACAACCTCACTAATTCTTAAATTCACAAGAAAAAAAATGGTAACTAATCTAAACATTGCAGAAAATACTTATTCCATGATTATTGTGCTAAAAAAATATTTCAATTCTTTTTTAATTAGATTTAATTAGGTTTTTGCAAGTTCAATCTCACTATGAATCAAACTATTGATTATATAGAAATAATAGAAATCACAGCCTCAATTAGAGCATGAAAACATCCTATAAAGTCTTAATTTGCCGAAGTTCAAAGCTCCTACCTTATAATACAGTATGCAGACCATTACTAAATACTATCCAAGCCTTGATTAGCCATTTCTGAAATTTAATGGACTCCTGTCCGGCCTGAGCATTTTGCCATGAGAGTTGGCCTCTAGCATATTTCCTTCTTCATTGGTAACTCCAACCATCTCCTCTTTTTCCATGGATGTGGCTATAATTACATCCCTTGGAGGTGAACTGAGTGCAGGATGTTATAGCAACGGTTCGAATCACAGATTGAGCTGTGCATACTTCAGCATGCCACAACCACTTTTCACGTAGGCCATAGAGCCCACCTTTCCACATCTTATTCTTAATTGTCTTTGTCATCCTCTTAAAAGGATGCACTCTTCGCCCTATTGTTCTATGCCATGGTTAATGCTGCAATAATCTTTAACCTTCGAGTTAGTATTGAAATACCAGGTGTTAATATTTCTATAGTTTGAGCACTTTGGATGCAAAATCCGCTATGTTTGAAGTGGTATAATATGCATTCAAAAAAATCCTGTAGTGGCTCCTCAACTGTTACAAACACATGTTTCCAAGAAGCTGAAACCCTGAAAATAACTAACCTCACATATATTACATCAAGATTATTTGTATGATGTAGAATTTGTATTAAACCCATGTGTACACTACCTTTTTCAGCTTACAGGTTGTTTGGTATTTACTCCCATTGCAAAGCTCAGATCCCCATAATTTTTCTTCCAATGCTCTAGACCTATAGACACGTAAACAGTTGTAGCTTAGTGTATCAGACTCACACTTTCCATAATGTGTGTTAATGACAGACTCACATTCCTCATCACGCGTCGTTGATGCTGAATAACAAGGGAGGCCCCGCAGGATTTAAACTTTCCATAATATGAGGAAAGCAGCCTCTAACTTTAACTTTATTCTGGTTTTTGTTGAGGTTTTAGTTACATCAAACTTGTAGGTATTAGTAAATTTTTAAATTATTATTATTATTTATAGGAGTGGTTTTAAGGTGGATAGCAGAGTGGTACTTAATTTATATGATATATTTTTAATGATTATCTTTATGAATGGTTTTAGACTGGATAGTAAAGTGGTGGTTAGTTCACATGATCGATTCCCAATGATTACTTTTATGAGTAGTTTTAGGGTGAATAATATAAGAAGTTGTCTACTTAGCATACATAATAGTCAGGATGGCATAAAATCCAAAAATTCAGATAGTTGGAGTGTTTGAATTGCATTTTTTATAGTGGAAATGGATTCAGCACTATCAAAAACCCTTAAGACACCCAAAACATTGAAGTTTAACAACTATAAATAAGATTCTCATAAATCTTTGCCAATTTTTTTAAAAATCTTTACCAAATTCTAATTCATTCTATTACTTTTTTAAACTACAACATAATAGTGATTAATAATAATTAATGATTAATCCAAATGATCAATTCCCAATAAAATAAATATGAAATTCCAATAGTTGTTACCAAACACTAGATCCAAAAAAATATTATAATGCTATAATCTTTATGTGAGTATTGATCGGAACAAAATAATGCCCTCGATGGTTTTGAGAACCATGTGAGTGAGTCTCTGTAAGACCAAAAAATATCGCCATTGGAAATTTGAATTTTCTTTCGATTTAACCTCTGTCACCTCGCCTCGCCTCGTGTTTGTCTTTTTATGTTAGAATTGAATTAAAAATGGCTCATTTTTAACATTTGTTTGACTTGTACGGGCTAAATGGTTAGAGACAAGGGTAACTGTGGCTATTAAAAAAATTGTAGGATAAACGATAAAATATAAAAGAGCTGCAGACACTTCGTATTCTGGATCACTCACATGTTAGTTTATTTGAAGCATTTTCCCTTAGTCATACCTTGGTATGAGAGTATGTCTGTCAATTGAATTAGAACAATAGGATGAATCAGCGAATGCCCTTGATATATAAGTAAAATTATATACCTATCAAGTTAAGAGATTCTCCTTTTCCAATTTAGGCTGTGCATTTTGTTTTTCTATATTGATTTTCTATATTCCATTGGGGGTGATAGTTACTATTTCCAATGTTACTATTTTTTTTTGTATATGTTTAGTGGACGTAGTTGTTGATGTTTTTATGTAAAATTGTTGGGGTTAGATTTGTATGTCATTAACTTATATTTATGTTATTGAAGTATATTATAGAAATATGAAATCTCAAAATTTTGTAGTGTAAGGAAAATTTTAGGGACTGATATTTTCATGTGGGCTAATTTTTTATGATTTTTCAAAAAAAAAAGGTAATTACCATTTTTTACATTTTTAGCCCAAATTTTATGGTATAAAATCATTTTACATTAATAATAGCCAAAATTTTATATAGAGACTATATAAAATTATTAGAATTTTGAATATTTTTATAAAAATATTGCCAAGCAATTTACAGTTCGCATATTATGGACTAGTGAATTTAGTAAAATATTTCCATCCTTCAACTTTTCTATGTGACTAGCGTGTGACCCTATAAGATTTTGGACATATACCATGCCCTTGCTTTTATGTTGAAACTACTTTTACTCTTAGCTTCAAGTTTTGTTCCTTTTAAGTCTCAGTTCCCTTTTGGTTCTCATGGGAATTTTGGTATGCTGGTTTATAGGCACAAAATACACAAAATAATTTACAAGTATGATTTATACAAATTATTAGTGATAGATTGATGTTTATAAATGGCCTTAGATTTTAGTGATAAATAGTTGTTTATAGGAGCTATCTCAAATTATAGCAAATTTCCTTCCTTTTCTAAGATAGGATGTACAATTTAGTCAAAATGCTAATTGATTTGGAGTTCCCACTGACTTTTTGAAATGATGTTTTGAACAAGTCTATCCTCACAATCATCAACTAAAGTTATGTGATTTTGTAAGTGCAAAAGTTCAGGTGTTGACTGGAAAGACTATAAAAATATTACTTATTTTATGCATTATATGAGGTAAAGAAGAAATCCACTCCAATATTAATGGTAACTCATAATAGGTAGCATGTGCAATACATGGAATAGAAGAAAGGAATTCTTTTGAGTGTCACGCGACTTCAAATAAAAAATTGTGTAGGTTTGGGAGCTCCCAGAGTTGTCTTGCAATGCATACTTTTGATCGCAAGTACAACACAAATGAGCATTATGGGTGTATGTTGCTTAAAAACTTGGCATCTTCATTAGTTAAAGTAATCTTCCTTGGTCTTGGTTAGTGAGCAACTTCACTAGCTACTTCTTCTTTGAATTATATGTACTAAGTGACTTCACTAGCTACTTCTTATGTGAAGTAGTTGTACTTCCATTTAGTATTATGACCTTTTACTTCTTTCTGGGTGCTAGATGTTTTCTTCTTCTGCTAGAGCCTTTATTCTTCTTCTAAGGTAAGAATGAGATGGCCTAGGCTTAGGGTTAGTCTAAGGCCATCATAATAAGTAGAGGGCCATTTCTATGTGGATGAATATAAAGTGAGGTGTGATTCTAAGACACCTTTGACAAGCGTGGCTTGGAAGATGGGTGGTGGTCTGGATGAAGGAGTCAAAGATAGACTCTCAAATTTTGAGACAATTTCTTCAAGTTCGGGTGGAACTTCTTCAATTTCCTTTTGAGTATTAGTCATCAACCTCTATTTTTTTTTTTATTTCCCAAAATTCAAATGCATTAACACCCATGTATAACCCTTTCGTAAAAAATAGCAGCAACATAATTGTATCGGTTATATAAAATTCAACAATAATATATATCACACATAATAAATATCTACTAATTCGAAATTAGTAGATTTAATGACAGACTCAACCTAATGTTTAAACCTTTTTCATTAATCTATCGCAACCAAACTTTTTATTAGACTCCACGCAAGTTAAATTGTGACGATCGTTAGATCTCCAAGCCAGATGCGTAAAACGTTGGATTAAATACAAGCTGGATAGTTTTAAATTATCAAATCGGACTTATAAATCATCGGGTCTGTTTTGAATGTTAAACTCTGAGCAACTTATATTGCGATTGCCGTCGGATTGCAATCGGATGGTAGTGATTTCCACTTGACTTAACACTAATAGCAGACCCAGCGAAAAAACAATTATGTTTATTTCAATTAACAAGTTTCCAGCAAAAAATTTGGGTTTTCAATGTAAGGAATCTAATACATGCTTTTAACATTGTATAAGAACTAGATATTATTACATTCAACGTAATTTAATCCACAGATAAATTAATTTAACCCAATTCCAAACTAGAATCAACAAATTCAGAAAAATTCAAAAGAAAATGAACATCCGGCATTTGACAATGATGCCTACATTCACACAAATACAAAGGATTTGAAATATTCTTCTATTCGATTAACTTTCCAATTAATCCTCTCCTCTTCAATACATTTCAACTTACATATAAATATATTGTTCACAATATCATTTCGATTCGATTCAAAGAATCGTATCTGCCCAATTTTAGATAAAATCCTATTTCACAATATTCTCCCTAAAATCCTCAACTAAAACTAAATACATTGAACTAATTACCAGAAATCCAAATCCCTAAGGAATAGTTCAAATCCTATCTATCAAAACAGTAAATTGCCAGCTAAAGGAACCCACTCCTTTGTTTGTAAACTTTTTATATATTTTTTGAATAAAATCGAAGCCTTTTTTCCTCAAGATCTCATGCTCCTGCATCAGAATCCCGAGGACAAAATTCTTCATGGGCTTCTGTCCATGAGCTTCTCTACAGAACTGCCCAATTTTTTTAACATGGTTTTTTTCATCCAAGTAGCCTCTGCAACTGGTTGATCTTTCCACTTGATCAAATACTCAAAATACTCTTGTCCTCTTGTCTTTTTAGACAATCTTTGGTCTAAAATTCTCTTTGGCTGCAATATTTTTGCTGTGGGTAACTATTTCAACCAATCAATCTCTTCTTTGCTTTCAACTGTATCCTCTATGTCTCTGTCTTCATACCTATACAAATCAACAACATTGAAAATTGGAGATATTCCAATGTCAGGGGTTAATTCAATTTCGTATGCATTTGCAAAAAAAATTCTCAATACTTTGCATCACCCAAATTTTTTGAATTTCAACTTATTATATTCTCTTTTTGGAAATCTTTCCTTTCTCAGGTGTGCTAGAACCAAATCTCCAACCTCAAAGTTAACTTCTCTCTTCTTCCTATCTGCTCTACTCTTGTACTTGATGTTGTTGTCCTATAACTGTTGTTTTACCTGGTCATGTATTTCTTGAATTTTTGAAGCAAAATATTCTCCTTTAGCACTTCTCATCCCTGATTTTCCCAAATTTCTTAGTTCATACACTCCTCTTGGGTGCATTCCATAAACTATATGGAATGGACTCTGCCCTGTACTCATGTTAGGAGAGTCATTATAAGCATATTTAGCACATGCCAAAATATGATCCCATTGTTTAGGATGTTCACCTGCAAGAATTCTCAAAAGATTACCCAAGCTTATGTTCAACACCTCAATCTGTCCATCAGTCTGAGGGTGATAAGCTGAGCTGAAACTCAGTTTAGAACCAAGCTTTTTCCACAATGTCTTCCAAAAATGACTAACAAATCTGGTGTCCCTATCAGAGAAAATGCTTTTAGGTAACCCATGCAACCTTACAATCTCTTTGAAAAACAAATTAACAACATGAGTAGCATCACTGGTTTTATAACATGGAATAAAATGTGCCATTTTAGAAAACCTTTCAACTGCAACATAAATTACATCATTCCCTCTTTGTGTTTTAGGTAAACCCAAAAAAAAAATCCATACTTACCATATCCCAAGGTCTATTAGGAATAGGTAATGGAACATACAAACCTGTGTTTTGACTCCTTCCTTTTGCATATTGACAAACTTTAGAATATGGAACATACAAACCTGTGTTTTGACTCCTTCCTTTTGCATATTGACAAACTTTAGAATTTCGCACACACTTCTCCACTTTAGTTCTCATCTTTGGCCAAAAATAAAAATGACTCAGTTGTTCATAATTCTTTTCTGCACCAAAATGTCCACCAAGTCCACCACTATGTTTCTCCTTAATTAAATTTTCTCTCATGGAACAATTTGGTATGCACAACTGATTTCTTTTAAATAACAACCCTTCTTGCAAGAAAAAATCCAACCACTTACTTCTGTCCAACAAAACAGAATTATTGCATGCTTCAAATGCCTCTTTAAAATTCAAATATGTTTTATACAATTATTTAAGAAAATCAAAACCCAACACTTGAATTTGACTTTCTTGAACTAAAATTATTTTTCTACTTAAGACATCTACTACTTTGTTTACTTGGCCAGTTATATGTTTCAATACAAAATTGAAACCTTGAAGATACTCTACCCATTTTTCATGTTTCTGATTTAGTTTTGGCTGCTCCATAATGTACTGCAATGCATGATTATCTGAATAAAGCACAAACCCTTTAGACATCAAGTAATGTCTCCACTTCTCTAATGACTGCACAACTGCATAAAATTCCTTGTCACAAGAAGAATATTTTCTTATTGTTTCATTCAGTTTTTCACTGAAATAAGCTATAGGTTTGTCTTCTTGACTTAACATAGCTCTGATAGCTTCCCCACTGGCATCACATTTCATTTGAAAAGGTTTGTTAAAATCAGGCAAAACTAAGATGGGTTCTTCAGTTATCTTTCTTTTCAACAACTAGAAATTTTTCTCTGCTTCATCAGTCCATTTAAATGGTTTTTTTTTCCTTCTTTATGGTTTCAATAATAGGAGCATTGATCTTACTAAAATTCCTTGTGGATTTTCTATAAAAACTAGCAAGACCATGGAAGCTTCTTACCTCAAAAACACTTTTGGGTGAAGGCCATTCTATGATTGCCTTTATCTTCTCTGGATCCATTTTCAATCCATCAGCAGAAACAACGAAGCCTAAGTATACCAAATCTTCCTTCATGAATGAACATTTTTTAAAATTTACCAGCAACTTCTCCTAGTGCAACTTCCTTAAGACATAATTCAGATGTCTCATGTGTTCTTCTTTAGTTTTGCTGTAAATTAATATATCATCCAGATATACTATTACAAATTTACCAATAAATTCCTTCAGTGCTTCATTCATTAGCCTCATAAAGGTACTGGGGGCATTTGATAATCCAAATGGAATTACCATCCATTCATACAATCCTTCATTTGTTTTAAACGTTGTCTTCCATTCATCTCCTTCCCTTATCCTAATTTGATGATAACCACTCTTTAAATCCAATTTTGTAAAATATCTTGCCCCACTTAAACAATCCATCAAATCTTCAATTCTGGGTAAAGGAAATCTATACCTGATTGTTATTTTGTTGATTGCTCTTGAGTTAGTGCACATTCTCCAGCCTCCATCTTTTTTTGGACTCAACACTGTTGGCACTGCATAAGGACTCAAAATCTCTCTGATCAATTCTTTATCTAATAGTTCCTACACCTGCTTCCTAATTTCATCATTTTCTGTAGGAGTCATCCTGTATGCTACTTTATTTGGAAAATTTGCTCCTGGAATCAAATCTATATGATGGCTGATTTTTCTAATAGGTGGTAATTGATCTGGAAAATCATTTACAATGATATCACAATAATTTTCCAGCATCTCTTGAATTTCAATTGGTAAATCAGAAATTTTAGTGGAAGTAATTACTACCTTGGGTTTGAAAATTAATGCAAAGTTTAACTCATCATCTTCAATCTGCTGCAGATATTCTTTTCCACTCAGTAATAGAGCTTTCGGATAAGGTCTTCTTTTTTATGCATCTTCTTCTTCTATCAACAACAATGTATGATTGACACCATCTTTACAAAACTTACATGTGCTCTTTTTCCCATCATGCATAGCTCCTCTGTCATACTGTCAAGTTCTACCCAACAATATGTGACATACGTCCATAGGCATCACATCACACATAATTTTGTCTTTGTAGCTGCCCAACTAGAATTCCACTTCACATTGTTCATTCACTAACAACTAATGTCCTTTATGAAGCCATGACACCTTGTAGGGTGTTGGATGTTTCTTTGTCTTAAATTTCAATTTCTCCACCACTTCTGTAGAGACCAAATTATCAATGCTGCCACTATCAATTACCATTTTATAATATTTTCCTTGAACTTTGCACACACTTCTAAACAAAGTTTTTCTCTATGCTGGTTCAACAACTTCCTTTGTTGGTTTTAACAAAACTTTGTTAACTACCAAAGATTCTCCTTTCTCTGGTATATTCTCTTCTTTTGGCACTTTTGTTGCTTCTAGCACTTTTGTTGCTTCTTCTTCATTCTGAGCAAAAATTACATTTCTATGATTTGTTCCCACATTCTATGGACATTCATAAGCTCTGTGTCCAAGCTTATTACATCTATAACATTTGATTTCTCTTCCTCTACCTCTGCCTCCTCTTCCTCAGGAAAAACTCCTTTTGGCACTTGCATCACCTTTTGTGGATGTATGCTGACTTGAGCTGCTACTAACTCCTTCTCTAGATGTTGTAGATATTCCTCTACCACCTTGATTTCCTTTTCCTCGAAAATTACCTCTACCTTTGGTAGATTGCTTCCTTATGAGTTTTTCTTCAGCGTTCAAGGCCATCTGATAAGTCTCTTCCACTGTTTTAGGAGACAACAAACTTATTTAATCTTGTATCTCCATTCTGAGACCATTTATATATCTTGCAATCTTCTGTGTTGTACTTTGAATTTTCCCTACTCTTATGCTTACTTTGTAAAATTCCTCTGTGTATTCTTTGACTGTCATTGATCTCTGTCTAAGATTTTGCATTTGTATAAATAATGAAAGTTGATAATCACTTGGCAAAAGCTTACCTCTCAACTTTGCTACCATCCTGTTCCAATTCTTTATTGGCTGCTTACCAAGTCTCCTTCTTTCTGCCTGCACTCCATCCCACCAAAGTGTTGCATGTCGTTTCAATTTTGTGACCACAAATTTCACTCTTTTTCATTCTTCCATTTCTTCATAATCAAAGAACTTATCCATGTCATTAATCCAATCTATCAACTCCTCTGGATTTATGCCTCCTGTAAAAACCAAAACTTCAAGTCTAGGTTTAGATGTGGATCCCAACACTGATTTAAAAAATCTCATTTCAGGAGTAACTTCTGTAGGTTCTCCCTCTTCTGCAGATTCAACTTCAGGCTCACTAACATCACCAACATCTGCATCTCTTTGATTTCCCATTTCCATTGCTTCTAATCTGGCTTGCATCTATTGCACAACTTCCATCACTTAAGCATTTGCAACTGGTCTTCCTCTTCTTCGACCAGCACCACCTCCTCTTCCAACTCTATAAGTCATGTTTAATTTCTTTTCCTAATCTTTGAGATCTTGCTCAGTGTGTAAAGGTTGCTCTGGTACCACTAATGATGGTCTGGATGTAGGAGTCAAAGATAGACTCTCAAATTTTGAGATAATATCTTCAAGTTTGAGTGGAACTTCTTCAATTTCCTTTTGAGTATCAGTCATCAACCTCTAACTTTTTTTTATTTCCCAAAATTCAAATGCATTAACACCCACTTATAACCCTTTCGTAAAAAATGGCGGCAACATAATTGTGTCACTTATATAAAATGCAGCAATAATATATATCACACATAATAAATATTTGCTAATTCGAAATTAGTAGATTTAATGACGAACTCAACCCAATGTTTAAACCTTTTTCATTAATCTATCGCATCCAAACTTTTTATTAGACTCCACGCAAATTAAATTGCGATGATTATTAGATCTCCAAGCCAGATGTGTAAAACGTCGGATTAAATACGAGTTGGACAATCATTTTAAATTATCAAATCGGACTTATAAATCATCGGGTCTGTTTTGAATGTTAAACTCTGAGCAGCTTATACTGCGATTGCTGTCAGATTGCAATTGGATGGTAATGATTTCCACTTGAATTAACACTAATAGCAGACCCAACGAATAGCCAATAATGTTTATTGCAATTAACAAGTTTCCAACGAAAACTTTGGGTTTTCGATGCAAGGAATCTAATACATGCTTTTAACGTTGTATAAGAACCAATTATTATTACATTCAACGTAATTTAATCCACAGAGAAATTAATTAAACCCGAGTCCAAACAAGAATCAACAAATTCAGGAAAATTTTAAAGAAAATGAACATTCAGCATTTGACAATGATGCCTACATTCACACAAATATAGAGGATTTGAAATATTCTTCTATTCAATTAACTTTCCAATTAATCCTCTCCTCTTCAATACATTTCAACTTACATATAAATATATTGTTCACAATATCATTTCGATCCGATTCAAAGAATCGGATCTGCCCAATTTTAGATAAAATCCTATTTCACAATATTCTCCCTAAAATCCTCAACTAAAACTAAATACATCGAACTAATTACCAAAAATCCAAATCCCTAAGGAATAGTTCAAATCCTATCTATCAAAATAGTAAATTGCCTGCTAAAGGAAGCCACTCCTTTGTTTGTAAACTTTTTTTGTATTTTTTGAATAAAATCAAAGCCTTTTTTCCTCGAGATCTCATACTCGTGCATCAATGAGGTTTGTGCATGAATCTAGAATCGTTTGTTTATTTTTCAATTTTACATGAATGTTACAATATTAAGTTGACTAGTTATTCTATAGAGTGTTTGTGTTTATTTTGCAATTTTACATGAGTGTTACAATATTAAGTTAACTAGCTGTTCTATAAGGTGTTACACTATTAAGTTAACTAGTTGTTCTATAGTGTTTTAGCATAAGAATTGACCCTATGAATTCAAACTAAATTTGATGCATATATGATCATAAATGTTTGAATGATTTAATGTTGATTGGAATCCTCTGATAAAAAAGCATCAACATGACTTCTTTACCCATACTAGGATTGCATTTGGAACATCAAGCTCTAGGTCAAAATCCAGAGTCCATCTGTTTAAATATAAACCTCTTTTATCCATGAAGTAAGGACTGTTTCTGAATATCAAATTTATATCTTCTTTGGTTTCAAAGTAGAAGGTGAAGGATCCTCTTCCACATAATCGAATATATATTTTCCCTTTAGTTGAGGGGCACCGGTTCTTCTCAACCCATTTTTGCACTGTTTTTGGAGAGGTCTAGAGGCCAGTGAATTGTCCAACCAGGTCTATCTCAGATAAAGAGAGAGAATTTCTACGAGGCATAGCAAGAGGAAGAACTATTTCAGGGGTGTCCCCAATTTTTTTAACAAAGTTTGAGACAACAGGACGGTCACGAGGAGAACCAAGGGAGGAGACGAGGCTAGCAAAGGCGATAACAACCACATTTGAAGGGGGCACAACTGAGGAAGGTGCCCTCCGTACCGATTTTGGGCATGAGAGTACCAGAGGGGAGGGTTGTGGCTTCAACAGGAAGCACAACGCATCAAGGAACTTAGGCTCCCCTCGCAGGCATGCCATACAAATTATAATCCCGCGGCACACAACACGGATAGTGAAATCGTAGGGAGGATTACAAGTGACACTCCAAAGAATATATTTTATTAATCATAATATGTTTTGATAGTTTAATTATTACGCCTTAAGGCATTCTTATTTGAAAACAACTCCCCTAGTGCCAATGTGTCCATGTTTGAGCCATTGGATCAAATGTTAGACGATTGAAACGTTTTAGCTATTAGATCTGCTGCTAAAATAGTTTTATATACAAGCTTTATAATGCGTTTTTTTTTTTTCTTTTTTAATAAGTATTAAGTATGATAGAAATGTTGTTATGTCATGTTTAACATTTTGAATATGTCAAATTACACAAAAATAAAAATAAAAGTAAATTAAATAAAAAGAATGACATAATGTAATGAACACTTTAACTAGGTCAAAGTACAATAAAAAATAATAAATAATAAATAAAATAATAATAAACTATAAAACAACCCATGGTATTGACCTATGGTATTCATGTGGAATGTAGTTTATTTAAAGGGGAAATTAAGATAACTATTTAGGTTTTGGTGACTTTTAAGTTAAAACGATGTTATTAAAAATTTGTTAGATTTAAATAAAAATATATACATACCCTTAATTACCTAATTTAAAAAATATATATACATATTCTTAATTACCTAATTTTAGCTAAAAGAATCTTAAATGTTTTTTACCTTATAATCATAAACAATTTTCATATTATATGATGTCACACTTACTCAACTTTTTAGTAAATTTTAAACAAAGTTTTTCACTACATAATTTTAGATTTTATAATTTAAAAAAAAAAAATTCAATTCCAAACAAAATTTACAAAAGAAAAACACATTTAGTTCTTACTGTAGATTATAGTTTTACAAAATTGACACTATGTGATTAACAATAGCGTAAGTTGAGACAACCCCAAGGGGTTTTTTTGTACTTATCCACAATCAAAGAAAATGGATACGGATTTCACAAGTTATTAGTTTATAACTTGATCCATAATCAAAGAAAATAGCTAGGGATGTCACAAGTTATCATTCGCATAGTGATGTATTGATATTCTCAGTTGAAATGGTGACTAGGGACAGTAATAAATTCAAAATAGATATCTCTTATGGCATCCATATTGTCTACAAACCATCCACATTTTCGATCTTATACAAATACTTTTACTAATAATCACCAATTTACTCTCCATTCTTAAAACCCCAACCCATGCTGGGGAGATCATAGTGTAAAAACAAATATTCCTGTGGTTTTTTTAAAGGGTTCATAAACACAGCAGATAATGAGAAAGTCAATCTTGTGGTATAATAATTGATTTTTGAATCATTGTGACAAAATAAACATCACATTAGCTCAAAGAATATATCTAATGCTATAAGGATCTGAGATCATAACAAATTTTTGAATCATGATAACTAGGTGACAATCAAAACTAAGTTGTAGCCATAAACAAAAAATCACAACAACTCATAAAATATATCCAAGGTTGCAATGAATCACATGCATAGTGATGGACCTCATGGGAAATTTAGTGTACATAAAACACCACCCTAAAAATTCTCTACTCTTGATCAATTTAGAATAACCTAAGATTTCTAGATTGGATGTCGAGGTGGGTGGTATAGTAATTGAGGATGCTTCTTAAAGGGTAAGGGAATTTAGATACTCTATCCTTCCACCAAATCTATAAAAAGTGAGACTTGTAGATTATAGTTTTCATAAATTGACACTATGTGATTAAGAATAAGTTACAAACATAAGTAATAAGAGGAATGTAGACGAGGGTCATGGTAATTAATGTTATTCTTTGTACTATTTTTATTTAGAATAGTTTTGTTTAAAATAGTAATTTGGATTTGTATTTTTTTAAATGAATATTGTTAAATGTGTAATTGAGTAAAATGTATTAAATTGATATTCTAATTTTTAAGATATTTATTTCAAAAATTCAAAGTATGGTGAGTTTTGTTTTATTAAGCTTTACTCTAGATGTGCAGAGAATGAATCTATCTCAAGTCCCAAACAAGGTTCTTCTTTCTCTTCTTATTCTAGCTTGCACCTTAACACTCCTCCTCTCCTCCTCCTTGCACAAATTTAAACTATGAGGTACAAGGTGGTTGTTGCATATAGGAACATTTAGATATGATAAGAAAACTATGATAGTCTATTGTAATTTTCTCTACAAATGTGATGGAAAGTGTGCCCTAATTGTTGACAATTTCATGGTTAATGTAGTATAAGCTACATGAAAATTTACGTTGTTGTATACAATATCAAGAAATCTATGCCCAATATCCAACACCATAGAGTAAGACATGTTCATCAATTCAAAAGTTGCTTCCAAATCTCTCTCAGTGCTAGAGTTGTTTTCTCAATAAACTTGTTTGTTCTGATCTTGATGAAAGCCATCGTTGTTGCATATAGGAGCATTTAGCTCTAATAAGAAAAGTGTGATACTGTGTTGTAATTTTCTCTACAAATATGTTGGAGTTTTTTTCGCAATAAACTTGTTTTTACTGCTCTTAAATGATGAAATCCATCGTTGAGTCATATAGGAGCATTTAGCTCTAATAAGAAAAGTGTGATACTGTGTTATAATTTTCTCTACAAATGTGATGGAAAGCCTCCCATGAATTTTGGCAATTTCATTGTTAATGTAATATAAGCTAAATACAAATTCATTTGCTTAAATGATCACATTCACCCCATAAGGGTTCTCATTTTTATATTGTGTTGATTTTGGTAATTTTTTTAAAACTTTGAATTAGTTTTGAAAATTTTAAACTGATTCTATGAAGTTTATTAAACCTTTGAAATAGTAAAACTATTTCACTCTACCTTAATATAAATACAATAAAATTAAAATCAATCATCTAAGTAACAAAACTTAAACATAAAATATATATAAATTAATCACTATATTACTCCATGTAAAAATGGAGAGCTTAAAACTTCTCATTATTAAAATCCAACTTTTATTCTCTCACATAGTTTCAATTATTGGAATTATGATATTTGAATAATGATTTTAATAAAGACACATTTCCATCTTATTTTTTTTACTTTAATTTAGTTATTGATTATTATTATTATTATTATTATATATTTTTTCATAAAAGTCCTACTAAGTAGCAATGATGAATATTAAACTTGTTTATCTTAAAGTGTATGCTTACCTAGAAAATCCATGTTTTTGAATTAAAAAAGCCTCAAACATGATTGGAGGCCAAAGCAAACATAATTAGGATAACAAAGAGCATACAAAAATATAATATCTACAGACTTTACACAAAGTATATATATACCAAAAAATGAAATAAAATATTAAAATGGTATATATATATATATATATATATATATATATATATATATATATATTAACAAATGAAATTGTTCAAGCCTCTTGATTTAATATAAATACTTGCATTTTTACTCAACAAAAATTTTCAAGTGAAATGAACTAGATATTTACTTTATCAATCCAAAAATACTCAAAAGTAATAAAATAAAAAAAAAAATTAATATCATATACAAACACAAGTTTAGGATCTTGATAACAATGAGAATTAGTCTTTATAACTATTCTTATATTATATCTTATAAACATAATATAGTTAGAAATATTTAATTCCTACTTGTCTATGGTTGTAATTCTCCATTTGAGGAGTTTGTTCCTACATAATAGGAAGTAGTTAGAATATAGTTTCTCCTAGTTTAGTGTGTGGTTGAGAGAATCTCTCAACCACATTACTGTATGTCCAAGATAGAATTCCTATCTTGAGACTATTGCTTGTATAAATATGTGTGTAATTTCCTTGATTCAATATATAGAATTTGATTAGAGTTTGCAGTGTGATATTTTATCTTGGTATCAAAGCGTGGGCCTCGGCCCCTCGTGGGCTGAGGGAAATAGGAAATAGAGAGTTTTATTTGTAGTTTATCTTTTGGATTTGTTCTGTGGAATTGACCACCAGAGTTGGAGGTTGTGATCATTGAAGTTCTACGTAGTTTAAAGATTGTCGTGCCGTAGAGGAGATGGAGCCATGTTGCGTGAGTTGCAGATGTCATGGACAGTTCCGTGTGCAGAGGATTTGACAACGGAGTTTTATGAAGAAGGGTAGCGAAGGAGAACATATATTTGGGCTATGGATCAGGTAGACTTTCTGTTTGAGCTCGCTGCTGCAAGGGGTATGCACGTGTGGGAAAGGAACGCTGCCCTCTGCGTGCAGATCTGAAAGCTGGTTTTGATGGGCGTGAGCTCTCATCGACGACGCTGTCAAAAGGAGGTCCGATTCTAAATTGCTGTTGCGCAACTCGGGATAAGGCGAGTGTTCATTTTTTCCAGGACAATTGAGTATGGTGGCAGCAAGGAAGTCTTGTACTCTTCGGCAACAATGGCTTTCTAGAGTAATGGACTTTCGGCTTCTCAGCTTAATGTTTGCACTTCTGGTATTTACTACAACATGTTTTCTAGTTTCTAAAAAGTTTGATGCTATCACACAAATAAAGACAGTTGCTGGGGACAATCTAAAACCAGCCTGCATGGACTGGTGAAGGCCGGTCGAAGCTAAGTGGGGATGGCAGAATCACCTGCGTGCGTGGAGATCCGTGGTGAAGCTGGTTCGAACCGCCGATCTAAAGGAAAATTTTGACAGGGAAAGCATTTTGGCAATAGGTTTAGTAGAGGCATTTGTAGTATTTTGTGTTTTATGTATATCATTAAAGGGAGCGACAATGGCATCGAGATTATTTTTCTGTTTAACGGTCCTGGTGGCCGTGGCTGCATCGCTTCAGGCATCTCTGCTGGAGTCCTTTCCTACACAGAGCCAAGACAGAGTCCTTAAGGAGCCAATAGTGAAAGAAATTAACAGGCACCCAAGTGCCGGATGGAGGGCTGGCATGAACTCTCGATAATAATCCGCCTGGTGCTTGGATTAGCCCGCTTACTCTTGCTGCTATGGCTTCGTCGTTAACAAAGCCGTCCAGCTGAGGAGGTTCGTGTTGTGAATACAATGGTCAGGCAACCTGGAACTCGGCGGATGCGAAGGCGTCATGTTGGAAGCAACTCATCTTCAACTTTCGCTTCAGAAGAGACACTTGATGAGGTAAAATAAACGACGCCGGCTCGATTGTCTGCAAATGATTTACAATTCCTGCGGGGTTTCGAACCCTAGGCTGTCAATAAATGTGGAGATATGCTGGGTGTTTTCCTGTGGTTTGTCTTTACCCTAATGCCAACGCCAACGCCAGGGTTTTTGATTTTTTGGCGAGATTTTTTTTTATGCTTCTTACATAATCTCTACAAATTTTGAAGTGTGCCACATGTCATTGTCTGTTAATATGGTGGCAATAATGTTGATTTGCAATCTGGATTGAACTGGGCTCAATGCATTGCTCATGCACAGTGGGATTTTTTAGCTTTAAGATTTTGTGAGGCTAATCGCGACAAGTGCTGTTACTTGTTCTGTGGAGACACTGCATTACTTTTTCCGAGGGAAGGCATGGTGGGTAGAAAAATTGAAGAAGTCGGGTCTAAAAATTTTCGATGTGAAACTATTTGTGGCGATGGGGTAAATTGAGGCAATTTATGTGGTTTTTTGAGGATCCAAGGAATAGGCATATAGAACATGTTATTATTTAGTCGGGTGACCATCTCCACCATATGGATTATATGGACTTTGTACAGAAACACATTAATAAGGAAGTTGATTGGATGGGGAACTGAGAATGGAATTGATTATTGACTGGTGGCAAACTCATGGTATTGCTTTTTTCTGATTTTGTAAGTTTTCCAATATTGATTTCTAAATGCTGCTATTTGAATTTGACCACTCGGTTGTTGGCAAGAAGTTGGACAAGGCCATTGAGAAGGGCCAAATCCTCGAATGTTGGATTTTTTGTTTTGGTTTCAATTCAGTTTAAATATTTCGTTGGAACCAATCGGTGTTGGCTTCATCTACATGCTCAAGTTGAACAATGCAGAGTTCAGCAAAGAAGTCGATAGATTGTTGTGTCTTCTGCAGGTATCAGAAGAGGTGCGGAAGCACGTGGAATTGTTGAGAGGATTTTTTAGCTTCTTGTGTTTGGTGTAATCATCTTCGGGCAGAGACAAAGAAATTAATGTGAATAGTTTTTTTTTTTATTTAGTTTCTTGGAATCATGTTTAAAGATTATTGAGCCTTATTGAGCCTAGCTAACTCAATGTAGATAAAGTTATTTTGTTAGAATTGGCCAATCTAAGAAATGACAGGTTAAGCATGGAATTCCAAGAATTCATTTGACAAAGACAAGGATGCCCAAGATGCAGGAGAAGATGAGGTAATGAAGCAGCAACAACGTTTATGGTGGACAACAAAGTAGATGTTTGTTTGAGATAGTGTGGTTTGTGGAATAGACTCCCTAGCATGATATAAGAAAGTCTAGTTGGTTGTTGTAATGGTCATTATATGTACCCAGAAACTCCAAAATATTGAAGTATGAAATGTAAGCCTTGTAAAGGCATTTGAAAGTTCGTGGTGATCTTAAACCACTTTGTAATGGTTTGTGGTGAGCCAAAAACCACACATATATCGCCTTTGTGGCTAGTTGGTGGTGAGCTAGAAACCACCTATAGAGCCTTTGTGGCTGGATCGCCTTTGTGGCTAAAAAGTGCCTTGTGGCTACGTGTACACGAGAGCTTTATGCTCGGGAGAGCAGGTGGACTGCAGTAATGCCTGGCTCACGGTCTCAGATGATTCATTAATCTCTGAGTAGAAGGGGGTTGGCGTGCTTTCTTAGCTGATAGTCGTGTTGAGAAGCGCAATTGGCGCGACTGTTCAGTGCATACTCGTGCCAACGCGCCAAATCACGGGATTGGCGCGGAAGCGAACGATAAACTCGCGCCAGGATTTTACCTTGCAAAGTTTTTGTTTTGGGCGCGGATTTCTTGTTCGGGAAGACGCCACCTCACCTTCAGTGGAAGATCCGTGGGAAGCCTCACCTTCGCTGGAAGATCTGCGGGAGTTGCAGATCTGAGAAGTTGCGGATCTGTCCAGGAGAGGTAGATTGTGTTTTTTGTAGATTCTGCACATGCAATTCGCCCGATGGTGGTGGATTTGTAGGTACATAGAAGCAGTGATAATGGTCGACAGAATCATGTATGCGAAGGACATCCTACAGGACTAGCGGTTGCAGCGGTTGGTACCCATGCATTCCGGTGGATGGTTGCTCTTTTATATGGACGTCGACATATTCTTTGTTATGTTTGACCACAACCAGACTTTGTGAATTAACATCATGACAAGTAGTCATTAAGGGGGGGAGTTAGAAATATTTAATTCCTACTTGTCTATGGTTGTAGTTCTCCATTTGAGGAGTTTGTTCCTACATAATAGGAAGTAGCTAGAATATAGTTTCTCCTAGTTTAGTGTGTGGTTGAGAAAATCTCTCAACCTCATTACTGTACGTCCAAGATAGAATTCCTATCTTGAGACTATTGCTTGTATAAATATGTGTGTAATTTCCTTGATTCAATATATAGAATTTGATTAGAGTTTGCAGTGTGATATTTTATCTAATATATTAATACATATTAAACATTTTAAGAAAAACACTCACTCAAACAAATAAGAAAACAACCAACAACCTCAATCAATGTGACCACCTAAAACAATATATTTCAATATAGTCTTTCACAACTAACCACTTGCAAATAAGTCTTTATACTATTTAAATAAAAATCATTAACTAATTAGATGTGAAGTAACATCTTTGATTAATCATTATTAAAATATATATATATATATATATATAAAATAATAGACAAATCACTTTATATCTCAAACATAGTCATATATATTGAATTAAACACTTTTACACTACCATACTTTATATTTTATATAAAAGCATATTAAATATTAAAAAATTTAAAATTAAAATGTTGAAAAACAGTGTAAGAAACATCATATCTCTTTCGCATCTTAATGATCAATTATTTTGTATACTATGATTTTTTTAAATAAATATAAAAACCAATAATTTTAACTAAAATTAGTACCATTTCTTGTACATTTTAGCTATATTACATGTGACTTCGCCTCATAAACTAAGATATTTGGTGACACGTAATAGTTGGACAAAATAGATACTGTCATATAGCACTTTAATAATCAATAAAGTTTTTGGAAGAATATATTCTAGCATAGTTGATATGGATAATGTAAATTGTGTGTGGGGACGCACATCAACCATGCCCCAACCATTTTATCCATGAATGCTGGTCATCACTTTCTCCATTAATGTTGGCCGTTCATAAAGGTATATGAGATGAAAGAAACCCCAAAAGGCATTGATTAAAGTTGGTGAAACATTGTTAATAAAAATGCCAAATTATATGGAAAAGGATGTCTAAATCATAGATACGAAAATATTTTGTTTTATTAAAAATATTGGAAAAAGTAGTTTTTTTAATACTTTATATTATCAAAATAATGTAAATATTTTGATAATAATTTAAAGATATAGGGTTTACATTCCATTAAGAGAAATTTTTTTATTATAGTCTATAATTTATTTATTTTTGTTATTTTAGAATACAAAAGCAAACTATTTAACTGGTTCTATATTACAAAACAATTTTTTTTTAATGTTGGTCAGCTATCACAAAACATTGCATAATTCTAAATAAACTAGTAAGTATGAAAATCATTTAGATTCAAAGGAAGAGATGGATGTAAGGTTGTGTTTCTGACACTCATCTAGAATTGTAATAATGTCTAAATCACAGTGAATATGCCATTTTACAAGGGTCAACTTTTTGTCTAGCTTGTCCAAGGTGAAGAGTTAGTTCCCCAACATCCTCTTGGTGTCCTCCAAAGAAACAAACACATTATACTTTTCCACCGATGAAAAGTTAGTTCCTCAACATCCTCGTGATGTCCTCTAAAGAAGCAAACACATTATACTTTTCCACCTCTTTATCCTTCAAGACCAATCGAAACAGAGTCTCCATTTGCTAGCGTAAAACCATTGAGTTTAGAAACTGCTTTTTCTGTCCCTTGGTGTGACCAGGTCCAGAACCCAACAAGACACCTCGTCCAAAATCTCATAATTTGAATATGAGCAAAAGTGTCTTTCCACTCTTACCTAAATTTCCAATTTTCTAATTTCTCTTCATGTCTTTGAGTGAATTGAGTTAAAATAGATTGTTGCAGAATCCTCAATAAAAAGTTAAGCCCTTAATTGACTTTGATAGTTGCTTCCTTCCGCCCCTTCTACAAGAAAGAAAACAAAAATGAAAAACAATTAACTGTATTAAAATTTATAAAATATTTTTTATATAAATAAATAATAAATTATAGATATGGAAATATGTTTTATTAAAAAAATTGAAAAAAAATTATTAAAATTTGTAAGATAATTGTTTTATAAATAAATAATAAAATCTCAAATTAATTTAATTTTTAAAAAATTTATGCAATTTAATATATATAATTTCTATTTTTATTATTATATAGAAATATCCAAACTTTAACTTAATTAATTTAATTTTTAAATACCCAAATTTTAACTTAATTTTTACTACAAATTAATCTCTTTTAAACCATATTTTTTTTACACCCCGATGAATAAACCCTACTTATCAAATAATTTAATAAAAATGAATTCCCTATTATGATAAAAATCAAGAATGGACCCACACTAATGGTTCAATACTCTTCCTCGATAGAATGTCAAATCATACCAAGTCATCATGATATCACATATGTCATATTTATTTCATTCTACTCCTAAAATCATCTACAAATATCTATGATTTTTTTAATTATATATCTATATATATATATATATATATATTAACAAGGTTATGAAAGTGACAAACACATGATTGCATGTGAATACACAAAGGGTATAAGAATATAAAAGGAATCACAAAATCTTGTGAGGGAGCCCCACGAATAACGTGGCAGAATGTACATGGTGGTAGGAGAGTTGAGGTGGTGATGGGTTGACGACTAGTGGAACAATTTCACACTCAAGCAAACTCACTCTTCGTTGGATGCACCTAAAATTAATATGAATCCAATGACATTATTTTATTTTAGATGAACTAACTATTTGATATTCTCGAGGTTGGCTCTACCATAATAACACCAGAAACATTCATGGTTGGTCACACCCTAAACAAGTTATTTATTATCATGTTTAATGGTTTGATTTTTTTGTGGAATTTATAAAGGTTCATACAAAATGGTAAATAATATTTAAATGTAATCACCACATAATTGTTGGTAGCTTAAACATACAATGGTTCCATGGAAACAGCAACATCTCTCAACACACAAAGTGCGTTGTTGGTGTGCCAACCTTGATAAACCATTTGACATAATTGCTAGACATCTTTTGGTGGAAAGGCTTTACACCTTCCATTTCTCAAGATTCACTAATGGTCATATTGACACTATATGAGTGTTGGGCCCAGATAAATTTTTTATATTAGATTTTTTTAGTTTCATTTAAAGAATAAAGTGGAATATTATTTTTAAATTTAATATAAAGAATTATTGGGGTATGTGAGAGATTGAAATTAATCTATTTTCGAAGATAAAATTGTAATAATGGTGATAATGGTTAATATTTATTTACATAAATTTTGATTTAGTTTATTTTATTAAAAATAATTATTTTGATTCGTTTAAAATTTTATTTTTATATTTAAATTTTATTTTATTTTTATTAAAAAAATAAGTATTATAATAAATACCTTAAAATTTTGAAATTTAATGTAAACTTTAAATATAAATTTTAGCATCTAAAATAAGAAGAGTAATTTACATTTTCTTTTCAATATAATACAAAAATAACAAATATTTATCATAATTTTTTCCAAAATTATTATTATATAAATACCATTATTATCTTGCATATATTGTCAAATTAATTTAATATTTAAAAAATACTCATATTACAATAAAAACTAAAATTATTTTAAATTAAAAAATATAACATAAAAAAAAGTAACTTTTACCATATTTATTTACCTCAAACGTGAAAAACGAATTCAAGACATTTGATGTCACCTGAAGGATATTGAGATAAGTTCAAAAAATGCAATATCATAAAACCATTTGATCGCAGGCACAGAACAGTGAGATAGTTCGAAAGGGAAGGAGTAGCGAGAAAGACGAAGAGCTGGTAAAAGTACATAGTGGAATAATCCATAAATAGGTAGAAAAAGGAACTGGTTAAAGTAGATAGTTGAATAAATAGGTAAAAGAAGAACTGGTTAAAGTACATAGTTGAATAACCTACAAATAGGATGAAAGAAATCCCACTGTCCTGTCCTGTCATGGAGAGTAGGGACTGAGCTGGCAAGGGATGGAGGTGGTACCCATGGAAGTAGGTGAGTTGGTTAGGATGGGACCGGGGTCAATAATTTGTATTGAAAGGGTATGCTTTAATTTCTCCCATGTGATGGAACCCTTCTTGTTCTAATAATAGTTTAGAGTGGGAAAGGTATCATTTCACTTTCTATGAAATGAAATTATGGTTGGTTTTGTAATTGTTTCAAATTCCACTGCAAGTATAAACATTGAATTTCTTAATTTCTTTATTTTTAAGGTTGAAATAATTCCAACCTCGTAATGCTTAGAGTAGATATTTCCATCAAAAGCTATTCCAATCTTATAAATTTAACCATCATATCCTTGTACCTTTCAAAACAAGTGAATGGTGTAGTTCTCATCTCATTACATGAGAAGTAATGTGAAAAGGAAAGAGGGTAAATCTTAAGTAAGTCGGTTATAATAATGTGTTAGTGATAGTAAATTAAGATTATAGTTTAAAAATATTGTATTTCATTAAAAATAATAGTTTTAATGATATGTTTCATTTTTGAAAATTTTAGTAATAAATATTAAATATATTTCACAAGTAAAATGTTTTATTATATATAAAAAGAAAAAGTAGTATAATCTTAAAGAGAGAGTACTATAAATGTTTTAGGGTTTTAAGTTTTGTTGGTATATTGTTTTGGTTAGTTTTCCTCAAAATTTGGTGAGAAACTTTGGAATTTTAGATTTCAGTGGTTAAGAATATATTGATTTTTTTTTGTTTTGAGGTTTTTAGAGTGTTAAATCAATTTATGTTTTTTAAAATGTAATTTGAACACTGTAAATTTATGGTTATGTTAATAATTTTATTAAGGATTTTGAATTAAATTGAGCTCCACACTGAAACAGGTTGTTAAGCAGTTCCTAAAACATCATGAGTGGAAAGGACCCATCTCTGTGAGAATATGTGAGAATATGAACATTGAGGATGAAAATCACTTCCTCTTAGAGTGCCGTGAGTACACTCACATTACATCTCAGTTTCATAATAATCTTTGTTACAATACCGACCTTTTAACATGTTAAAATTATATTGCCCTGGTGATGCTTCTCTCCAAGCTCTTTGGGCATAGGAGTACAATTTTAAAACAAACTAAATAATTCGTTTCTTTAGGTTCAATAGACCAAAGTTTGGTCTCAGTGAAAGTTAACCACCACCATCATCATCATAAATTTGTGATTTTGTTAATAATTTTATTGCCGATTTTTGAATGAAATTAAAAAGAAAAAAAAACTTAAAATTTTTATTTATAAATAAATTTACTATAGGTTAAATTTTATATTTTAATCATTATATATTTTAAATTTTAATACTTTGAGATAATATATTTTTTTTTTTGAAATTTGTAAAATTAGTTTTTTGCTGGAAAATATCAAGGTCACATGCAAGCTACTCCATACCAAACTTTACTCTATATATATTATCTGATTTAATATAATTTAAACTGCCACAATCACATTTCATATATATATATTATTTTCCATTTATAATTCCATTTATAATGACACCATTCAACATCTAAAAAAATAAAATACAACTACATTTAATATATATATATATATATATATTTTCCATTTATAATGACATGACACCAATCAACATCTAAAAATAAAAAAGGATATAGATGTATATCAACCAGTTTATTGGGATGTGGTGGGATGTGGTTGTGTTAATTACAGATAAATATAAATAAAATAAATTCTTAAATTATAATTTAAAACTAATTTTAATATATATATTGAATTTTGTAAAATCACACAGCCAAATTTTTTTTAAATAGTGGATGTAAGAGCGCTCTACAACCCACTGTGATCACGGACCTCTGTTATAGTGGATGTAAGAGTGCTCTACAACCCACTGTGGTAATGTTTGTAAGAGTGCTCTGTCAAAGAAAAACAAAAGCTTATAGTGTATATTGGATTAAAAAAGAAATTATTTTCAAAGATAAGAGTGGCGTATCAGACAAAAGGCCCCAAAAGGAAAGATGCATCCAAAGCAAAAGCCTTGAAAACTGTAAAAGGAGGCCCTCGATTTGAGATGAATTCATTTTTTCTACGACCGTTGAAGTGACACAGCCGTTCTCAAACGGGTTGTGCGCATGCGGTGTTTTGATGTTACGGGGATTCGATCTGCTAGTGCGGTCACAGAGTAATTTATATATATATTCAATTGTGGCGTAGAGTCTCAGGCAAGTGGCCTTCGATATCTCAGTCCCCTCCTGTAAAACTGCCAGAATATGCTGTAGAGTGCTCCTCTGGATTGTGAAGGCATGGGGAGCTCTGGAATTCAATGGGTTCGTCTTTTGTATTGTATAGCAGTTCTTGTGGGCTGTTGTGCTGCAGAAGCTCCGCAGACGTATGTCGTTCATGTGTCCAAGTCCCATATGCCCTCTGTGTTTGAAAATCACGAACAATGGTACGCTTCGACTGTCAAATCTTTGCAAGGAGTTGAAGAAAAAGAAGAAGAAGAAGAAGAAGAGAAGATTCTGTACAGTTACGATCAGGTGTTCCATGGATTTGCGACGAAGCTGAGTCGTGCGCAGGCCGAGGCGCTGGAGAGCGTGGATGGGATTCTGGGTGTTTATCCAGAGACCGTGTACGAGCTTCACACCACACGGAGCCCCACGTTTTTGGGATTAGACGGGAACGACGGATCGGCGTGGTCTGAGTCAGACCAGGCCGTCGATGTCGTTGTCGGTGTTCTCGACACTGGTGCGTGGCCCGAGAGCCCGAGCTTCAGCGACGATGGGATGAGCCCCGTGCCGAGTCAGTGGAAGGGAGAGTGCGAAGTCGGCACCCGGTTTAACGCCTCGCACTGCAACAAAAAGCTGATCGGTGCTCGGTTTTTCTGCAAGGGCTACGAGGCTGCGCTGGGGCCTGTGAACGAGTTGAAGGAGTATAGGTCCCCGAGGGACCAAGATGGCCACGGAACTCACACTGCGTCCACGGCTGCGGGGTCATCGGTGCCCGACGCGAGCTTGATGGGCTACGCTAAGGGGAATGCTAGAGGAATGGCGGTGAGGGCGAGATTAGCGGTGTACAAGGTTTGCTGGACTGCGGGGTGTTTTAGCACTGATATTTTGGCGGGGCTTGATCGGGCCGTGCAGGACGGTGTTCATGTTTTGTCGCTATCTTTGGGTGGAGGCGCAGTGCCTTATTACAGAGATGGCATTGCGCTCGGTGCTTTCGGGGCTATGGAAAAGGGGATTTTTGTTTCGTGCTCGGCTGGTAACGCGGGGCCGGATCCCATGACGTTGGCGAACGTGGCTCCGTGGATTACTACCATCGGTGCAAGCACTCTGGATCGGGATTTCCCCGCGCCTGTGTCGCTTGGCAACGGTGCGAGCTACGATGGTGTGTCGTTGTACAGCGGGAAGGGACTCCCGGCTGGGGAATTGCCGCTTATTTATGCCGTTAATGCTAGCAACGGTAATACGAGCAATCTGTGTTTGCAGAATACGTTGGATCCGAAGCTTGTGATGGGCAAGATTGTGCTTTGTGACAGAGGAATCAGCGCAAGGGTGGAGAAGGGCAGCGTTGTGAAATCTGCGGGCGGGGCGGGTATGATATTGGCCAACACAGCGGCCAACGGTGAAGAACTCGTGGCGGATTCTCATCTTCTGCCGGCTTCGGCTGTGGGGAAAAAATACGGGGACCTGATCAGAAACTATGTGGTAACAAGCCCCAATCCTACGGCAACGATTAAGTGCAAGGGCACCGTTCTGGGCATCAAGCCTTCGCCGGTGGTTGCTGCGTTCTCCTCGCGTGGTCCGAACCCCATGGCACCGCAGATTCTGAAGCCTGATGTCGTGGCTCCTGGCGTGAACATTCTCGCTGCCTGGACAGGCGCCGCTGCGCCATCGGAGCTGCAAGGGGATAAGCGACGGGTGAAGTTCAATATCATCTCTGGTACTTCGATGTCGTGCCCACATGTCAGCGGCGTGGCAGCGTTGCTGAAGGGCGCGCACCCCGAGTGGAGCCCAGCGGCCATACGCTCCGCACTTATGACCACGGCATATACCGTGGACAACTCCGGCAAACCCCTCCGCGATGTAGCGACCGGCGCTCCGTCAACGGCGTTCGACCACGGTGCCGGCCATGTAAGCCCTCAGAAGGCACTCAACCCGGGGCTCGTCTACGACATGGGCGTGCAGGACTACGTGGACTTTCTCTGCTCTCTGAGCTACACGCCGGAGCAGATCCAGATGGTGACCAAGAGCGCTAACGTTACCTGCAGCCGGAAAGCGCTTGCCAACAGGAATCCCGGCGACATCAATTACCCGTCGTTTTCCGTCGTTTTCGGCGTGAACGAGGACGGCAAGACTTCCGGCACCGTCGTGAAATACCGGCGGACACTCACCAATGTTGGACCTTCTGCTTCGAAATACAGCGTGGCCTTCTCTGCTCCGGCCACTGTGGCCGTTTCCGTGAAGCCGAGGACGCTCTATTTCCGAGAAGTGAACCAGAAACTCTCTTACACCATCACGTTCGTCTCTAAGACTGTGACGACTACGGGCCTTGCGAGCTTCGGGACGGTCGTATGGACTGACGGAGTACACAAAGTCAGAAGCCCCGTTGCGTATAGCTGGCAATCCTAGTTCGAATCCCGCGCATCAAATCTCTATTATGCTTTTAAAGTATCAGTGAACTTGCAAGTATTATACAATGTATGAATACGTTTTCCGTTGCATGTAAGCTTTGAAAATATATGAATGAATTTTCATAACCTCCACTGGAAAACAAATACCAATTTACAGACTTTTCTGTTGAAAATTTTCATCTATTTCTTAATCAGACTTTGTGTTGAAGAATTTCAACTATTTCATGGATATTCATTTATGCTAGGGGTGGCAACAGAACAAAAGTAGAAAAACACACATCACAGGGAAGTAGTGGAGATTTAATAAAATCCACAGGTTGTAACAAATGAAAACTTCACACTAGTTAATGTAAAAAAACACACATCACAGGGAAGTAATGCAGAATTAGTAATATCCACAGGTGGTAACAAATGAAAACTTGACACTGGTTAATGTGTTAGGATTAACTGGAGCGACCAAGGATAATAACATCCTATAAAGAAAGGCTTAAAGAAAGGCTTATCCACTGGTTGTAACAAATGAAAACTTCTAGTTAAGAATGAAAGAAAAAAAAAAAAAAAGCATTTTTAATGTTTATTAGGCTAAAAACAGCTTATGGGACAGATTTTTTTTTTCATCTGGTTCTTGTATTAAGCTATTTTCCTATGGTGTTTTACAATAATCGTTCTCAGGTTTTCTACTAACTCTTAGCTGAATAGATTATCTCAAGAGCTAGCTGTCAATATAATTTTCAAAAGCTGTCAATATAATTTTCCCTGCTGTCTTTGAAGGCCTAACATTCTTTTCCCTGCTGTCTTTGAAGGCCTAGCATCCTAAAATGAAATGTTACTGTTTTCTCCCACATTTCTTTTAGCCTTTTCCAATACTACTTTTTTCTCCCACATTTTTTTGGCCTTTTCCAAAGCCTTATTTCATAACAAAGTTGATAAAAATCTTTAATATATTAGAATTAATAAGAGTCACTGAGAATCATAACATCCCTCATATTGATTCTTGGATATGAAAGAATTACAAGACCAGTTGTACACTAAATGTAATATAAGAATGATATAATCTGAATTTTCCCCTCAGTGGTATATTGCTTTCTATATTCTAGCTTCTTATTCTTCATGTTTATTGCTTTCTATATTCTTGCTTCTTATTTTTCAGGTTTTTTTTTGTGTTTTTTTTCCAGACTGTTAACCAACACAGAGACTGCGTGCTCTTACAGTGATAATGTAAGGTACCAAATGTTTCTTACGGTGATAATGTAAGGTGCCAAATGTGTTGTGTATTTTCAAACCTTTGTCACATGAACGTTTAGACATTGAAAGCTTACCAGATGTGTATTTTTGGGCGTTCTCTAAAGAGGCCATAGTTCGCATGATTTCAAATTTTCAAGAAATCAGATGTGTATTTCTGGGCGTTCTCGAAAGAGGCCATAGTTCGCATGATTTCAAATTTTCATAGTTCGCATGATTTCAAATTTTCAAGAAATTTTATTATGGAAGTGTTTAAATTGTTTTTTTTGGCAGAAACAAATTTATCACTATTAAAAAAATATGGGCACTCATAATCTTGAAGCTAGACTGTAACTGGGGATTTCAAAAAAAATTTGGACAATCAAAATCTTGAATCTTGATACTTGTCACTAAAATTTTCAAAAAATTATACAAAATTCTCATATCAAAATTTCTAATTTCAAAAATTTCTACAAAATAATCATACCAGAATTTTTATTTTTATGGTTTCCTACTGAAATTTTCAATTATTTTCTAAACAAAATTGTAACCTATTTAAACTACTATTTTCAATGTACAATAATGTGCACATTGTGCATGCTTTGCCTACGTTATTTTAAATGTACAATAATGTGCACATTGTGCATGCTTTGCCTGCCAAGCCTTACAGAAGGCAAACTTCTGCATACCAAAATTTCTAATTTCAAAAATTTCTACGAAATGATCATATTTTTCTAAGCTCAATTGTGGCCTATTGTTGCCTGTTTAAACTACCTTTTTTTAAAATGTGCAATAATGTGCACATTGTGCATGCTTTGCCTACCAAGCCTTACAAAGGTAAACATATGCATACCAAAATTTCTACGAAATGATCATCAGAATTTCTATTGTTTTTAGACCCCTTTTTTTTTAACCTTTACTTATTCTTACAGAAGGCAAACCTCTGCAAGCACTAAACCTTAATCACTGGACATAAATATAGTACGATGAAGTTGCAGTGAATGCTTCGATTTATGAAGGCACAGCAGTAACAATAAATTACAATGAATTTTGCCCGGTCTCAGCAATCGGTACAAGGTCATCTCGGCAGCTTTCTATAGGCCTTAGTTTAAGTTTAAAAAAGCAATAGAATAGTTTAGAATTCGGCAAAGATTTTGAAATTTTTTGGCAAAGTTTTATCAGAATCTTGTTTACAGTTGTTAAATTTCAGTATTTTGGGTGCTGAAACCATTTCCACTATCAAAAATGTAATTCAAACATTCCAACTATCTAATTTTTTGAATTCTTTTTACCCAATTCTAACCAAAAAAACTGCTATTCCATATACTAGATAGACATCTTCATTTCTATAGTGTTTGAGGTCTGTCTTCAATAAATACATATTGCTCTTCCTGTTCTGTGAAAGCTCCAATTGATTCGTCCCCAGTGGATATTTAATGGTTTCAAAACTTGTTAGTCAATATAGTGGAGGAGATTTGGTTCAGGATCTGGAATGCTGAATTTACTTTTATTATGCAAAATGGAATTTAAATAATTTAATATTAAGATCTCACCGGATATTATATAATTGGAAAGCAAGTTCAAACACTTTGCAAACTGTGCATACTTCTACATCTCTTTGTTTTATTGAGCGCAGCCCATATATATTTATATTTATTTATTAATATGTAACAATTTTGACCATATATTTTATATTAGAACACTGGGATTGCACATGGTTCACCAAGTAGCTAGTGTTTGTCCAGTATGCACATATTGACCTTGCTCTCTGTTTTTTAATTCATATTGCACATTTCTCCATTTTGTTCTTATGAATTGTGTTCACATCTATCTCAAAATTGTGTTCACAAAAAATTAATAGTCAAACACAAATTCAAAATTGAGTCAGAAAAAAAGTGTTGGCTATGTGAATGCTTTCATTAAACTTCAACATTTGAAAATAATATTCTGAAAAGCTCAAAGTGATTGCCATCAAGAATCCAACCACTTCCTGTGGTGTTCACATCTATCTCAAAATTGTGTCCATAAAAAATTAAAAGTAAAACACAAATTCCAAAATTGAACCTCGGAGTGTTCGTTAAACATTTGAAAATAATATTCTAAACTGAAAAGCTCAATGTGATTGCCATCATGTACATCTAACTTCTAAAATCATACAAAATAAAATAAAAAACATCACATGCATTGTATGGGAGAAAAGCCCAATCCCCAATAAACTCCAAGACCCTTTGTCGACCCCTCTAGATCATAGACGAGGCCTACTTTGAATATCTACTCAATTTTTAACTTATTAAACATTATAAGGTCTTATCTTATACATTTGAAAGAATAGTAATTCCTACTCAATTTTTTAACTAAACTTCTAAAACATTATAGGGTCTTTTCTTATACATAGAATAGTGAGCACTGCAAATGACATAAAATCATTTGATATATTTCTTTTCACCTTTTGGATTTGCATTTTTTTTTTTTGGTTTTTTAGTTTCTTTTTTGATGTTGTGCTTAGTTAGTAATTTAATTAGGTAATTTTTGGACTGCAATTTTAAGGAGATGTTTCTTTTCGAAATTCAACTTCATAATAATTTTTGTTGAGATCATGTTATTTCATCACTTAAGTCATATTTTTATTTAAAAATAGAGCTGGATTTAGGAAAACTTTTAGGTTACTTAAATTTGGTAAACATTAACACTTTAAAATTATGATTTTCCAATTTACGATTAATCTATTCCAAAAATTGCCATAATTGCTTTATTAGACTATATATATATATATATTTTTTTTTTTTTCACTGAACTTTTTGAATTTTTTTATTAAAATGCAACCAACGCAATTCTAAATGAAATCACAATATTTTATAATTTAAATAACATTTTTAACTTAAAATTAAATTTAATATCATCTAAAATTAAATTTAATATCATCTAAAATTAAATTTAATATCATAATTTGAAGCATTCAAATTAGGTAAATTAGCTGTTTTTAATAGGAATTTTTGGAGTTTCCGTTTCTGAAATCAGGCAGAAAAATTTGAAGTGAAATTTTGATTTGTGTTATTAAATTGGTTTTTTTTACTATATATATATGGATTTAGCACCCTCAAAAACTGCTTAGGCACTTTGATTGTGAAAGGTTTACCCATTAAACTTATGATTTCAATGAATTTATACCAAATTTTTGAGAAACTAAATAAAAAAAATCCAAAAAACACTTCCCAAAAATAACACTAAAAACAACTCGATAACTTAAAACTACAACTTTCCTAATCCTATATGAGATAAAATTAATAAAAAAAAATCTAAAACACAACTCTAGACTACCGCTTTTAAGATGAACTCAATTTTCGAGATGTCATTTTGATGTAACCTTTCAAGCCTGCAGTCTTTTTTGGCAGGTTGGAAAGTCCGTTATTTTTGGAAGTTGTCTACCTAGCCTGTGAAATAGCTCGGACTGTAAAAAATTGCTTAAAACTCGAAAACTCGAAAAATCATATGTTTGGAGTGTTTAGAATTCATTTTTGATACTAGAAATGGATTCAGCACTATCAAAAACCTTTAGAGCTCTGAAAATATTAAAGTTTAACAACTGTAAACAAGATTCTGGGCAAATCTTTACCGAAATTTCTGAAAAAGATTGCTTCTGAGTGAAAAGACAGCCTTTTTAGACTACGCGTTATTTTTGACTTTGCACGGAGAGGGGTGTGGAGTCTGACAAGCCTTGCAGGGTTCGTTCTGATCACGTTACGCTGATTCCAAACACATGCATTTGGACTGAATAATACAAGGCATGCACAGAGAAGGTGCCTGCAACACGTCCCCTTGCTACTACCAGAGTGGTTCTGACTGATTACGTTACACTTATTCCAAAACACATGCATTTGAACTGAATATAATTACACAGAGAAAGTGCCTGCAACACGTCTCTTTGTCGGTGACACGATAGTGGGAGTGAACAAGTGTTTTTGTTCCCAACGCATTTATTGCCAAGTGAACCAACCATAGTATTTTCACTGTGTCTAATTTTGTAAGTTGCACTGCATTTTTTTGCGTTTTGTTTTTTCATTAGAAATAGGTGATGGGTGATATTTTGGCTTTCCTTAAATAGGTGATGGGTGATATTTGTGTAATTTTTGAATTATTTAAATTTATAATTTTTTTAATATTTAATTTTTAGAAATGTGTGATAAGTGACATTTTGGCTTTTTAAAATAAATATATGGTTGTGTAGTTTTTGAATTATTTAATTTATGTAGGTTTCACATGATTTTTTTGTTTTTTTAATAAAAATAAGTGATGGGTGTTATTTTGGTTTTTTAAATAAATATATGGTTGTGCAATTTTTGAATTATTTAATTTATGTAGATTTTACAATTCAAATTTATAAATTTAATAATTATGTGAAGGAAAAGGCTATGTATCACTATTCTCCCACAAGGTTTTCATTGTCAACCTTATGAATAGAGAGATAATCTTGCTTCAAATCAATACCATAATAGATTTATTTATTAGTATCATTATCTACTTTCAATTGGGAATGTGAGGAAAATAAGGCCTCTTAAGAAAATATCTATGAGCTATATCTTTGGTGTATGACAACCTTTTTTTTCCCTAAGAAAAAGTTGTAATTTCTCATTATATGAATAAAAATTACATGTTACATTTTACATATAAAAACCAACAAGTTTATGGTTCTACTAACATCTTCGAGGAGGCAAGTAAATCTGCAAGTATCAGTGCTAAAATAGTCTGCAAGTATAAGTCTACATCTCTAAGCTAGTTACAATATGTACAGATAAAAAACAAAGTAGCACCCAATATAATTAGAGCTGATAAAAAACATCAGCGTAATAATATAATAGATGCCAAAAATATGATCTTGTCAAAATTGCAGTCATGGAGTGACTGCTCTCATGTCCTGAATGTCATCTATGAATGGTCTGTGATAATAATGGTAAACTATTCTCCATCATGCTCAGTAATGAGCAATCTGCCCCAATCTAGCTCCGTTGCTTCTTTGGAAAGCTTGTCTGCCAATTGGTTCCTCTGCCTGTAAATGTGTGTGACATATATAGTGTCAGAATATGTTTTCAGTAGATGCACCTCCCTCAATAATGATATAAGTGTGTGTGTATGGCATTGTGAATGAGAATTGAACCAATTAATGACAATTTGAGAGTCTCCAAAAATTTTCAATCTATTGCATCCTTGTTCATGGGCAAATAGTAGTAGTAGCCGAAGACTGAGTTCGGCAAAATTGTTAGTGTCAGGACCCAGCCCCATTTTGAGGTGGAAAAAATGAGTGGTTGTTCTATATAATACCGCACCGCCTCCACAACCATGGTTATTTGACGCCCCATCAAAGTATGCCCAAGGGTGAGTATGATCTATAATTTTAGGGGTGATGTCCTTTTTGCGAGTGGGTGGATCCTCCTCCGGAATTAGGCTGTAAGTGGAGATGGTGGCAGAAACACTATGTTCCCAGACCACTTGCAAACCATCAAAGGTGAACCGGTTTCAACAGGTCCAGATGCCCCACGCAATTAGCAGTGGGAGGTTCCGGAGTTTGTTGCAGGTGGCAGCATGCCACCATGTAGACCAGGTCTCAGAGATAGATGAGCCATGCCAGGTGAGTGTAGAGCCCATCACGCGAGTAACCGAATGCTAGAAACCCTTGATCAAAGGGCATTCCAGGAAAAGATGTTGAACATCTTCTTCATGTGCGAAACATAAACAACATCTGGATGGGCCCTGGAAAGCCCATCTGCGAAGATTGTCTACGGTAGGGACGCAGTTATGGAGAATGCACCACTTAAGTAGTCGATTTTTGTGAGGTGCCTGCAGCTTCCAGATTGAGTGCCATTACCAAAGTTTATTAGGAGGTTCCTTGGGTGCACATAGAGTAATATATCCATTCTTTGGGGAGTATTTTCTGTTGGGTCAGAGAGCCCACAAAAGGTCATCCTCTTGGTCAGATAGTCTAATATGAGATGCTTATAGAGCCCTGATGTACTGGTTCCAGTAGGGATGGCCCTCAATGGGTAATCAGAGATCCTGCGCAGATAGCCAGCCCTGTGTATGCCAGTTGGTTCGCAATGGATCCGCCACCTGAGATAGATAGTGGTATCCAGCTTGTGCAAGGTGATGCATGATGTTTTGTGGAAATTTATAATGCCTACCACTTCCCGACCAAGAGTTTGCACCCAAACGGACCATAGTACCAGATCCTATGTGCCATGTCAATCCTTGTTGTATAAGGTGCGTAGAATTTGTGATGGCCTTCCAGATGATCGAGGATCCCAGACTAAGTTGAATAGTGCCACGTATCCAATCCAATGTAGTCCGGGGAGTGATGTATTTAGAGGCAGTGACCTCCTTCCACAAGCTATGACTGGGTATAAGGTGCCAACCCAATTTTGCAGCTAGAGCGGTGACAAATATGGAGAGGTCCTTTATACCCCAACCGCCCCAATCCTTTGGCCGACTGATATGGTCCCAAGCAACCCAAGAAAAATTACGTTTGCTACCAGAGTTCCTCCAGAGAAATTGTCTGCAAATCTATTGTATGCGGTTGGTGACACCTTTTGGGAGCCAAGCAAGGGACATCCAATAGACAGGAATGGCTTCCAGGATAGATTTTATTAATACCAATCTACCTGCCCGCGAGAGCCATCTATGATGCCAAATGTTGATCCTACGCTCCACTTTGGCGATAAGCCAGTTCCAATCCTTAATTTGATAGTCATTTGGTTTAAGGTGGAAACCAATATATTTTAAACCTTCCCCAATGTAGCTGCACACAAAGGGGAAATTCTGAATAGCAAGCCCCTGTTCGTGTGCTGAGCATCTAGTTAGGATAATGGTGGATTTGTTTTTATTTGGAGCCATGCCCGTAGCTCTACAGAAAATATTTAGGATTTTATCAAATTGTAAACTGTCTTGACATGAGCCATCCAAAAATATAATCACATCATCCACAAATAATAAATGAGTCAGGTGTAAGAATTCATTTAATCTAATACCATGGATGTCACCAACATCCTTTTCCCTGTTAACGAGGGCCGAGAGGCCTTCCATAACAATGACAAAAAGAAGTGGTGAGAGAGGGAAACCTTGCCTGAGACCTCTACCAACATGAAAGAAATCAGTAGTTGCCCCATTGATGAGGATGTTGAATGTGGCATTCATAATACAACCCATAATCCAATTTGTTAAGGATTGGGGGAAGCTCGTATGGATAAGTATGAGATGAATGTAGTTCTAGTTAACATGATCAAAATCTTTGGCAAGGTCTATTTTGAGGATGGTGCTTTTGAGATTCTTTGTTTTGATGGAGTACAAGACCTCCTGTGTAGTGCCAATGGCTTCATGAATCTGTCTGTGGTGGAGAAAGGCAAACTGTTCCTTGGCAATATGAGAAGAGAGAATGGGTTTTATACGGTTGGCAATGATTTTTGATATAATTTTGTAAATGCAATTACAGAGGGAGATAGGCCTGTAGTCATGGAATGTGGCAAGGTGATCATTTTTGGGAATCAGTGCAATGAAGGTAGTATTGAAACCATCATATATGCACCCAAAGATTCTACTATCTTCTATGACCTGGAGGAGATAATTACCAGTGAGATAAAAAAAATGAAGATAGAATTCAATGGGCCATCCATCTGGTCCTGGGATTTTGTCCTTCTTAAACCATTTTAGTACACCTTCGATCTCACCCATGGTGACCGGTGCATTGAGTTCCTCCACCTGCTCATCATTAAAAAACCTGTGAAATGTTCAGGCAGCGTTCATACTATCCAATAGATTGATGTTGTGCAACTTTCTGTATTGATTTGTGAAATGCTGGATATCCAGATTAGCAAGCTGAGCATGAGTATTGGCAACGTATCTAGTATTATCTTATAGTTCCCAGATAGCATTGATGATCCGCCTTCCTTTAGCACACTGCTGAAAGAACTTAGTATTTTCATCACCGGATTTCAACCAGATGGCCCTGCTTTTTAATCTCCATGCCTCCTCCTTTTGATGAAGGATATTTTCCCTGTTCGTTTCAAGTGCGATCAACTTCTCTTTTGAGAAAGAAGAACATAAACCCAAGTAATCAGAATTAGTGAGCTGAGAAATTTCCAATTCAATCCGTTTCAGCTCCTCCTCCTCGAGCTTTCTTTTGTGTCGAGACCAACTGATAGTGTATCCTTTGGTACGTTTGAGATTTTCATTAAAGACCCTAGCATGTTCCTTATCAGGAAAAATATTGGAGTGATGCCACTCCTGAGTGACCAGCAATTGGAATTCAGGATCCTGTAACCATCTAGCATTAAATTTGAAAGGTGAATACGGTTTCTGTTCACCTATTAGAAATTCCAAATATACCGATGAGTGATCCGAGGCCTCGCCCAAACCCACCCACTATCTGGATCTAACCATTTGGTTATGAAAAGGTTGCTTGATAAGGAATCTATCAAGTCGGTGCGCCAGTGCTGTCGCTCCTAGAGACATCCTAGAGTTGTGATAGACCAGTGCCTAGGACATCTTAGCATAGCAAGGAGCATATAATATAAGATATGAGGTTGTCAACAAACATCTCTCATGCTATCTCATGTAAACAGGGAAATAAACTAGAATGGGACCAAACTCTTAGAAACTAATACAGGAAAAGAAATACTGTAGAGGCAAGGTGTAAAACTCTAATATAAGGCATCAGACAATTCAGAGACAGTTTACTGCAAAGCGGGCCAATTCAAGTAATATGTCACAGATATCAATTATCAGAAGGTGTATGTAATGAAAGAAATGTTGAGAAGATATTAGTCAACATTGAGCTAATATCCAGATACACAATACCACCACGAATGGGCTTACCAATCTAAGAATCCATACATGATAATAGTGTTTTAAAAACACCCTCCCAAAGCAACTAATATAGCAGAAATACAGTCTAGATGAATAATGGAACAGAATATCATGCATGAGCCATATTTAAATCGCTTGACTGATCCGAGCATGGGCATCAACTAGGATGAATTCATACCAAAAATCAGTGAGCCACTCGCATTCCAAAACATGATACAAGAAAGATGGATGACATGAAATGATCTATTAATATAACACATAAGAGAGAAGGTCACACACTGTGAAATACCAAAGACCAGAATCCTCTTTAACAGATAGAACTCCTCCTCATTGAGACCCTATGGGCTCTGAGCCTTCATACAAGAGCTTTACAAAATGTATACAAAAAGCCTTTCACTGCATAGTTTTCTGATAAAATCTGGAACCCTTAATCATCTGTTCTTTGGGAGCTTTATAGAAGAACAAGAAAGCTTAATAAATGAAGTAGGTGATGAACCATTAATTTGCTTATTATAGACAAGATGGCGGAAACGTGCACGCCCATATTGCTCGATGACTTTGTAACGTTGTATGTACCCTGTGATCTTCTTTCTGAAATGAATGCTCTGAGTGAAAGTCTCTTTAGGAACACGGTAGAGAAATAAAAACCTTATGGGCAGTCTGTCCTTTCCCGGAGAGAAAATTCTGCTGAAATAAAACCTTGAGGGCATTGTTTTCTGTGTATTGTACCCTTTGCCTTCCCAATCCTGAATTAAGGTTTAAAATCTTCAACGCCGAACACTGAATTCCTCAATCATTCACTGATCTTCCTCTGCTGCTCCATTAATGTTTTCATCTACTCAATCTGTGCATTGAACTCTCTGCTACTTCATTTACACCTCTGTCTATGAAATCTTGCCTCTGTAATATGGACTGTGTAATCATGGCGACCCTTCCCACCTAGTAACCCTGCAGAACACAGCACGTGGTCATGAAATCCATGCATACGGGGGTGATTGTGGAGGACGGGAGAACAATGGCGCGGCGGTGGTGGAACGGTGTTTTATGCGAAATAACAGTGGAAAACATAATGATATGGTGTAAATGGCAAACAATAGGGTTTGACGGAAAAATGCATATGGACCGTTCGATCTAGATCTGGAGGCGTAGATCGACGGCGGGGATTAAACAGTGAAATGATATATGAAAATGGGCGTAATGAATATGAGACATAAGACTTTAAAGTAAAATGCAAAACTTTGGTTACACGCGAAAATACACGGAAATGCAGCGAAATGCAATGGAATGTGATGACGCGACCGCATGAGGTGGGACCCAATTTGGAGATCGCGATCGCAAATCGAAGCGGGAAGACCGGGGTGGCACATTTCAGAAGTTCCGATTGCGATTGAGGGCGGGATGCGATTGAATTAGGGCCGTTAGATCTGGCGGAGGGATGGACGGCTCGGATGTAGTCGGGGAATCGCAATCGCAAGGAGCAAAGGGGAGGCGCAACGAAATTTGCGATTGCGATTAGGCGGGGAGTGCGATTGAGCGCTGGCCGTTGGATCTGGGGACCGGATCAACGGCTCACATTCAATCGGAGGGATCGGGAGATGAGTCGCGATGGAGCGATCGGCGGAAGACATGCGATGCGATCAATCGCATCGCAAATGTTTGCGATGGACCGATCGGGGGACGACATATAAGTGTTGCGATTGCGAAGACTTGCGATTAGCACGGGCTGTCCGATCTATGTGGTAGATCAACGATGCAGAACACAGTGGAGGACTATAACAACAAAAAGCGATCGCATTGGAGTTTTTGAGCCTTGCAAAGGGATTCAAACGTTCTGCTCTATTTCTCCGATGCGATTAGCTCTTGAGGCTTAAGCGCTTGGACTTTGGGTATCAGGCATATGTGGGGAAGTGGTTGGGGATAGTGGAAGAGGGGAAGAGGTGAAATAAGGATTTTTGCAGAGGTACAAGGGGTGAATAAAGGCCCTTGGAGCACAGCTTTTTGCAGTCAGTGAGGCTCATTGGCTCCAGAACAGCGGAGGGAAAGGAGTTTAAAGAGTAGGGAACATGATCAACAACCCCCATGCATCTATTTCTCCAAGTAGGTTTCTTCTTTTGCATGTAAATATCAATAAATTCAGCCAATTCCAGATTCGTGGCGAAGAAATCAGATAGAGGATCCGGGATGGATTGAGGTCCCCAAGATTCTGAGATCCTGATAGAAAAATTTAAGTCCCTGCCAAGAATGACGTGATTATATTGTAGCAGAGAGTGTCAGAATAACCCTCTGTTAGTGCAAGGACCATAAACATTGATCAGGGTGAAAGGATGTGAAAATTCACAAGTAGTAACCTACATATCGATGGCGCCATCCCAACCCCAACAGTTCACAATCCGACTGGTTTTTTTGTTTATGCCTAAAGCACAACCCCCTGATCGACCACGAGCATCAATGGTCACAAATATCCAATCCGGGAGGAATTTGTTTAAGATATTGGTAATGGATGATCCATCCCCCAAAGTTTCTTGAAGGAAAAGGGCATCCATGGGAGTGGTAAGTAAAAGTCTCCTAAGTGCCAGTTGTTTGATAGGGTTGGCAAGTCCCCTGCAATTAAATGAGAGATAGATCATAATGGAACCTCATCCATGGGTTTTCTTGCTCTAAGAACCCGAAGTAGTGACGTTTGCGTACCTATTTCTACCTCCATGTTGGCCTTGCGGATAGCCTTTGTGATCGCCGAAGGTATGCCCCGTGGTTTAGAAGACGAGGGGCCCTGCATCGAGCCAATGCCAATATCTGACAAGGTGGGCTGTTGTCTTGATGATCTCAAGTAGTAGTGGTGCCTGGCAGATGAGGAGTCAGAAGAAGTATGGGGGGATAAGCATGAGGTCTCTGCAGATGTGTGGGAGATGGTGGGAGGGATAGTAGGGGGAGCTGATGCAACAGAGCGGCTTAAGGAGCTCAATGAAAAAATAGAATGATGAACAATAATAGACGGTGTAGGAGATAAAATAATACTAGTAGTAGGAGAGGGAAAAGAGTTACCCGGAATCGAAGTCTTCTCCTGCTGAGTAGAGTGGCTAGACTGGTTGTGGGTACAAGCATGTGTAATCGGCCAGGTTGGCAGCAATTCCTCGGACAGAGACATGGCTTCCATTGGTTGTACCTCTAGTGTCGAGACAATAGTGACCGGGTCTGTTTGAGTAGCCATATGTGCAACCATCTTGTATAGGGGCGCTGCAGCACCCAAAAGAGGGCATTATTTGTATAGATGCCCAACCGAATGGCATCGCCAACATCTAAATGGAACCCCTTCATAGTCCAACATCTGCTGCCAAACCATCCCTTCAAAAAACATGTTATAATTGTCATGGAGGCCATCCCTAATATCCAAGAATACTAATATGCAAGCAACAGAGTAGATGCCTGACTCCAAATATGATCTATCATGATCCAGATATAGGCAGAAGTCTTCCTCGATGCTGCGAAGTGAGGATTCATTCCAAAATTGAAGCGGAAGCCCAGGGAAACGCATCCAAATCGGGCCAGCACTCGAGTTCTCCTTGTTGGGATCAAAAAGAGGGAACCACCTTTTCAACAACACTGGATGCATCTCAATGTGCCAGTATTTGGTTAATACCTAGTCTACCAAAGCCGGCTGTGAAAATGTAAGAACGAACCAACCCCTGTTCAGAAGTATAACACTCGAAAGATGCTCCATGTGGCTGCCCCATATTTCTTATGTCCAGAGCTTTAAATGCACCATGGTGTATTTGCGACCTCGGACCTTGCCCACAAGTATCGTAGCAGTTGTCAACTCAATGTTTTCCATGCCTCTATCTCGACCAAAATTTGCGTTGTGACTGTGTCAGTTCTTAGTACGATAAGATTTTTTCCCCCTTCCTCTGTGAGTATTCTGGTCCCTAGAGATCGCGCTTGGTTCAGCAAGTCTGTCTGAATCGGACGATAGTTGAGCATCACCAGTCTGTGCATCAAAAGGAATATCAACAAAACATCCAAATGCTACAATCGGCTCAATCACCGCAAAGGACGGAATAGGTAGTTTCAAGGTCTCCTCCCCACTGATGAAGAGATCAGCAAAAGCAAGTGTGTCCACACAATTATTATCAGATGCCTCAGCAGCACATGGGCCTGATACCGAGATGTTTAGTTTCGGAAAAACAGGGGTGTCTTGTGCTTGATTCTCCTAGAGACGCAGCACCGAGGGTGACAAGATAGTGAAAGGTAGAGAGTCTAAACAGGCAGCGTCAGGTTCGATACAAATCGCAGGTGTGACTTGTAGAGACTATTCTATCCCATGTATAGCCAGTGCTGACTCGATATCTGCCATGGCAGCCACATCATGCTCAGGCCTATCCCCCCAAATCTCAACCCCCTCTAGGGGGTATGCTGTGTAGTCAAGATCCTCTTCGTATATACTCATGGCCAGTGGATGGTCAAGTAGGAATCTAGCACAGTCCTTGAAAGAAGACAAAAATACATGGAGCTCAAACGTGAAAATCACCGATGTTGCTGCCGGCGAAGCCTCGAAACATGACCTTAGCTAGAACCTCGCGAAGAATACAGCATGCAATTGGAAACCCTCTAGATGTCGCAATGGTCTACTCGGTGCACAAAAAAAGAGTAAGTGGGTAGTAAGTAGTAGCGAAAAATGGGTCAGAGACAGTGGGATAGATACCACCGCTAGAAAAGAGCAGATCGCCACAGAATATGTGCATAGAGCTACACAGAAACCCCATAAAACTTGTGACTGCCAATACGAGTTCTCCAAACAAACCCATCGTCGAGATAAATGGAGAGAAAGACAAAACATTTGGTAAATCGATGTCGGTCAGTGACATACCAAAAGAAAGCCACGAAAGTTCAGTTCATGAGATGTTAATAACCTAAAACCATGTAAAACCCAACAAAGGCCTGATAAAGGATAAAATATTATATCCGCCTCTGAAGGGTAAACCAGAGACGTGAGAATGTGTTATTATCCGAACACGAACCAACCCGTAGCATCCACCGATCTTGAGGTTCCCCAGGCCGCCATGGCTAGGGTTCCAGCCATTCTTCTCGCTAGGATTCTCCGATATGGTGAATATGTTCGAGGAAGATCTCTGGTGTATAACAACTTATTATTATGTTTTCAAAAATTAAAAAAAAAACACTAAAAAAGATATTAATTTTTTTGTATAGTATTATCTACTCTCATTCAAAAATTTAAAATATATATATATATATATATATATATATATATATAAATTATGTGTTTTTTTTTATATATAATTTATTATATATATTTTCAAAATTTAAAATAAAATAATTCAAAAATATATTTAAGAGAAAAACAGAATTTATAACATTATCTGCTCTCAATTGAGAATTGAAAGACTATATCTATGAGTTATGTATATAATGAAAACTTATCATTATATTTTGAAGATTTAAAACAAATAGAATTCAAAAATAAGTTTAAAAGAAAAAAAAAATTACATAAAAAAATTCAACATTTATATTTGACTTATAATCATATTGCTTTGATTTTAGATTTTTTTTTTCGGCGCCTCTGTTATTCTCGCAACCTCTTCATTCCTTTATTTATTTTTATTTTTGTCATCTTTTGTAAGTTTATTCAACAAAAGTTCATGCTTATTTATTCTCTACATGTTCATGGCTATTTGAGGATGGAATCTCAAAACGTTTGGTATCAAATTTATTAGCAAGGATATTAAATGATTTTTTATTTTTTTTTATTATTATTTTTTTATAAATATATATAAAATATAATATTGTATATTTTAATAATAAGAATTTATTATTATATATTTTATTTTTAAATTATATATTTGTATTTAATATTATAATTTCTAAAAAACTTGATGTATATAAATAAATATGAAATACCTATATAGTAAAATTTAAGATAAATAACTTTATCGTTGCACCCGAGCTCGTGCTTTGCCTCTTGGTATACTCTGTACATAGGGTTTTTGGTGCTATGGCAGGGTGGTGTTGGTCGGGGTGCTTGCCCTGGCTTGTGTTCGGCCCAAGGGTGGACTCTCAGGCCCTTCCCTTGCCTCCTCCTCCTCCTCCTCCTGAGGTCGAGGCCTTCAAACTGCTGATTGATTCCCAACTGAAGAAGAAGAAACAACTCGCCTCCAAGTTCGTCAAGGGATTGGATGAGATCCCCTCGGTGGCTCTCCAGCCTGAGGGTGTGAGGAAGGTGGCCCTTTCCCTTGTGGACCAAGCGTTGGTTGGGTAGTTCACGGGCTTATGGCCTTCACCAAAATCTACAGAAGCCTGGATCACCCGAAACTGGAAGCCCCTCATTGCAAACAACGTCATCTTGTACTTTCTGGGGTAGGGTTTCTTCCTGTTTGAATTCAACTCAAAGGAGGATAAGGACTTGATTTTCAGGAATGAACCCTATTTCATGGGTCCTCAAGGACTGTATTTAAATCATTGGACTCCAGACTTCGACCCCTCGGAGGATGTTCCATCTGCTGTTCCATTTTAGGTCAGGCTCCCAAACTTGCCTGTGCACTGCTGGAACTGGGAATCAATGCAACAAATTAGCAATGCCCTTGGAAAATTCATAGACAGAGCAAACAACAAAGATCAATATGACCGCGTCAGAATCTATGTGGAGGTTGATCTCGAAGTTGGGTTGCCAGAAGCCATTAAGATAATGGTGGGAAACTAGTCCCATATGCAGAAATTAGACTACGAACAAATACCGTTCAAATGTCGCAGATGCCACGAGTATGGCGACTTTGTCAAGAACTTCCCCAAAAATGCAGGCCCAAAAAAGGAGAAAGAGGAAGGATGGCGGCAAGCCAAGAAATCTAGAACGAGCCTTAGGCTAGGAAAAATCAGACAAGGAGCGGAGAAAGGAAAGGGAAGTACAACACCCACAGGGAGCATTCCTAAAGTCAAACCCACCCAGAAAGGTCAAGAGAACCACTTTGCGGTCTTGAACTCAGAGACAGAGGAAGTCCAAGAAATAAACCCACGAGACGTGCAAAAGGATCTCCAAATGTAGGAAGCCCTAGAACCACTGAAGATTGGTGATTATCCCGGAGAAACCCTCAAACAGAAAGAGCTTGTCTCTGAGGGTGAAGATCTAGATTTGGAGGAGTCAAAGGAAGAAGGAGAAATTGGGGATTCCTAAACTTCAGTCAGAAGATTGACCAGGGGACGAAAATCCTCCAGGGAAAAGAGAGAGCAAGAAACCTACAAGGAGAAGCTGTAGGGGAGCCAACTGACCCTAGAAAAGATGTTGGCAAGAAACCCTAAGGCAAACATAAATCAAAGCCAGGGCTCTAAGGGAGCCCGCTTAGCTCAAAAAAGGAAGTAATGAATATCGTCTCCTGGAACTATAGAGGGATGGGGAGCAACCTAAAAGAGGAAGAAATGAAAAGTATAGTAAGGTTGGAAAGGCCATACATTCTTCTCATCTAGGAGACCAAAATGGAGGAAAGGGACTTTCTCCACAAAATCAAACAGTTTTGGGGAAAAGGAGGAGGTATTTTTGTCTCCTTTAGAGGTGCCTAGGAGGGCTGGGAATTCTATGGGACGAGACATGCTTTGAGAAAATCCTGGTTAAACTCAACTCAATCAGGATTTTTTCTTAGTTTTGCATCTCCATACCAAAGAGATAGTGAATATTTTCAATTTTTATGCCCTAGTCATCTTGGGAGAAAAAAAGCCTGCTGGGAATCCATTAGGGATCTAGAAAATGAGATTCAGATGGATAATGTCATTCTCGCTGGAGACATGAACATTACTTTAAGCCAAGGGGAGAAGCGAGGGGGAATTATTGCAAGGGATCCAACCATAGAATGGTTGGAAGAACTCTTTCAGGACTGGGATATGTTGGACATCAAGCCAGCCAAGGGAAAATATACATGGACCAATAGAAGAACGGGTCTGGGTCACATTGCTGCAAGGTTAGATCGCTTTCTCATCCATAGTTCCTTCTTGCTTTTAGGTCTTGATGTCAGTTCTGCTATTCTTTCTTCGTTGGTCTCTGATCACAAGCCCATTAGTCTTGAGATGAAGCCGCATATGAATCTAGGGCCTATCCCCTTCCGTTTTAGTGCTCTTTAGGTGTAGCAGCTTGACTTTTTGGACAGATTTGAGGAAGTTTGGAGCCTCCCTGTCAGTGGATCCCCCTTCTTTGTGTGGGAAGAAAAGCCGAGGACAGTGAAGAGGGCCCTCAAAAGCTGGGCTAAAGCCCTCCCTTCTCTGACCGAATCAAGGTGGGTTGCCCAAGCCTGCTTGGAGAGTCATAAAAAACAAATGGAAGATATGGACATATCGAAGGACAACTTAACTTTGGAAGAGGAGCTCCAGGTTAATATTCATAAGGCTTGCATCTAGGAGGAGGAATTCTAGAGACTTAAATCTTGCATTCTATGGCTACAAGCTGGGGACAAGAATACCTCCTTCTTTCATAAGCATACTCAAGCTAGAAGAAGCTTCAATTCTATAAAGGAGATAACCTCTGGAGACCAATCCTTCTCCTACTTTGACATCATCAAAAAATCTGCCCATCAACACTTCAAAGACTTGTACACAGAGGATAAGAAAGTGACTAATAGCTCTAACCTGCTCGATCTGGTCCCTCTAAAGGTTAATGCCAAAATGAACGCTATGTTGACTTCTCCTGTCACCATCAATGAAATCCAGTAGGTCCTTGATGAAATGGATCCGGACAAGGCTCCTGGGCCAGATGGGTTTACTGCTCGATTCATTAAAAATTGTTGGAACATTGTCAAAAAGGACCTCTACAAAATGATCTTAAAGTCTTAGACATGCCACAAGCTTAGGGGCAACACAAACTCAGCTTTCTTGGCCCTTATACCAAAAGAGAAGGGTGCCAATTCTTTCAACAAATTTAGACCAATTTCTCTCTGCAACATTGGCTACAAGCTCATCACTAAAGTCATGGCATACAGGCTGAAAGGCCTTCTTCCGGAAATCATTCTTGACAATCAAGGGGGATTTGTCAAAGGTAGGCAGCTAACTGATAATTTCATCCTTATTCAGGAAGCGATCCATTCAAGCATCCAAAGACGAGAAAAAGGCATGGCTGTCAAGTTGGACCTGGCTAGTGCATTTGACAAAGTTAGGCACACGTTTCTCTTTGGGGTTATGCAAAAATTTGGGTTTGACTGCCGTTTTATAAGCTGGGTCAACGCCTGCATTGCGGAACCATGGATTGCCTCACTTGTCAATGAGCGCGCTGCTGACTTCTTCAAGGCGAGTTGGGGGATAAAGCAGGGATGCCCTCTATCCCCTCTTCTCTTTTTCATTCAAGCCTCTGTACTCAATTTTATGCTGGAGAAAAGATGAATCGATCAAGAGCTTATGGGTCTTATAATTTCCAGGGGAGTTAGAGACATCAACCATGCACTCTTTGCTGATGACTCCATCCTACTGGGGGGTGCTTCCTCCAGCTCGACCTCCGGCTTCAAGCTAGATATTGATCACTACTGCCTCGATTCTGGGAGTGAAATTAACATGGGAAAATGTTTCATTTATGCTTGGAACCTTTCTGGACTTGAGCTAAGCACGATCACCGGGATTTTTGGCTTCAAAGGCTCCATGAAATGGGTGTCTTTTAAATACCTCGGACTGCCAATATTTCAAGGTTGCCCGACTGGGAGGGACTGGTACCCCTTGTTGGACAAATTCAAGCTCAAAATGCAACCCTGGGGCACGTTGTGGCTCAACTTGACAGGTAAGATTGTTCTCATTAAGTCACTCCTTAATAGTCTTCCAATATTTCAGAGCTTTGTTCTGTTGGCTCTGGTGTGCATTCTTTGCAAGGTGGAGCAATCCATTCGCTCTTTTTTCTGGAAGGAAGGGAACAATAACACTAAGAGAATTCCGTTGGTCAGCTGGGATAAGATCGCTATGCTGCTGCTGGAAGGTGGCCTCCACATAAAAGACCTCAGGGAGCACAATATCGCTCTGGGGGCCAAGATCTTATGGCGGTAGGTAGAAAGGAATCCGGGATGGGTACATATTACTTTGTGGAAAAAATACAGCTTTGGAAAGTGTCTTCGCAGCCTAGAGAGCTTCCGAGATAATCGACATGGCTCCCCGATCCATCAGTTGTGCAAGGGTGCTCTCCTGCTACTGCGTGACTGCTTGTTCTAGATTCCAGCAATGGGAAGCAGATCAGCCTATGGGAGGATAGGATCACGAACACAAAAGCGATCAGGGATGATCCTCATTTGTAGCAGCTAAGAACGTGGATGATCACAGATGGTCAACGCACGATGTGGGACATTTCAGAGTGGTACAACAAGAACTAGGTAGGGTGACAGAAGGTAGATATGCCTGCTCATTTGGAGCAAGCATGGGCCAAATTCATGGTAGCGCTGGATGGGAAAGCCCCTCTAAATGCAAGAATAAAAGACAGAAGGGGTTGGGGTTCCTCAACGAGATGTTATTCCGTAATAGAAGGCTACAGGTGCCTTAAGGCCATTCCCACTGTCCCCTGCAACCCTGCGATTTGGAAAGGGATTTGGCAGGTTAAAAGCATTTCAAAGATTGACATGTTCACCTCACAACTGGGGCACATCAGTATCCTCACAGCTAAAAATTTACAACATCATGGCTTCCACGGCCCCTCTCGGTGCCTGCTTTGTCAACAACATGAGGAAAATTCGGTCAACATATTTCTCGAGTGCCTCTACGCTTGGGACATTTGGAATGAAATATTGTTGATTTGGAACAGAAGCGCCATCCTCCCAATCACCATCATGGGTATGCTATCTAATTGGGGAGGCAGTTTCCTAGGTCCTTCCCCGGGAGAGGATGACCAAACGAGGGGTGGATGTTTATCCCTAAACTCATTTGCTAGAAGATTTGGCTTGAAAGAAACAATTGGATCTTTCAAGAGAAGGCACTAATCCAACAACAAATCATTTTGAAAATTAGAAGCTTATTAAATAATGTAGGCCAAGGTGAAAAAGAAGCAGGTTTGTAGCTTAAACCAGCAAGGTAGGGATTGATGCCACCAGCTGGGGCTAAACCTCCCCACTGGGCACAATATGGAGAAGTGTAGAGAAGAATGGAAAATCATATTAGAGGATGAGGACTTTGACAAATGGAGAAGGAGAATAGATATCCAAACTATGTTTTTTGACAGTGCAACAAAGGGGAATCCGAGGAAGGCCGGAGGCGGAGGAATTATTCGCTGCCCTTTAGACCAAATCATTTCCCACTTTTCCTGGGGTTTGGGGCTTACTTTGAACAATCAAGTAGAATCCATGGCTCTCCTCCAAGGCTTGAAATAACTGCAAAAACATGGAATCAAGGAGGCTCGATTCATTGGATATTCACAAAGCCTCATTGGCTTGATTGTGACAAAATAAGTCTCTAAATACCTCCGTCTGCAATAGTTGTTCGCTCACATCAATAAGCTAATCATTCCTTTGATAGACTTCAGTTCTTTCACATCCTTCAGAAAAATACCAAAGATGCAGACCTTGAAGCCAACATTGTTGTCTCTTTACAAGTGGGATCTCTCCTCTGCGAAGAGGGGGATTCATGGGATCCTCTTCCTTAGCCGGCCCCTCTCCTTTGTCATGTATTTTTTTTCTCTTGCTGCAGCAATTTGTTTGTATTAGAAGGTTTGCTAATATTTGGGAAATTGATAGATTGACTGTAAGAAGCAGAGTAGGTGAATTTTGCTTGATCGGAAACCCCCTATACATTGGGTCTCTAAATGTAATACCTACGAGCATAAGCCTCATTCCTTTTGAATCAATATAAAAATAACTGTTTCTGTTAAAAAAAAAAATAGGATAAATATAGTCATAGAGTAAATATAAAATAAAATATGTATATAATTGATACTAACTTATCACAATAATATATTTTAATTAAAATTTAAAGTAATTTTATTTTATTATTTGGAGGAATATCGCAATAGTAAAGCCAATCTCTTATGTTGCTTTGTGGAATTTAGAAAAGCTTTCGACACTCTCCCTCGAGATAAACATTGAGAGAGACTTAAAGAGATCATGGTCTCTCGTAAGCTGAGGATTGTTGTGATCCGTCTCTTCGAGACCATTACTACCAAGCTTAAGATCAACGAGGAGTGGTCTAAAGACATTAAATGAAATATTGGATTTAAGCAAGGGTGTCCCATATCCCCTCCCATTTTTTTCATATACATCGATAAGCTAGAGGAGTGTCCGGAATCTGCGGGGTGCAAGGACACCGAGCTTGTTGGTGTTCTGATTACTCATCTCCTCTATGCCGATGATATTGTTCTTCTTGCAAAAAACCATGATGACCTTGACAAGCAGCTCCAGATTCTTCATGAATACTATTCCAAGATGGGTATGATAGTTAATAATGACAAGAATAAAGTCATGATCATTAAATCCAAAAAGATCACCCATGGTAGTTTCGTGTATAATAACCAGTGCTTAGCACAATTTTCTTCTTATAAGTATTTGGATATTGACTTCCCTCATCATCTCAACTGGAATTATAGCATCGAGAAAAATATTATTAGGGGTTGGAAAGCTTATTTTGAGCTTGAAAACAATTGTAAGTCGGTCGATATTTACATTTGGAGTAAAAATAGGTTCCTATTTTTACCCTTGTCACCCCTGTTGTCTTATACATATCTTATGTTTGGGGTTGTAGTATATCTAGAGATTTATGGAGGAAGATTGAGATAATTCAAAAGAAATTTATAACCTACAACCTTAAGATCAAGGTAAATACTCCCTATCCTATCCTCTTGATCAAATCTGGTTTGTCCCCCATTGAAAGTACGACTATGTTTAGATATCTGATGTATAAGAATAAGCTTGAAAACATGGAATAAAAAAGGCTCCCTAAAATTGCTTCGAAATGTAGTCAAAACCCTCACCTTCGCCTGGAGCGTGGTTGGCATAAGGATGCCTAGTCCTGGCTCAACCATTGGGGAATTAAGGAGGAGCTCAGTATGGGAAGAAAAGTTAATATCAAAAATACTATTACCTCCAAGTTTAAGGACATTGAGTTGTGGGAGGATCAGGAGCTAGAGGGTAAAAGGAAGCTAAGATACTATAAGGAAGTGATCAACCCCACCATTGATAATCAGACTTATCTCTCTGTGTTGTCCAACAATAAGAAAAAAATGAACATGACTAAGATAAGAACTAATTCCTATGAGCTTTGGAGTGAGACCAAGCGGTGGTTTATTCCCAAGATCCATTAGAACGATAGAATCTATTAGATCCGCGATTCTAAGCAGGTGGAAGATGAAAATCGCTTCCTTTTAGACTGCCCGACTGTAACATCCTACTTTCAAATAATTACACAGTAAAAAAAGAAAAAGAATTTTGCAATAATTCAATATTGATTATGAATCTCATTTGACTATATTAAAAGGGGCGTTGACCCATAATTATTTTCTCTACGTCTCTCATGTTACTTTGTTTTCTGCTTAACTGTGATATAATCATAGGTATCACATAAATTTCTATGCAAGGTCAATGGTATATACATTTGATGTTTGGATAAAACAAAATTTAATAGTTTCAACACTTTATGATAGATCATATACACCACTCCACTTGGCATTTGAATTGAACTCTGTTAGCTGGCATATCGACTCGGATTTATTACCACAGTACATGGAAATAACTTGCTGCGACAGTTGCCAGATTTACTTTGGATTATTCGCTCTTTCCAATGGTACTCTCTCGATCCTTGCAGTTGATCTGTAGATTGATCAAGGGTTATGTTGCATTGGCGGGAGAACGAAACTGAACTTTGCTAACCCTAATGTTCTCGGGTTCTCCGTCCTAAAACTCTTTTAGCTCGGCCCACCCGACGGAGAAGAATTACTCTGCAATTTTCTCTGCTAGGGTTCGGATGTCTAGTTATTGCATGCGTGAGAAATATAGCAGTTTACTCCTTCAAATGATGGAAAGTACTCCTCTGCTGCTTGAAACACAGTCTTCCTTCCGCCATGAGGATTCCCATAGTTCCAACCGGAGCTTCTCATCTCGGCGCGCACCAACAAGTAAAAACTATGACCTGCAACTCATTTCTAAAAGGTTTTAATGCACTTAGCTCTCACTATGAAGTTAACTAGGGTTTGAATGCTTGTTTTTAGAATATTAATGTTTTAACTCTCTGGTTATTATACAGAGCATCCGCTCGAAATTTCTTATTACAGGTAATTGTTCTATGTATACATATTCCCTTCTCATCGCATTGATGGTTTCCATCGTTTTTTTTTTTTTATCATAGACATCTAACTCCGTGCCCCTTACTCTCCTCTACAGGTTTGTGCTATCAACCCCAACTCCGTGGCATAGTTTTCACCAGCTTTGAGCCACTATAATCTACAGCTATGGCTGATACAACGCTTCTCCTTTGTGTACCAGGTACCCTGGTCAACGAGAGCTTCAGCTCTTTGTCTCTGGTTTTCCTATCGAAATTTCTAGCATAGGAATTTTTGTATAAATGGTAGCATTTGTAGAGGGCGTAAACCCTATAGTAAAGTCTTTTCGTTTTATGACCACAGACGGTCTTGTAATACGATGTTAACTGTTTTTAAATTGGAATCCAAATAGGATAGGTGGCCGGAATGGTTTATGGAAATATTTTTATCGGTCGAGTAAGGGTTTAATGAACTATTCCTCTAACTATTATATTCTTGCTAGGGTTAGACCGGAATGTTACCACATTTATCCTTTACAGTTTTGACTCATACATTTTATAACTATTTCCTTCTTCTTTGAAATTTAATGAGCATGTTGCTAAGCATGATAAACATTTCTCTTTACAGATAATTTTCCGCTTAATATCTTTCAGAATAAGTTTATTGTTTTCGCTGGAATGGGGTTACTGTTTTCGGTATTTTGTTGTGCTAAGAAAACTATCGTTTCCTTTGTTGCTATTGGTGCGGAAATTAATTTAGAATAATAGCTGAATGTTTGTCAAGATTTCCTTTCACAGATTTTGTTATAATAATTCTACAGGTTTTATCCGGTATGCTTTGTTACTGTTTAATAATTCTAGGAATAACGGATTACATAATTTCCGCTTTCGCTGTGGTTTATTAATTCTCGTTCTTTTTGACTTACACTACCACATAGGTTCTTTAACATTTCTATTTTATGTTCACCTATTCTCGGTGACCGGACCACCGATCCTGAAAGTTTGTGTATAGTACTAATCAAGTATTTGAACAAAACGTCTTGGGTAGGGCTTTGCCTCAACCCGAGACCGCAAGTTCTAATTTTCTTTTCGCCACAGTACTTAGATAAATTATAAAGAAGTTTAAAAATCTAATGAAACAACTATTTATCCGGTATCCAATAACTCACAAATTCTTTGTAAATTACTTTGCATCTGTAAATAAATTTTAACTGAAGAATTGTAAACCTTTAATTTGCAATTTCATATTCTGCTTGTTTTAAATAACTTCACGGAAAATACGTGGTATTTTACTGTACACATGCATTATAAGTTTATCTATGCATTTCAAATGTACCTTTCTTTCACATAGACAGATTTACCAAATAATTACAGAAACAACATTTTTCCTTTTTACTGAAATCTGAACATATTACCCGTAACAGTTAACACTGCAATAATCATACTCATAAGAAGAATGCAATTAACTATTTGTACTTATTTGGATTATTCTATTTTAAGCTGTGGTCCTCCCAACCATCAAGCGAGGCGATTAAGTTCTCTACTTGCCCCCTAGCTCCAAAATTTGGATGACCCGGGTTAACAGTGGATCTCACTTTCTACGGTGACCTCAGGATAGCCAATCCAGTCAATTTCAGAAAGTCTAGTTTTCTCAGGGTTTTCCTTGAGTTATTTTCCACTGGTCACAACCAGCTCTGGAAAACCTCAACCTTTTTCTTACTAGCACAGAACCCCTACTCCTCCTCTGGGATTCATTTTTATCCTCATAGAAGTAGGTAACTGTTTTCCAACTGTCACCAACCACCTCCAAATTCTTGGAAACATTTTTACCATCAGCTTTATGTATATTTATATTTCAAAGATTTCCTTTCATTAATTAATTATTCCCAATTAATTAATTAGAAAATAAAATAACTTTTAAAGAACAGTAATTATTTGAGTCTTTCCTTCCTGAAAATAATAAAAAAATTGTCTTTTAACTAGTTAGCACTAGTTAACTTTAATGAAGCTATCAAAACTTCCCCTGTGGAAGTAACACCGTCCTCGGTGTTTCATTCTAGCTCTGCAAAGAGTTCTGAGTAAACTTCTTGCATGAATTTCTCGTCCTCCCAAGTAGCCTCATCCAGTCCGAAGTGCTTCCATTCCACTTTAACTTGGACAACTACTCGTTTGCGGAGTACCATTTCTCTTCAGTCAAGTATGCGTTGCGGCTCGACCAGGAACTTGCCGTCCAGTTCTACCTAAAAAACAACAATGTTCCAAATCAATATATGACAATTATGCTCATATCTCAAGTTAGGATTAATATTCCTAACCTACCTAAATATTTTTCCAATGTATCACGTGTTTTTCATCATGCGCATAACGCTTCAACAAGGACACATGGAACACATTGTGAACTTGAATGTGGCTGGGTAAAGCTAGCCGATAGGCTACAGGTCCTACTCTTTCCAACACTTGGAAAGGTCCACAGAATCTGGGAGATAATTTGGCACAAGAGGTCCACCTTAAGGTACTCCTCATGGGCTTAATTCTCACATAAACATGGTCTCCCACCTCAAATTCCCGATAAGACCTCTTCTTATCTTCATATATCTTTTTCCGATCTTGTGTAGCCTTCAGATTTTGTCTTATTCTCTTTACTTTGATTTCCATTTCAACAAGCATCTCAGGTCCCAACATTAATTTTGTGTCAGGGATGCTCCAATTTATAGGTACGCGACATTGCCTCCCATATAATGCCTCAAAGGGGCTCATTTTCAGGGATTCTTGATATCCATTATTGTAAGAAAACTCAGCAAGATGCAAATAATCCTCCCATTTAGTTGGTTGTTGCATCACGTACATGCACAACATGTCTTCCAATACTTGATTTACCCGTTCCGTTTGTCCACCAGTTTGGGGATGATAAGTTGTGTTGAAGTTTATCTGCGTTCCCAGGCCGGTAAACAAAGTTTTCCAAAATGCAGATGTGAACTTGACATCTCGGTTTGAAATCACAGTTTTTGGTATTCCATGCAACCTGAAAATTTCCTGTCAGCAATTTGTACTGTCTTGTAAGTAGACTGTACATGTATAAAATGTGTAGATTTACTCAATCTATCTACCACTACCATGATTGAATCATTTTTCCTTTTTATTCGCGGTAAGCCTATGATGAAATCCAAGGAGATAACCTCCCACTTCCATTCAGGTATTGGTATGGGCTGCAATAGTCCCGTAGGATGTTGGTGCTCCACCTTTACCTGTTGACATTCTAAGAATTTGCTTAAATATTCAACAATATTCTTTCGCATACCAGGCCAGAAATATACCTTTCTTATTGCAGTTAACATTTTCTGGTATCTCGGATGTCCTGCATAATTGCTGCGATGGAATTCATTCAATATCAGCTGCTTCAGAGCTATACGGTTAGGCACATATATCTTCCCTTGGAAGGTCAGCATCCACTCTTCGTTCTTTCCGTACTCAGATGTACTACCTTGCTTCATATTTTCTTCCATTTGTCGCCATAGAAATTTGTATTCCTGATCCTTCTATGCCTCTTCCTTTAACTGTTCCAAAAATTGGTTTTCTAATTGATTATAATATAGCTCATAAATACCGTGTAAATTTCTGCTCAAGGCATTTGCTACTCGATTTTCCTTTCCCTTTACATGTTGAATGTCCATATCAAATTCACTTAGAAAGGCATTCCATCTTGCCTGTCTGGATTTTAAATCTGCTTGCTTGAAGTAACTAGTCAAGCTGCTATGATCCATTCTAAGTATAAACTTTTTATCCAGCAAGTAATGCCTCCACACCTGGAGTGCATGTACCACTGCTGTAAGTTCCAAATCATATGCAAAATATTATTGTTCATGGTCTTTCAGTTTCCTTGATTCATATGCTACCACTTTGCCTTCCTGGGATAAGACTGCCCCAACACCTTCTTTACTTGCATCAGTACAGACCTCATATTATCTATTAGGATCAGCTACCCTCAACATAGGTGTGGTAGTCAAAAGTTGTTTCAGTTTTTCGAAGCTGTTCTGACATTCTATTGTCCATTTGAAGATTTTTCCCTTCCTTTGCAGAGATGTGATAGGAAAAGCAATTCTAGAAAATAATTCAATAAATCTTCTGTAATAACCATCTAATCCCATAAAATATCTAATGTCGGCCACATTCTGGGGTACTCGCCATTCCATAATAGTTTTGATCTTTTCGGGATCTACAACTATTCCTTCAGCCGAAATAACATGGCCTAGATATTGGATTTATGTTTTAAAGAAATCACATTTACTGTACTTAGCGTACAACTGAAGCTTTCTTAGCATTTCTAGGACTATTCTCAAATGTTCCTTATGCTCTTCCTGATTTTTAGAATATATCAGAATATCATCTATAAAAATAAGTACGAAATTATCCAAGAACGGATGAAAATTCCATGCATTAACCTCATAAAGGTTGCTGGTGCATTCGTCAGTCCAAAGGGTAACACCACGAATTTGTAATGTCCATACCTGGTTCGAAATTCTGGCTTACAAATGTCTTCATCCTTAATTTGAATCTGATGATATCCAGATCTTAAATCTATCTTAGAAAACACTGTAGCCCCTTTTACTTAATCAAATAAATCATCAATTCTTGGTAGGGGGTACTTGTTTTTGACAGTTAGCTTATTAAGTTGTCTGTAGTCCATGCACATTCGCATGGTCCCATCTTTACTTTTAACAAATAGGAGTGGTGCTCCCCATGGGGACACACTTGGACGAATGTAACCTTTGTCCAGCAGTTCTTGTAACTGCATTTTCAGTTCAGTTAGTTCTGGCACACTCATTCTGTAAGGGGCCCTTGACACCGGGGAAGCTCCCAGCAACAATTCTATGGTGAAGTCAATATCCCTCCTTGGTGGTAAACCAGTAATATTTTCTGGAAAAACATCCAGAAATTCTTGCACCACAGGTATATCTTCCATTAAGGGTGGCTTTTCCTTATAATTTGCATACCCTACCTGAATTGCATACAATTGGCATCCTTTTCTTATACACTTACTCATTTTGGATGCTGTGATTGGTCGTATCTGCAATGGCTTTTTGATTCCTTGAATCTCTTTTCGTGTGCCATCCTGCATGTTAGTGTCCCGTGATTTGGCTGATTGGCAAGCCAAATGACAGTGTAACATCAAACCAAGATTTGGAGTCCAAGGGCCTAGCCTTCCTGGACTCAGAGAGGGCTCTCTCTATATGTGTAAGGGATATCTGTGTGTTTGCTTATAGTGTTCTGATTTTAGGCTAGTTATGAAGTAGGTTTTTTGGTTTTGGTTTTTTAGGTTGTGAGGGATGAAACTGATCAAAGATATAAGATAGATAAAAAGATGTCAGATCAACTGGGCTATGGGGTTGAAAAGGTCAAGAAAGCTATTAGACGGTGATACAAGGCTATTGAAGGGCCGATTTGATTTGAGGTAGAAAGGATCTTTGGGTAAAATGGAACAAAATGGACATCAAGTTTGTGAACAACAAAGGATTTCAAGCATAACTAGTTTAATAGCAAACATCAACATGGTAGGGCAAACCATTAATCATGAGAAATGTAACTATAAGCTAATTAATACATAGAAATAAACATTCAAGCCATGCATAGAAGTATATGACCCTCTAACTTTGGGGAATGGCTTTCAAACTTTGGAAAAACACTTAAGGAAGAAAAACAACTTAACTTACTATGTCGGAACGCCTAAACACAGTACTTCAAGTTATTGGGCACTTTGAACAACAAGATTAGCATAGCTTTAGGCAAAGGGCTAGATCGGAACTAGGTCTCCTTTGTTCAACAAAATGATAATCTAATCAGTCAAAGAGATATTTCATGGATGGAACTATAACTAGCCATAGGTAAGCAGGGCATACCGTAAATCATACATAGCATGCATAGAACTATGAATGAAACAAGCAAAAATATCCTCAAGTTATTAAAGAGCAGTTAAGAATTATTTAATGTAACTAAGGAAGAGGAAAACATGAAAGCTATGAAGAAACAGGAAATTTGAGGTGCCTCCAAGGGCATATCTCAAATTTGTTCTCTACTGATCTATAGCAAGCAAGAAACATGTATTCATGAATGAAAACTAGAAGACAACAACAAAGCAAGAGACACTATACCATTCTACCAAGTCATGGAATCCAACAACAATCCTTCTTCATTCATTCAAGAGTATCCAAGAGGCAATCCAAAAGCATAAGACAAGTATTTCTTCCAAAGCTTATATGACCATATATTGCTTCTCTTCTTAAGTTCAGCTTTCTTTTACAATGAAATCCTTTGGAATATATAGGCTCAAGTGAGGAAAACCTCATGGTTCAACTTGCTATCCTATTGGCCTAATCAAAATATCTAAACTTGTCCTTGAGGCTTTGCAAAGCCCAAGGCACAAAATATCTCATAAAATATCTAAAAAATGCTAAAAAAGGGAATTAAATTGAGTTTTCATAACTTCTCATATGCAAAAATAGCTAAACGCACATGAGGAAATATCAATTTTTAAAGGTTCAAAATTTACAAAAATACTCAAAATTTACATCAGAAAAAGGTCTCTTGACTTTCCGGCAACATTTGGCAGCCTTCCCGATGTCAAAACGAGGCTCATGATATCTCGTTGGAAAACTCTGAGTGTCTACTTTCTGGAACAACTTGAAATTTCCCAATCTGATGCCTGGAAGTCCTCCAAACATAGGCCTGTGTGTAAAAACCCAAGAAATAAACCTTGCTGATAAACGGGGCAGAATGTTGAAAAAGTGAGTGTTTTTCGCCATTTTGGGGGAGCAAATGATCTTCAAATGTTCTGAAAAATGCTGAGTATGTGCCCCTGAAATTATGGCATCCAATGATACCATTCTCATCCTATGACGATCTCCCAAACTAAAATGGAGAAGCCCATGAGTTTTGGCCAAAAACCCAAAAATGTCAAAAAACAAGATCGTGTCAAAATTCACTCAATTTTGGTGAGCGAGTCCCTCAAGTTCTTTTAGAAACATGTCTAGAAGCTCGGGCCAAAATTCCAAGCCTAGAGGTGTCTTTCTCCTTTTTTCTCACCGGGCGCTTCCCTTTAGCCTCCTTTAGCTTTTCTTGTTTGTTGTGTGGCATTCCGGCTTTGGTGAAGAAGTCATGGCCCCTTGCCTAGGAGAGGCAGATATCATATGCTTTGGAGAATGCCCTTCATGGTCCATGTTTTGTATTTTCTTGCCTTCACTAGGAGGCTGCTGTGTATCATCTCTTGGCTGCCCTTGCTCATCACTGTCATGACCTTGTTCATCATCTTCATGCTGCTAAACAAAACTCTGCCTTCTCTGTTAGTCAATGTTTTGATCAAGGAAACCATGGTTTCAAATGTTGTGTAACATGTTTTATTTGGTGTTAGGTCCCTGCTCTTTTCAAAACAAGGCTTTTCCCTTTGTATGTCTCTCAATAAGTAAACTTCAAGAAGTAAAACACAGTCAATATAGATACACAGTCAAAGTGACTTTCCTGTGTAAGGGCACCCAGCTTTGGTGTTTGAGGCAATAGGACACCTTTGTCTTTGTAGAGAAAGGAAAAACAAAAGCCTTTTTAATCCAAAAACACTGCTCTCTTTTTAGGCCACTCAACCAATAAATTCAACAATATAAACACAATCAACCAAAGTGTATCTTATACAGTCAAAAGTCACTGTGTTTAAAGGACAAGGTGACAGAGCCTGTTGTGTTTTTGATGTGGTTACAAAGGTCTGTAGGAGTTTAAACAATCAAGACTCTTCTTCAACCAAAACTCTGCTCTCTTGTTATTTCACTGTTCTTTGCACACAGTTTGACAAAGAAACCTCCAACTGATTACTCTGTTCTCCCACTAAGGTCTGTTTATGGTCAAAAGGCAACCATGACCTTATTCTTCATCACACCGAGGCAGACTTTGAATAATGGCCAAGTCATACATGTATGATCACTGTAGTTGAAAATAGGCTCAATGTTTCATTTTTTGTAAATGCTAAGCTTCCACCTTTAAAATAGGGCCTTCATCTCTCATCATTCTTTGAGGGCAGTTTTAATGGGCTTTTCTATATCAATCAAAACTCACAATTTTTACTGCTCCACCCCTAGCCAACAAATTCACAGCAAACCTCGCTTTTCTTTAAGAATGAGAACAGCAAACACAAGACTGTGATTTTCCACCGTGATTTTTAACCCTATTGCACCACTTCACAGTTTTGAAAATATCAAGGGAGTTACATGGAATACCTCAAGAACTCGATGATGGCGTTGTTGACACGTTTGAGTAGCCTCCAGAAATGATTTGAGGGTGTTTGGACCGCTTTAAACGTGCACGACACGTTTATAAGGAAAAGCGCCGCGCAGATTTGGTTGCCGGGTCATTGTCGGGCCGACAGGACCAAGGGCTACAGGCGCGCCGCACGGCCTTGTAACTTTTTGTAATTTATGCGCCTGAGCGCGCCGCGCACACCTACAGGCGTGCCGCGCAGTTACTGCTCTCAAAAACTTGGTGAAAAATGCCGAAATCTTCTGTCTCCGGTCTCGTGGATGGCAAGAGGAGCTCCGTGAGTGTTTTGGAAGATTCAAAGTGGGCTTTGCAACTGTCCCTTTGTCCTTTATGAGCATACAACATGAAAACCCTTGGCTTTGATTTGTGAGGGTTTAAAATGTCATGAGGGACCCATTTTTTGAAACAATGTTGTCAAATGTTTTTTCATGCCTTGCAACACTAATAGGTATCAACCTATTCGTTTTTAGAAAAGCATATCCAAAAAGTCAAAATATGCTCACTGTGCTTATATATTTGAGAGGTGATTTCTTCTGCTTGCTTAGAAGGAGAATGGCTCAAAGTTACCTTGTGCCTATAGCTGCATGTCTCCAACTGATGCTCCCTTATGACTGTGGATAAACTTTGTTGGGCATTTTAAGTGCAAACCTTGTTTATAATGGGCTATCCAACCCAAAAATATTAACTTATCTTCATATTGCCAAACTGATCCATATTTTCGGTTTTTTAAAGATATTGACTATCTGCTCTCACAACCTTTCTCCTATGATGATGAACCTGTCAATTTATAGGTTTTGCCTTGTGCTTCAAAGGTAATGAAACTCTTGCAGACCATTTTAGAACCTACTGCTTTACCCTTATTCAAATTGTAACAGCAGATTGCCTTGACTTGTTTTCTCAGGGAAACTGCCTTCCTTTGTGACCGTGGCATGCGAACTTTGCTTTCAATGAGTTTCAGAACCTGAAAACTATGCCAAGGTCTTTCTTGCACCATATGAACTACTGTTTCTTATTGCAATACCTTTCTTGGGAAGAGCTAAACTCAAATTTTCCTTTGTCAACTCTGATAAGCATATTTGAAAGACACCCTTTTATGAGTAGAGAGATCAGTACCCTTTAAAACATAATCATCATTAGTTCTTTCGCCTGTGCAATGGCTCACTTCATCAACCACTCTTCAAATTTTGTTTTGTTGGAGCTGCAGATTGTCTTTTGAAAGAAAACTTGTTAAGAGATAAGCTTGACCTCCTTGGATTGCAGTGGTACCCCTGCTTTCCTTTTTGGTCTCTTTTCATTATTTCTCTATTTTGTTTATACTTTGCCTATCAGTGAGTGACAAACCCTAGAAATAATGATTTCTCTGGCCCACTGCTTATGAATGAAGGAGGCCTTTCACTTGGCGAAATATCTGATGTTTTGTCAACCTTCTGTCTCAGCCATATGAAGGTTGCTTGATGAACATATTGACAAGGGTTTCTCTTACACATGATGGCAGGCAAACAAAATTTGAAAACATTACTTCTTTTACCTCAGCCTTCAATCATTACTTTTCTTCAGAAAACCCTAGTCACTGTCTCACTGTTTATTAAAAACAAATCTATCTTACAGTCAGTTGCAAATTTTCAAGTCAAACTTTGGCCATAACCCTCTGCTTATAGATGAAGGAGGTTCTTTGGTCTTCAAACCCTCTGCTTATAAATGAAGGAGGTTTTTAGCCATGACATATCATCAACCTTTTGACATTGTTGTTTTTCCTTCTACTGTCCTTTCAGGCCTTGAAGGTGGTCGCATGAGCTTGATGAAAAACTCTTCACTATGTGCTGCATCTCATGGCTTAGGATCACATTGAGAAGCAACTGGCTTCTCATGTGGCGCCAAAAATTGTCTTCTGAGATGCTGGTATGTTTCTTGTCCTTGAAAGATCCATCAAACACTGTAAAACACCTAAAATCAGCTTGAGATTATGGTCTATGTATTGCTGAGACTTAAGGGTGTATTAGTGGCGCGACTTAGGGCTGTGACCAACTTTATTAGCAGAGTGGGAGGTCTGTTATGACTGGTCTATAGCAGATGGAGGTTTTTTGGCTCTTGGATAGTTTGCCAAGGGTGAAATGCCTTAAAGCGCCACTTCCTAACTTAGGGGAGACTGTTTGAATAGATTTGGATTGTCTCTTTAGAGCTGATGGGCAGACTAGTATGGCTGAGGCTAGGTAGGATTTGATAATGGGGTTTCATCTTGTCATGGGCGGACTTGAAAAGGTAGGGGGGCAAAAAGTCTTATAGGTGTTTTCCCAGCTGGAAAATTTGACAAATTTTTAGATCGGCTGTTGGAAAACTTGGCTGTTACAACTAGTCATCACCAGCAAGTAAAAAATACTGATGACTAACACTGCATTCTGTAGTAGATAATATTTTCTTTACAATCTACTAAAGTCCAATGCTTCTCTAACCAGTCCATGCCTAATAACACATCGTATGATCCCAATGGTAGAATATTCAGAACTACTTGAAACTATTGTTCTAAAATTTATAGAATACAATTTGAAATTTTGGCAGTTACCTTTCGTTTTGCTCCGGTAGCTAGCTGTACCAACCATGAATTCTTAAATTTCTATTCCTTTAAATTACATGTTTCCACTATTTTGGGGCTAACATAGCTCAAACTTGCTCCAGGATCTACCAAAACAGAAACAGGTTTAGTTAGTAATTTACCTTCTAATTCAATCATTGTGGGCTGATAATCGGCCTGCCGATCTTCCAAAGCTGCATTGATGTGAGGTATGTTACACGCTACATCTCCCACTATAGAGGCATCCTGCAGATTTTCCACTGTATCATTTCTGATTCGTTGTGGACAGTTTTTGTAATAATGTGCCTCCCCACATCCCTAGTACTGTAGAGGGGGTTTAGTAATCTGTCCTTGCTATGGCTTACTAGACGCTTCCGTAGGCTTTTCTTTTGCTGGCCATCTGGTTCTTTGGTGATTCCTACTAAATTTTTTACTAACAAGATTTCGTGATGAACCTTTAAAGTTGCCACTTTTGTTGCTTTTGAAATTAGAGTTACTTTTCTGACCTTTCTTTGGCTGCCAGCGTTTACCAACTTCCCCCTTGGCCTTAGATTTCTGATAACACATTCGTGCTTTACAAATGGCTTCATCCATGGTCCGGGGATTTACAAATTCTATTCGTTCCTTCATACGAGTTGGTAAACTACTCAGGAACCTCTGCACTTTAACCGTTTCCTCTTGAAGATAGGGAATGTAATGTAACAGGGAAGTGAACTTAGTGATATAATCATCCATGGTCATTTGTCCCAGTCTTAAATCATGAAATTATTTAGCTTTTTCGTCATAAAATCTCTCTGTCAAATACTTGTCTTTAAAATACTGCTGGAACGATTCCCAGGTGACATCCTGTTCTTCGATACTACGTACATTCTTCACTTCTTCCCACCACAGGGTGGATTTTTCTCGTAACTGATATATAGCTAATCTGGCTTTCAGGTTGCTATTATATTCATATACCTGAAAGTACTTGTTCATGTTAATTAACCATGCTTCTTCCACCTCCTCAGCCTCACCATCAAACATTGGTGGTTTAATCTTACAGAATTCTCCCTGCAGTTCTACTTTCTGTTTCTTAATTTCCTATTGGTCGGACATATTGCCTGATTCTACCTCATTGTAATTCTTATTCTTGCTTCGCTAAGATGGACTCTTTTCCACTCTGTTTGTGGTGTTATTTCTCGTTTGCTGTTCATCTCCTGCTTGTAGGCCTCTATCAGCACTTGGATGTTCCATCTCCTGGTTTTGTTTGTCTGATAAAATCTTTAATATCTTCTCCTGATCTTGTAGTAATCGCTCATTATCCTTCCGGACTCGTACCATTTCCTCTTGCAATTGCTGCACATTATTCAGCAGGAAACTAGTTTGGTGTTGTTGTTCTTCAAGCAACCGGCTGATCTTTTGATGCTGCTCTACACTTAACTAGACCCACATTTCCGGGTTCTTCACTGGTGATGCTTGAGGTTCCCCAACCTCTTGTTGTGGTTGTGATGCTAATCCTCTTCTCATTTTCTCTCTCTCTCTCTTCTGTGCATTAATCACATACACAACTTCATCGTTAGTTGACCCTTAGGGTCCCAGCGTAGTAACGCTGCTCTGATACCACTTGTAACATCCTACTTTAAGATAATTACACAGTAAAAAAAAAAGGAATTTTGAAATAATTCAATATTGATTATGAATCTCATTTGAATATATTAAAAGGGGTGTTGACCCATAATTATTATCTCTACGTCTCTCATGTTACTTTGTTTTCCGCTTAACTATGATATAATCATAGGTATCGCATAAATTTCTATGCAAGCTCAATGGTATATACATTTGATGTTGGTTAAAAAAAAACTTAATAGTTTCAACACTTTACGATATATCATACACACCACTCTACTTGGCATTTGAATTGAATTATGTTAGTTGGCATATCAACTCGGATTTATTACCATAGTACATGGAAATAACTTGCTGCGACAGCTGCCGGATTTACTTTGGATTCTTCGCTCTTTCCGATGGTACTCCCGCGATCCTCAACGTTGATCTGTAGATTGATCAAGGGTTATATTACATTGGCGGGAGAATGAAACTGAACTTTTCTAACCCTAATATTCTCGGGTTCTCTGTCCTAAAACTCTTTTAGCTTGGCCCACTCGATGGAGAAGAGTTACTCTGCAATTTTCTCTGCTAGGGTTCGGATGTATGGTTATTGCTTGCGTGAGAAATATAGCAGTTTAATCCTCTGAATGATGGAAAGTACTCTTTTGCTGCTTGAAACACAGTCTTCCTTCCACCATGAGGATTCCCATAGTTCCAACCGGAGCTTCTCATCTCGGCGTGCACCAACAAGTAAAAACTATGACCTGCAACTCATTTCTAAAAGGTTTTTATGCACTTAGCTCTCACTATGAAGTTAACCAGGGTTTGAATGCTTGTTTATAGAATATTAATTTTTTACCTCTCTGGTTATTATATAGAGAATCCGCTCAGAATTTCTTATTACATGTAATTTTTCTATGTATACATATTCCCTTCTCATCGCATTGATTTTGGTTTCCATCGTTTTTGTTTTATCATAGACATCTAACTCTGTGCCCCTTACTCTCCTCTACAGGTTTGTGCTATCAACCCCAACTCCGTGGCATAGTTTTCACTAGCTTTGAGCCACTGTAATCTATAGCCATGGCTGATACAACGCTTCTCCTTTGTGTACCAGGTACCCTGTCCAACGGGATCTTCAGCTCTTTGTCTTTGATTTTCTTGTCGAAATTTCTAGCATAGGAATTTTTGTATAAATGGTAGCATTTGTAGAGGGCGTAAACCCTATAGTAGAGTCTTTCCATTTTATGACCACAGATGGTCTTGTAATACGATGTTAACTGTTTTTAAATTGAAATCCAAATAGGATAGGTGGCTGGAATTGTTTATGGAAATATTTTTATCGGTCGAGTAAGGGTTTAATTAACTATTCCTCTAACTGTTATATTCTTGCTAGGGTTAGACCAGAACGTTACTGCATTTATCCTTTACAGTTTTGACTCATAGATTTTGTAACTATTTCCTTCTTCTCTGAAATTTAATGAGCATGTTGCTAAGCATGATAAGCATTTCTCTTTACAGATAATTTTCCGCTTAATATCTTTCAGAATAAATTTATTTTTTCCACTGGAATGGGGTTACTGTTTTTGGTATTTTGTTGTGCTAAGAAAACTATTGTTTCCTTCGCTGTTATTGGTGCGGAAATTCATTTAGAATAATATCTAAATGTTTGTCAAGATTTCCTTTCACAGATTTTGTTATAATAATTCTACAGGGTTTATCCTGTATGCTTTGTTTCTGTTTAATAATTCTAGGAATAACGGATTACACAATTTCCACTTTCGTTGTGGTTTATGAATTCTCGTTCTTCTTGACTTACGCTACCACATAGGTTATTTAACATTTCTGTTTTATGTTTACCTATTCTCGGTGACCGGACCACCGATCCTGAAAATCTGTGTATAGTACTAATCAAGTATTTGAACAGAACGTCTTGGGTAGGGCTTTGCCTCAACCGGAGAGCGCAAGTTCTAATTTTCTTTTTGCCACAGTACTTAGATACATTATAAAGAAGTTTGAAAATCTAATGAAACAACTATTTATCCAGTATCCAATAACTCACAAATTCTTTGTAAATTAGTTTGCATCTACAAATAAATGTTATGTGAAGAATTGTAAACCTTTAATTTGCAGTTTCATATTCTGCTTGTTTTAAATAACTTCATGGAAAATCCGTGGTATTTTACTGTACACATGCATTATAATTTTATCTATGCATTTCAAATGTACCTTTCTTTTAGATAGACAGATTTACCACATAATTACAGAAACAACATTTTTCCTTTTTACTAAAATCTGAACATAGTACCTGTAACAGTTAACACTGCAATAATCATACTCATAAGAAGAATGCAATTAACTATTTTTACTTATCTGGATTATTCTATTTTAGCTGTGGTCCTCCTAACCATCAAGCGAGGCGATTACGTCCTCTACTTGCCCCCTAGCTCTAGAATTTGGATGACCCAGGTTAACAGTGGATCTCACTTTCTGCTGTGACCTCAGGATAGCTAATCCAGTCAATTTCAGAAAGTCTAGTTTTCTCAGGTTTTTCCTTGAGTTGTTTTCCACTGGTCACAACCAGCTCTGGAAAACCTCAACCTTTTTCTTACTAGCATAGAATCCCTACTCCTCCTCTGGGATTCATTTTTATCCTCATAGAAGTAGGTAACTGTTTTCCAACTGTCCCCAACCACCTCCAAATTCTTGGAAACATTTTTACCATCAGCTTTATGTATATTTATATTTCAAAGATTTCCTTTCATTAATTAATTATTCCTAATTAATTTATTAGAAAATAAAATAAATTTTAAAGAACAGTAATTATTTGAGTCTTTCCTTCCTGACAATAATAAACAAATTGTCTTTTAACTAGTTAGCACTAGTTAACTTTAATGAAGCTGTCACACCGACTCTTACTCACATTTGCTCTCATTTCCCTACCATATGTCACACTTCCAATCTTCTCGACCTATTAAGCCAACCCACCTATAGCGATCTTGGAGCACTTATTTCCCTTCTCTTTGGCCATAGAAACAAGATTTTGAAGAATCAAACTTAGATTCTTTCTCCTCTCTTAAGGTCTGATAGAATGCATTGGTCTTAATGAACGATCATCATCATCATCATTATATATAAAAATAATTTATCTATGCATTTCAAATGTACCTTTCTTTCACATAGACAGATTTACCAAATAATTACAGAATCAACATTTTTCCTTTTTACTGAAATCTGAACATATTACCTGTAACAGTTAACACTGCAATAATCATACTCATAAGAAGAATGCAATTAACTATTTGTACTTATCTGGATTATTCTATTTTAAGATGTGGTCCACCCAACCATCAAGCGAGGCGATTAAGTCCTCTACTTGCCCCCTAGCTCCAAAATTTGGATGACCCGGGTTAACAGTGGATCTCACTTTTTGCTGTGACCTCGGGATAGCCAATCCAGTCAATTTCAGAAAGTCTAGTTTTCTCAGGGTTTTCCTTGAGTTATTTTCCACTGGTCACAACCAGCTATGGAAAACCTCAACCTTTTTCTTACTAGCACAGAACCCCTACTCCTCCTCTGGGATTCATTTTTATCCTCATAGAAGTAGGTAACTGTTTTCCAACTGTCCCCAACCACCTCCAAATTCTTGGAAACATTTTTACCATCAGCTTTATGTATATTTATATTTCAAAGATTTCCTTTCATTAATTAATTATTCCTAATTAATTTATTAGAAAATAAAATAAATTTTAAAGAACAGTAATTATTTGAGTCTTTCCTTCCTGACAATAATAAACAAATTGTCTTTTAACTTGTTAGCACTAGTTAACTTTAATGAAGCTGTCACACCGACTCTTACTCACATTTGCTCTCATTTCCCTACCATATGTCACACTTCCAATATTCTCGACCTATTAAGCCAACCCACCTATAGCGATCTTGGAGCACTTATTTCCCTTCTCTTTGACCATAGAAACAAGATTTTGAAGAATCAAACCTAGATTCTTTCTCCTCTCTTAAGGTCCGATAGAATGCATTGGTCTTAATGAATGATCATCATCATCATCATTTTATATAAAAATAATTTATATGAAAATTGTATTTATATGAAAATAAATTTTCTATACATTTCAAATGATTAAAAATTAAGAAAACTTAAATTTTATTTTTTGACTAAAAACTAAAAATGACTTTATGTTAGGTTTCAGAGTCTATGAAATCCCCTTCTTTACATAGGTCAAATCGGTATATCTTTTAAAACTCGTGTGGAAGAGACACTTTCCACAACAACATTGCAAAATCAACCATTGCTTAGCACTCCCATTCTACCAAACACCTTATTTGTTTTGGCAAGTCCAAAATCTTAGCTTCTGTCCCTTTTCATTCCAACCAGATCATAAGAAGCCCTCAAAATTGAAAAAAGCGAGTCGTGGAAACCCACTATCCATTTCTTATCATCTAAACCATGTTCCTCTAATTCATAATATTCTATACATAATCATCCCTAGTCATCATTTATCTTCATAGTCATTCCTCATTATAATAACCTATTAATTTAATACATCCCCCTCTTTTAAAAGATCTAATAATCTAAATAATTCTTCATTTCCTAATGATTCAAAATTTTTTAAACCTGAATCTAATCCATAAATGTATATTAATATAACTTTTAATGTCATTCTTTCTCCCCCTTTTGAATTTTGATCAATTAATAATTCTTAATTTTACTCTATTTTTTAATCTTATTAATCAATTACATATATGAATTTCTTAAAATTTAACAATTATTAGACATCCCTAATAATAAATATTTTTATTTTATACAATTATTAGACATTCCTAATAGTAAATATTTTTATTTTATTTTATTTAAATTTGTATTGGAATTAATTAATTCTTGATCCTAATTTTATTAATAAAATATTAATTATTGCAATATCCAATGTTTAATTGCCCTAATCTTGTTTGAATTTTGGTCAAAATTTTAATTCAAATCTAATTCAATTCAAATATATTCATTATTAATAATTATAATATAATTGACAATCCGACCAATCATAAACATATTATTTAATTTTCTATCTTTTTTTATCTAGTCAAACTTACCAAATTCTCTATTTGAACATAATACACAGATTTCCAGAAAATCTCAACATCATGACATAATCTAATTTCCAACTCTAATTTATTATCTATTTATATTAATAATTGAAATTATGAAATTAAAATGAATAAATTAAAGATTGAAAGTAAGATGAATAAATAAAAAATTGAAAAATATATATAACCAACCCAAAGCTATGAAGTACTCAAAGCACTAAATTTTCATATCTTATAAAACTTGTCTAAATTTTTAATTGAATTAACATAAAATTGTTTTAGTTCCAAATATTTTCTCACTAATCTAATATAAATATAAATATAAATATGATTCTTTCATACATCCCATGCATTCCATAAAGAAACAATAATGATATATTTGATATGAAAAAATTATGGTGAACCTAACCCCTTATATTTTGAGTGTTGTTACAACAATGATTATATAATGTAAGAAAATTTGTGACTTTTTGTTGTTTAAAATGTATAAATAGTTTTAACACCCTAAAAAATCGATGATAATAAACTTATTATACAAATTATGTGTGTGATCCATTAAAATAACTAATATAAAATATGACTATATATAAAATGATATATATAGAGCATAATATAGTAAATAATTTTAATTAAGTAACAAATTTAATTTTCAACAATTAAAAGTTATTAATTTAAATTTAAATTTAAAGAAATAATAAATGAATATTTATTTATTTGTTTTCAAAATTTTCAACCTAAATTATTATTAATATATTATAATTTATATTAATTTATAAAAATAATATTTAATTAACAAAATACTAATACTTAAATATATTTGAGTCATGAAATGAAAAATATAAACAATATTATTTTTAAAACAATCCTAGATCCATCGTAATTTAGCAAGCACCCATAGGGATCAAATCTCTTGAAATATAAATATTTTTTTGATGTGGCCGAGATAACTTAGTATGGTAGAGTTATTGTAACATAATGTTTAACATTTTGACTAAGTCAAATTACATAAAAATAAAAATAACAAAATAAAAATAAAAATGGCTCATCGTATTGATCCATGGTATTGAGAACCCACAGTAATCATGTGAAATATAACATATTTAAAGGGGGAATTAAATAAATTATTTAAAGGGGGGAATTAAATCAAACTAGATCTTTTTTATTAATTTTTTTATGGATAGTTAAGGTAAACATGACTTCCTCAAGTTATTTTGCAACCTATCATAGTGATATTGTAATGTAATGTTTACCATTTTGATTAAGTCAAATTAGTTCAAAATAAAAATTAAACTAAAATAAATAAATAAAATTAAATAGAAAGATTAATCTAATCTAAACATTTTAATTCGTCAAAATAAAATAAAAAAATAAAAAAAACCCAATAAAAATAAAATAATAATATAAATTAAAAATAATACAAATTGAAATTTTCCATGGTCTTAGATCCATGGTATTGAGAACCCATGGTATTCATGTGGAATATATCCTATTTAAAATGGAAAATAAACCAACTTAAATCCATGGTATAGGAATATAGAATCTTCTTAGAATAGGAATAGTAAGTTACATAACCATTAAAAACCATTGTAACCTTGCATAGTTAATCGCATACTGGATATTATAACATCAAATCATGGAAAGAATCCACACCATAGACAACCACATCATTAGATACCAATATAGCCTGTAAACCCATACGGTGAAAACCAACAAACATTTAATTTTATTATTAAAAGCTCCTGAGGGTGTTAACCTCTCACTCAATGGCTTATAAGAGAGTCCATCATTTAACAATTGTCATAAAATCTTACAAGGAAATATCATTTAAATACAATATATCTAGTTACAATCATCATGATATTATTGACCCACAAATCTTCAATATCTTTGTGGCCTCATGGTTTCATAAATGGACCATAGGTGTCGCACTCATATGCATGGCCAACATGGACTATTTGTTCTTTATTGCAACAATATTAAACATATTCTATCCTTGGCATAAGTCACCATCATTTCTTGCCATTGTTATGGTTGATATCATGATGACATAAAGTATTAATCAACCAATAATCAATCTTTAATAATGATTCTTCAACTTCTACTCACGTGCATACATAAAATGTAAATAAAATATCACAACATGCTAATTCTTCTAACAAAACTACTCATGCATTAATTATAAGCAAAAACACGTGAAAATAAATACCACATTACTATGATCTTCTCACACAAGTACACACATTATTTTCCAACGAAAACCATTGTAACCATCCATTTTCATTTAAAGGATACTAGCAACTTAGTTTTGTTTTCAATGCATGTAGTTATATAAAAAAATATTCAAAGAAAGTTAGCCCCTCAACTTCTTCTTTGTGCATGCAACTAATTAAGCTTTCCAATACAATAAATATTATCATTATTACTATTATGCATGCAAATGCATGTCCCCTTCTAAAGGATAACTAACCTAATAGATACTATTATCATGCATACAAATGCAACTTCTTTTCCAAAAACATCTTTCCAAGATAGAGTTATTTACAAGGTTTATTGTAAATGCAAATATATACTTTGTTCTAAAAGAAAAACTAATATGTTGGTTATTATTTCTTGAGTGTGGATGTATGTGTTTTTCCAAAGGGAAGCTAATGAATTTATTGCATGAGATTACTTGTTTCTCTTCCAAGGTCTAACATAATTATTATTATTTTTGTGTAAGTAAATTCTTGTTTTTCTTTAACACAATAATTTTAATATACTTTCTATGCATAAAGATAAAAATGACACGGAAATGAAAAGAAGGAGTTGCAGCTCACAGGTGAGTACTGCACCTGGAGACTGCACTCAAACTGAGAGAACACTCAGAGTTTACTCTACATTCATGAATGAGGAATTACATCATTAAGTACAACACTAGGAATTAGGAAGTTGCAAACAAACTCCTAAATTGTAGGAACTAATCCTAAACTAAGGAGATATGTTACAACTTGTGTAACCATTTCTCCACTAATATAAAATAATATTAATTATTTTCAACTCCCCCCCTTAATGGAGAAAGGATTATCCTGAACTCCTAGCATCCTTCTAAACAATTCAAACTTTACACGCGCAAGAGGCTTAGTAAAAATATCAGCCATATTATCACAAGTTTTACAATATTCAACAAATATCTCTTTTGACTGTAGTTTCTCTCGAACAAAATGGAACTGAGTGTCGATGTGCTTGGTATTTTTATGAAAAACTGGATTGTATGCAAGCTTGATGGTACTCTGGGTGTCAGTTTTAATGATAGTTGATTCTTTCTGTTCTTCTCCTGCATCGTTGAGAAGTCTTCTCAACCAGATAGCTTCACATGTGGCTGCACACAATGCTTGGTACTCAGCTTCACATGAAGATAAGGCTACAGTGCTTTGCTTTTTGCTGCTCCATGCTATGACCTCGGATCCAATGCTAAAAGCGTAAACTGTGATAGATCTTCGATCATCCAAGTTACCTGCCCAATCTGAATCTGAAAAACCTGCTAGAGTAACATCAGAATTGTCAGTGTACAAAATACCATAATTACTAGTACCACTAAGATACCTCAACACACATTTTGCTGCGACCCAGTGACTTTCGAGTGGTTTCGACATGAACTGGCTCAACATACTAACAGAGTATGCCAAATCTGGTCTAGTTGTAGTGAGATATATCAAACTGCCAACTAGCTGTCTATACATAGTGGCATCCACCTCTTTAGTACCATCATCACTGCTCAACTTTAAGTTCTGTTGCAATGGTGTTGCTGCTGATCTGCACTGCTCCATTCTGAACCTTTCCAGCAAGCTTCTGGCATACTTCCCTTGTGTAAGAAAAGTCTGTCTAGAATCTTTCCATACCTCCAATCCCAAGCAATAATGTAGATTTCCGAGATCTTTCATCTCAAACACTTGTGACATCTGCTGTTTGATTTCTTTGATCAGATTGTTAGCATCCCCTGTTATGATCATATCATCTACATACAAAGAAATCAAAATGATTTGCCTCTGTTTATTGAACTTGGTATACAGATTTGGATCATTCAAGCTCCTATGAAAGCCATGCTGTACAAAAAATGAATCAATCTTCTCATACCACGACCTGGGTGCTTGTTTTAAACCATAAAGTGCCTTTTTCAATTTACACACAAGATGTTCCTGCCCCTTTTTCACAAAACCTTCAGGCTGAACTAAATAAATTTCTTCTTTCAAGTCACCATTCAGAAATGCAGACTTAACATCTAGTTGGTGTAGCTGCCATTTATGTTTTGTTGCTAAGGAAATTAGCATTCTAATGGTGTTTAATTTGGCTACAGGAGCAAAGGTGTCATCGAAATCTATTCCCTCTTGCTGTGAGTAACCCTTTGCTACCAGTCTAGCTTTAAGTTTTTGTATACTCCCATCTGCATTTATTTTAGGTTTATACAGCCATTTGCATCCTATGGGGGTTTTACCTTCAGGTAGTTCAACCAAATCCCAAGTATGGTTTCTGTTTATTGATTCTATTTCATCATACATTGCAGCCCTCCATGCATCAGATTTACTTGCTTCTTCATAATTTGCAGGTTCTACAATGTTTAAAATGTTTGTCATTAATGCATAGTCTTTCAATCTGGATGGTAGTTGAGTCTTCCTACTCGATTTCCTTGGTAGGGGACTTACCTCAAATCTGTCCATTTCAGCCTTCTCTGGGCTTGCATCATTGATTACATTACCTGTTACTTCTTCTTCTTGTTTCTGCTCCTGCACTTCATCATCCTCACTGTTTTCTTCCATTAGCAATGGAATGTGCCAATCACTGTTAGAGTCATCCTTTCCTTCTTCAACCTGTTCATGAAATATGACATCTCCGCTTGCAAAAACCTTATGAGTCACAGGATTAAATAACTTATATGCCTTGAACTCAGTGCCATATCCAACAAAGATACATTTCAAGGCTTTTGGATCTAACTTCTTCCTATCTGCCTTAGGTATATGAGCATAAGCTTTTGACCCAAATATTCTTAAATGACTCACTGCTGGTTTGAATCCAAACAATGCCTCAAAAGGGGTTTTGAAGCCTAAACATTTAGTAGGACTCCTATTCTTTAAGTAGACAGCAGTGTTAATAGCTTCTGCCCAAAAACCATTTGATAGACCCTTACCTTGAAGCATGCTCCTTGCGCACTCCACAAGAGTTCTGTTCTTTCGTTCTACCACTCCATTCTGCTGAGGAGTGTGGGGCACTGTGAACTGTTGAATAATCCCATGCTGCTTGCAGAAGTTCATGAATTCTCCCAACCTGTATTCTCCCCCTTGATCTGAGCGGAGAATTTTTATCCTTTTTCCTGTCTGGTTTTCTACCATCGATTTAAACTCTTTAAAATACTGAAAGGTCTGACTCTTTTTACTCAGAAAGTATATCCATGAAAACCTAGTGCAATCATCTGTAAATAAGAGAAAGTAATATGCACCTCCTAATGACCTAGTCTGCATAGGTCCGCATATATCTGTATGCACCAGTTCTAAGACATCTCTTTCTTTTCCATTAACATGCAAAGGGAACTCTTCTCTATGCATTTTCCCTAATGCACATCCATCACAATCCAACTTAACATTATGGAAAACAAGGAGTCCATCAACCATACCTTTTCTCTGAAGTAAGATGAGGTCTTGCAGATTAAGATGACCAAATCTCTGATGCCAGAGATCTTCAGCTGTCGATCCAGTTGCAACCATTGCTTGCTTTGTCATACTTTTCACGTCTAACCTGTACAAGCTCCCCACGCGCACTTCTGTTGCAACTGTTTCCATCTGGCTATCCTTTATGACACAGTTAGTCTTAAAGAATTGAACTTGCATGTCCTGATCAGTAATCATTGAGACAGAGATCAAATTTTTCTTAATTCCTGGCACATACAATACATTTTTAAGGTGTCTAATGTTACCGCTAGGTAATTTTACCGGAATGTCACCATATCCTTTGATCTCATATCCACTATCATCCCCTAAATAAATTTTCGACCCACATGAAGTTTCTTCAAGACATTCAAACCATTCCATCTTACCTGTCATATGTGAGGATGTACCAGAGTCGACATACCATATGTCGTCCTCATCTCCCTTTGAAGCTGAAAGAGCACAATCGGCTGTAAATAGTCGAAGTTCGTGGCTATGGTCCTCTTCTTCCTCAACAAAGTAACCCTTATGTTTTCTCTATTTGTTTCTTCCTTCGTCTGCCTGCCTCTTATAACAATCTTTAATCTCATGACCAGGTTTTCCACAGTAAAAACATTTCTTGCTGGGAAAATTATTAGCAGACATACCTTTAAACGGTCTCTTCTGAAATGTGTTGGATCCTTTCTGCTGCTGCTGTGGTTGCTGTTGCTGCTGTGGCTTCTTCCCTCTGTACTGCCGCCTTTTCGCCATCAGAGCAAGATCATTGCTCTGTGATTTCATATTTTGTCGTCGCTCTTCTTCTTGTAGCAGAATCCCTGTCAACTCTTCAAACGTAGGGGCTTTCTCCCTTGCTGCCAACCCTGTGATGAACATCTGATATTCATCTGTCATTCCATTCAATGTGATCGTGACCAGATCCGAATCGGAAACTTTCTCTCCGATATCTCCCAATCTGTCCTTCAGGTCTTTGACTCTCGCAATGAATCCAGCAGCGGACTCATTCTCCTCCATCTTCATCGCAAACAGCTTGCCTTTGAGTGACAAGACACAGTTTGTATTCTGCGTCTGGTATAGGTTTTTAATCATCGTCCAAATGTCAGTGGCCGATTTACAGTCTCTAATATGCGGGATAATATTGTCCTTGATGGACATCTTCAATATGACCTTTGTTTTTGTCTCCCTTTTATCCCAGTCTTGTTCTTGTGCAGCTGATCCTGGTCTCAGCTCACTTCCTGTAACGATCGACCACGCATTTGCGCTTTCAAGTAAAGTCTGTATCTTGAATTTCCAGTTGGAGAAATTCGATCCATCGAGTTTGCCAGACTCGTGGAGATACGATTCTATACTGTTATTCATATTGGATTGATAAAAAATATCTGATCCTCTGATGAATAAATCAACTGAATAATTGCAGGACACACTAAAAAAATATTACCACATACCAGATCCTGAACACTGTTTTTCCAAACAAAATTTGTACCTTCAATGTGCCACCACCGGGCAAAACCGATCTGCTGCCTCCGAGCAAATCAGGAGCTTCAATGCGCCACCACCGGGCAAGTTCGATCTGCTGCCACCGAGCAAATCAGGAACTTCAATGCGCTACCACCGGGCAAGTCCGATCTGCCACCACCAGGCGAATTCGGAACTTCAATGCGCCACCACCGGGCAAGTCCGATCTGCCTCCACCGGGCGAATTCAGAACTTCAATGTGCCACCACCGGGCAAGTCCGATCTGCTACCACCGGGAAAATTCAGAACTTCAATGTGCCACCACCGGGCAGGGCCGATCTGCAAAAAAATAATAATTGCAGACCTTCCCAAAGAGAAAGAGGCTGACGCTTCTCTGATTCGAAAAATCCGCGCCGAAATCAAAAAATATGCGAGTACCAGCCCTGGCGCGCTTTGATGCGAAAAATCCGCGCCAAAATGTGCACAAGCACCAGCCTTGGCGCTTCTCCAATGCGAAGAAGCCGCGCCAAAATGCTCCGAAATCAAAATCCGCGCGAGTCACCAGCCCTGGCGCGCTTTTCGCGTGTACCTCCGCGCCACCCGCGAATTTTGGCGCGTTGGCGCGACTGTTCGCATTAAAACCGCGCCAATGGCGCGACTGTTCACAAAAAATACGCGCCAACCTTTTCTTCTGCTCAGAGATGATCAGTCATCTGAGACCTATCCTTCAGGTGTTACTGCAGTCCACCTGAATCTACGAAAAAAAAACTTCTATAAGCTCTTCCGCCACTACAGTTCTGTAATCAATGATGCATCCTAAAAAAAAGGCTGTCCCTACTCTGAGCTCTGATACCAAGATAAAAATGACACTGAAATGAAAAGAAGGAGTTGCAGCTCACAGGTGAGTACTGCACCTGGAGACTGCACTCAAACTGAGAGAACACTCAGAGTTTACTCTACATTCATTAATGAGGAATTACATCATTAAGTACAACACTAGGAATTAGGAAGTTGGAAACAAACTCCTAAATTGTAGGAACTAATCCTAAACTAAGGAGATACGTTACAACTTGTGTAACCATTTCTCCATTAATATAAAATAATATTAATTATTTTCAACTCATAATTATTTTCAAAGAATCCAACATCATATGTGTACTTTTTATGGATGCAAAGATCACATCTCCTTTCAAGAGATCAAACACAATATTTCTATTTTTAGTGTACTTTTTATGGATGTAAAGATCACATCACATCTCCTTTTAAGAGATCAAAGACAATAGTTCTATTTTTAGAGTAGGTTTTATGAATGCAAAGATCACATCTCCTTTTCAAGAGATCAAACACTATATTTCTATTTTTCGTGCAAGCTAATAACATTTTTTTTTCAAGAAATATCAAACATAATATTTATATTTTATGCATTCAGACAATCTTTTTTTCTCTCAAAGAAATATCAAACTTAATAATTTTATTTGTGCATAAAATCGAATAAAATAAGCACATATTCCCCTTTAAGAGTCTAGTGGTTCTACTTAGAAATATAATGCATAAGAATCATGCTATAAAACTTATTCAAAGAAAATTAATAGTTTAACTTCAAATACATAACTCCATGCCATTTACCAAAAAAAAAGAAGAAGAGATTTCTTTATCTTTTCTCAAGCAAAGTTCACATGCATTCCTTATGAAAAATAGCATGAATTCTTAAATCTTTTTGTGTGCGAAATCATGTGCATTCTCTTTTCAAGAGAACAACATCCCTAACTTATATTGTCATGTGCATGAACTTAAGCAAGCCTTATTAAGAACAGATACATCCTTACAATATGTATTTTTTTGTGTATGCAAGAATTTATCATAATAGCCCTTTTTTAATGTATGCAACACATATTCTTCTTTTAAATGGACCTAACTATTTTTGTTATATATGGAAATACTTTTCCTTTTTCAAAAAACACTGATGCAATTAACTATTATTTCTATACTTCTACATATGTATTCTTTTTTATTTCTTTATACAAATACTACAAATTTATTTTAAAAACACAATATAATTTTATTTTCTTTTATATACAAATTTCTTATACACTTTTTTTTCAAAAAAAATATCATAATTAACCCTATCATAAAAAGTTAATCAATCACCCATGTATGAGAGAACATCACATACTTCTTTTAACAGAAACTAAAGTGTCTATTTAATAAGTAAATAGTAAATTCTTCTTTTATGGATAATTATAATATATCATAACAGGTCTACAGTCATATGAAGGAAGTAGTTTTACCAGCAATAGATAGACCATCCGATGAACATGTTTCCTATCCACCTCCCCCAACTACCTTCCCCCTCCTCCTAATAATCTATCAATGACGAAATGAAGAACTATTACCAAGAATTAGTTTACTTCTAATCGGTTCTTAATAGCTTCTTGATGAGAATAGTTAAATATTTTTATTTCGTAAATAATGTGAATTTTATGGTGATTACAATAGGGATATTACATCTAGGCTAGTTAATATGGATTTTAAAGGGATACATAAAAGGTTACTAAACTCTATCAAGTTTGCAAATTTTATAAACAATAATAATTTTCATAAATGAGTGTTGGTTGGCATTTTTATAATTTATGATATTTGATTTTATAGAATAGAAATATGAAGTTACCGTATGATCTTTCAATATTGGAGGTTTTATTTTTCATAACATTGTATTGTGTAAAGCAGTCTAGGTTTTAAAGGTTGCAATGAAAATAACATTGTATGATGTAAAGCAGTCTAGGTTTTAAAGGTGGCAATGAAATGTCATAATTCTAAAGGTTCTCATTTCAGAGTCTTAGGTTTTTTTTGGTTTTGGTAAAATCAGAGCGTTTATATTATGATAAAAATCTGAATATATATTATTAATTGTTTTTAAAGGTTTAGATGAAATGTAAGGTTATTTTAAATTTTGAGGGTTTTTTTTTTTTAAAATTAGAAATAGGTGATGGTGATATTTTGACTTTTTAAAAAATAAATATATGGTTGTGTAATTTTTGAATTATTTAATTCATTTTGATTTCACAATTTAAATTTATAAATTTTTTTGTTTCTTTTATTAGAAATGAATGATGAGTGATATTTTGGTTTTTTAAAATAAATATATGGTTGTGTAATTTTTGAATGATAAAATTTATTTAGATTTCACAATTCAAATTTATGAATTTAATAATTATGTGAAGAAAAAGGTTATCCATTACTTTCCCCCACAAGGTTCTCAGTGTCCACCCTATGAATAAAAGGGCAATCTTGCTTCAAATCAATACCATAATAGACTCATTTATTAGTATCATTATCTCCCCTCAATTCGGAATCTAAGGAAAATAAGGCATCTCAAGAAAATATGTATGAGCTATGTCTTTGGTGTATTACAACTTATTATTATGTTTTCAAAATTTAGGGAAAAAAACCTCAAAAATATATTTAAAAAAATTATAATATTATCTATTCTCAATTAGGAATTTGAAAAAAATATGTATGACAAATGCTTTCAGTGTATATAATTTATTACCATATTTTCAAAATTTATAATATGATCGGCTCTCAATTAAAATATGAGAAAAATATCTATGAACTATGTCTATAAAAACTTATTATTATGTTCTTAAAATTTAAGACAAAATTAACTCAAAAATATGTTTGGACAAAAATAACTCACAAATATATTTAAAGAAAAAAACAAAATTATATAAAAAAATACAATATTTATATTTTGTTTATAAGAAATTTTTGATTTCAAACTTATCTTTTTACCCTGATACCTCTTCGATCATTTTTTATAATTTTTTTCGACAAAAGTTCAGACTTATTTATTCTTTAGATGTTCGTGGCTATTTGAAGATGGAATCTATTATTATGTTTTTTATTTTATAAATTAATATAAAATATGATATTGTAAATTTTAATAATAAGAATTTATTATTATATATTTTAATAATAAAATAGATGTTTAATTTCTAAATTATATATTTGTATATAATATTATAATTAAAAAAAACTTAATATGTATAAATAAATATGAAAATATCATATAGTAAAATTTATGATAAATATAGATAAAGTCATATAGTAAATATGAAATATCATAGGTATATAATTTGATATTAACTTATCTTTTTATATTTTAACAATAATATATTTTAATTAGAATTTAAAGTAATTTTGTTTTATTATTTGGAAAAGGGTGTGAATCTATTCTATATATATATTAAATGATTTTTATTTTTATTTTTGTATTTATATAAAAATAAGTTCTCTATACCTTTCAAGTTTTTTTGTTTTTTTTTTTTTTAAACTTTCAACTCTAATTTATTTTTTATTTATATTAATAATTTTGAGATTATGAAGTTAAGATGAATAAATTAAAGATTTAAATTAAGATAAACAAATAAAAAATTGAAAAATATGTAACCAAAAGTTATGTAGTAATCACAACATTGCAAGAAAATGTTAATATCTAGTAAAACTTATCTAAATTTTTTAATTGAATTAACTTAAAAGTGTTTTAGTTCTAGAGATTTTCTCACTAACCTAATATAAATATAAATATGATTGTTTTATACATCCCATAAAGGAATAATAATGATATATTTGATAAAAAATGATGGTGAACATAACCCTTAATATTTTGAGTGTTGTTACAGCAATGATTGTGGTGTGTAATATCTCTTCTACTTTAAATTTCACTAAGATAAAAAAAAAATAATTTCTCATTCCCTTGGGCATTCCATAAGATATGATTTAATTTTCTATACTAAAGGTATAGGATAAATATTAATTTATATCGTGATGACTACCATATAACTTGAAACAATGCATTAAATTTAAAACCCTACCCATACAAATGGCAGTTCAAATTTGGAAATTGCACATCACATCATACAAGGTATACACAATACATATCAATATAAAACAATGGAATTCAAATGAGATTTGTTTCTTCACATCTATATGTAGGGATACACTTTAATGATTTTTCATATAATATGGTACCCAATCCTGCAGCAATCATCGATCCCGATATATCTTCTGTCACTCATCAATCCTCGGGATTTGGCTACCCACCAACGAATCCCAGATCTACGACTGACAATCACAATGGTTAGGGTAGCTGTCTATCGGGTAGGAGGGTTGGAGGAGTTCTCACTTTGCAGACCGAGAGGAGGGTGAGTTTCTTCTACAACTTGAAACCCTTCAACCCTAACTCTTGTTCAATGTACAGTCTCCCCTTCCACCACTACACACCTTTTTTTGCTACAAATCTTCCTAGGATTCGGTTATAAGCTTTATGACTAGGGTGCTTCCACCACAGGTCGAATTTGCTGTCGGCTCGCTCCAGTTCATGGGTTAGAATCCCTCATGTCTGAGTGTGGTCGAGGTATATGTCTTAACCCTTATCTGGTGTTTCTTTTTTTTCCTCTAGTGTAGCCTACCTTTACAGCGTGGCGTACTGCCTTCGAGCCATAACGTCTCTGTAGAATTCCAAAAAACCCTCTCATTCTACGGGTATAGAAGGAAATTCCATGGTTTGAATTCTTGGTTAGATTGGCTGTGGCGTCCAGGTTTGTCATGACATCCATAACCAGAGTTTGTTGTACTCTGTTACGTTATAATTTGTGTTGAATCTCAATCCTTTAAATCGGCCCGTGACAGGAAAGGAAGGGCATGCTTCTCATCAGCTTACAAGTATAACTCTACAACTATTCTTGAATGTTTTTGGTTGCTGGTTTATGTGGCTTAGGTTTAGATAAGTTTTAACCCCGTGTTGTTTGATGGCAGGTAACACACTGTGACTTACTATTTTCCCATGGACAACTGAATCCTCATTATGAAGTTCCCTGCCATGACATTAATTTCTTCTCACAGGTAATCCTTTAGTGACTACTTCTGGTTCAAGGGGAAGGGTTCTCAGTGATGGCCACAGGCCCTCTAGTTACATTTAATTTTGTTATGGACAGAGATATGGCATCTCTGTGTATTTTGCAAAATTTATCTTATTTTCATTTTTAAAGGCTTGGCCAGAGGACTACGCTCTGCCAGCCTGGGTAACTTCAGTTATATGTAATGTTAGGTCATAGCATTTGGAGAACCTCAAAATAGTGTTCATGATATATATATATATATATATATATATATATATATATATATATATATATATATATATATATATATATATATATATATTTTCACGTTGATTTCATTACTTGATAAGTTCTGGTCTTCGTTGCTGGTCTATGTACTGTACTGTGGTAAATTATGCAAATATATATATATATATATATATATATATGTGTGTGTGTGTGTGTGTGTGTGTGTGTGTGTGTGTGTGTGTGTGTGTATTATGGATTTTTACTATTTTGATTGTGTTTATAGTTGCATTTGTTGTCTCCTCAATGAATATTATTATTTACTGTTGACATTAACTACCTTAGTTTACTGTCAATTTTCTTTCCTCATAAGGCCTCCCTCTCCTCCAGGGTTTGCAATATTGTATGTTCCTCCTTTCAACTGGGTACCCATTCCCCTCCATGGCAGGACTGCTCAGGTTTACCCTTAATTGGATTCCTGGTCTAACCTGTCCACTGTTATCTTTCTTTGTTCTTGGCGAACTGGGTATCATCTAACAGTCCATTTGCATGGTCTGCACAACTAGTACATTTGTTCTTATGCACAGATTCTTTATCACTCATTTACTAGTGATATATATACCTACAGGCATTCTTTATAAATTTAGCGTATAGCAATGTAATATTAATACACAATAAAGCGTGATATATGCGTACAGGAATTCTCTATAATTTTAACATACGATAATGTAATATTAATACACAGTAAAGCTTATCTACTTCCATGCTCATTCAACATTGTTCAAAAAAGAAGAACAACTACTTAGTTTTTTCCAGAAGGAGAATACACAACTCCCATATGTGTATTGACACTCCTCCCAACCTATGAGATCAGTCGTTACTACATCTCCCCTCGAGCCACTGCACACTTGGACTTTGGCTATTAATGGCAAAAGGTCTTGACCACCTGATCCTTACCAGGCATGGTCTTTTTCATTTCCTTTTTCTTGGAAATTCCGTCCATATGTTATTAACTATTTTCTCCCCTTTCCAACCTTAGATCCCCAAATCCTATTAGCTTTTCCCTCTTAACAGTAAGGAGAGTTCGGGCAGTTAACTACCTTTCCTACTACACATAACTTTTCATAACTGAGTGAGTCTCTCATGTATCTTTTCCAAGGTCGAGTTGTGTATTGACCCTCTTTGCCATTCATTAACCATTCAATATAATTGCAACTTAAAAATATAAACATATGTTGCTACTTAATCTTACTTCTCCAGTTCAGTAATTTAAGTAAAAGTAAAAGTCATTTTGTTCAGTACTTAAAGTAAAAGTAAAGTAAAAATCATTTTACTCTTCTGCTTTCACCAGGGGATATTACATCTCCCCCCCCTTGAGCGAAACATCATCCCGATGTTTCTAATGTTCAAACAAAGTTGGGTAATCATCTCTCACAAATCCTTCATCTTCCCAAGTGGCTTCTTCTGGGATAAAGTGCCTCCACTGCACTTTCACTTGGGTGATAGCTCGCTTCCACAACATTACTTCTCTCTGATCTAGTATACGTAGGGGCTCGACTAGAAATTCCCGTCGGGTTTGACCTGTTCACATCCAAGAACACACAGACAAAACTATTTCTTGTAAGAAACCTATAGCTATATGCATAGTACCTACATCGTCATAAGGAGAATTACCTGTATCTCCTTCCAGTTCACAATATGTTTAGGGTCATAAATGCATTTTTTTAGTACTAAAACATGGAATACATTACACATTCTTATGTGTCCCGGTAAAGGAAATTGATAGGCCACAGGTACAATGCGGGCTAATATTTGAAAGGGGCCGGAAAATTGAGGGGACAATTTGGCACATCCTACCCATTGTAAAGTGCTCTTCTTCGGTCTAACTCACATGTATACATGATCCCAAACTTGAAACTCCTGGTAGCATCGCCACTTATCTGCGTAGAATTTTTGTCTATCCTAGGTAGATTTTAAGTTTATCCTTATTTTCCTTACGATGTCTTCCATTTCCTTTAACATATCTAGTCCCAATAACAACTTTTCTTCTGGATCACTCCAGTTAATAGGTTTCCTACACTCACTTCCATATAAAACTTCAAATGGATTGATTTTTAAGGATTCATGGTAGTTATTATTGTTAGAAAAATCCACTAAGTGTAAATATTCTTCTCACTTAGATGGTTGTTGCATTACAAACATTCTAAGCATGTCTTCAAGCACTTGATTAACCCGCTCAGTCTATCCGTCGGTCTAAGGGTGATACATAGTGCTAAATTGAATATGCATTCCTAATCTAGCAATTAGAGTTTTCTAGAAGGAAGATGTGAATTTCACATCACGATTTGAGATCATTATCTTCGGTAACCCGTGCAGTCGAAAAATTTATTTCATAAAAATGTCAGAAATTTGTACAATTTTTTAGGTGGACTGCACTAGTATAAAATGAGTAGAATTACTTAATTTATCAACTACTACTATTATCGAATAATTATGTCTCTTGTTTTTGGGCAGCCTCGTGATAAAATCTAAATTAATAATTTCCCATTTCCATTCAGGAATGGGTAAAGAATGAAAAAATCCCACAGGATGCTGATGGTCAATCTTGACTTGTTGACATTTGATGCATCTAGCCAAATAATCAGTAGTTTCTGCCTTCATGCTAGGCCATAAAAAAAAATTTCTTAGGGCTGTAATTAATTTCTGGTAACCTGGATGAGTTGTGTAAGGACTCCTATGGCTTTCGTGTAGGATTAGCTGTTTGAGGCTTCCACTGTTGGGGATATATAATCTACCTCTATATTGCAACATTTCCCTTGAATCAACCTCATAACCCAAATGATTTTCTTTGTTGTTCCAAACTTTAGCTTACTGCCACAAAAACCAGTACTCTGGGTCCTTCACACTAACATCCTTAATCAAATCTATAAAATCAATTTTATCTTAAATAATGGAGATTTCATATGCATGATGAAGCTTCCTACTTAAAGCATCATCTACTCTATTCTCCCATCCCTTTAAATGCTTAATTTCGAAATGAAATTAACTTAAAATACATCCCATCTGGCTTGACAAGCATTAAGGGTAGGTTTGCTGAAATAATTAGTCAAACTATTGTGATCGGTTTTTGAAATAAATTTCTTACCTAGGAGACAATGCCACCACATTTTTAGAGCATGTGTTATAGCTGTCAGTTCTAAATCGTACATAGAATATTTATGCTCATGCTACTTTAGCTTATGGCATCCAAAGCCACTAAATTACCATATTGCATTAAAACTCTGCCCGCTCCTCCTTTGCTTGCATCAGTGCAAGCCAAAACTTCAACTTTCAGATCGGAAACCCTTAATATGGGGGCTGTGGTAAGAAAATGCTTTAATTGGTTGAAGTTTTTTTAACACTCCAATGTCCAGATGAAAGTCTTCCCTTTCTTCTACAAAGAGGTGAGAGGGTAAGCCACCTTAGAGAAGCCTTCAATGAAACGTCTATAGTATCCAACTAGTCCCAAAAAGGATCGGATATCAGAGACATTTTGAGGAGTTTTCCAATCTAGGATGGTCTTAATCTTTTCTGGGTCAAAAACGATTCCCTCTTGGGATATCACATGTCCTAAATACTGAATCACATCCTTATATAATTCACAGGTGTTGTACTTTGCATACAACTGTTGTTCCCGTAATATTTGGAGTACAATCCGAAGATGTTCCCTATGTTCCTCCATGCTTTTGGAATACATTAAAATATCGACGATAAATATCAATATAAATTTGTCCAAATATTTATGAAAGATGTTGTTCATGAGACACATGAACGTAGCAGGGGCATTGGTAAGGTCGAAAGGTAACACTATAAACTCATAGTGACCGTACCATGTTTGAAACGTTGTTTTGCATATGTCCTCATCTTTGATGCAAATTTTATGGTATCCGGATCGTAAGTCTGTTTTCGAAAACATGGCTTCACCCTTGACTTGGTCGAACAAATCATCTATCTGTGGCAACATATATTTATTCTTGACGGCGAGTTTGTTAAGCTGTCAATAGTCTATGCACAATTGGAGCATGCCATCCTTCTTTTTAACAAACAACATAGGGGCATCCCAAGGAAAAACACAAGAATGAATGTATCCTTTATCCAAAAATTCCTGAATATGTAATTTTAATTCAGTAAGGTCAGGAATACTCATTCGGTAAGGAGTTTTTGGCATCGGTGCAGCTCTAGGGATCAATTCAATGATGAATTCTATATCTCGCTTAGGAGGTAAACCTCGTATTTCATCTGGGAAGACATCAACAAATTCTTGGATTATAGGAATATTATCTAGAGTAGGAGTCTTCTCCTTAGAGTTAGAATACCCAACCTGTACTGCATAAATTTGGCATCCCTTCGGATACACTTGGCCAATTGAGTAGAAATAACAAGTCTTAATTTCAGGGGTGTTCTAATCCCCTGAATTTCAAGGCTAACTCCATATTCATCCAAAAAATTAATGGTCTTTTTCTTAAAATTCACTATAGTCTAATGTTTCTCCAGCCAATCCATGCCTATTAAAATGTCGTAAGATCCTAAAGGTAGAATGTTTAAATTAGAAATCACAGGATTATCTACCAGTTTTTTTGTACACCCTTCTATCTTAGCAGTAACTCTCCTTTTTGATCCAGTAGCTAACTGAACTAGCCACAAATTTTTAAACTTTTTGGATTTTAACTGGCATGTTTCAAAAAAATTTGGACTTATATAACTTAGGCTAGCACCTGGGTCAATTAACACAGACACAACTTGGTTCATAATTTTACCTTCGAATTCTATCATCGATGGCTACTATTTCGCTTGATGATCCTACAACACTGCATTTATCTTAGGAAAAGTTCTAGCTACTTCTCCCACTATAGATGCTTCTTGATTGTTTGTTGTTGGTTTTGTCCTTATTCAGTGGGGGAAATTATTGATGTAATGAGGCTCCCCACAACCCCAACATTGTAGAGGGGGTTTGGTGGATGAATCAAAATCTGTCTTTTTGTGTTGTTCCACTGGTGTCACCTCACTTGTTGCCTTGGCATTCAAGGCTCCTCTTCCAATTCCCTTGCCTTGGGAATTCCTATAGGGTCCTTTGGAGCTCCCGGATCTTGTTCCTCTATAATTATGAGACTGTGCCTTCCGATCTGTCCATATTTTCTCATTGTCCCCCCTTTTCTTCATTTTCTGATAACAAAGTCGAGCCTTTCGAATTGATTCATCCATAGTCTGAGGTGTATCAAACTCTATTCTTTCCTTCATATGCCCAGGTAGACTGCTCAAGAAACTCTCTACCTTGGCCTTCTCCTCCCTAAGATACATAACATATCGTAACAGGGATGTGAACTTGGTCATAAAATCATCTATGGACATCTGTCCCAACCTCAATTCATGAAATTCTTGGGATTTTTCATCATAAATTTTTTCAACTAAATACTTAATTTTGAAATATCTCTGAAACTCTTCCCACACCACCTTTTGTTCTTCCAAATATTTTACTAATTTCACCTCCTCCCACCACAGAGTGGCCTTTCCCCAAAGATGATAAATGGCCAATTTGGCCTTGAGGATGTTGTTGTACCCATAGACTTGAAAATACATGTTCATGTCAATGATCCATACTTCAACAACTTCTTTTGTCTCACCATCAAAATTTGGGAGCTTGATTTTTCTAAATACCCCCTATAATTCCGTTTTCTGCTTTTTCATCTTCCTTTAGTCTAAGACATACTCTGATTCTTCTTAAATATTAACTTTCTCTCCCTCGATCCATTGTGTTTGGCTTCCTTCTGGTGTAGTCTTGCCTCTATGTGGGTATACTTACTCTTATTTTGTTTTGTATTCGTGACTAGGACCTGCAGTGCAATGATTTTGCTTATCTGACAGACTTTTTAAATTTTCTCCCACTCACGAATCAACCTCTCATTGTTGGATTTAAGTATTGCATTTATGTTTGTAGCTGCTTAACTATATCCAGTAACATATTAGTCTTATTTTGGTGTTCTCTACCCAACTGTACCCATACTTCTCGGGTCACTTCCAGATTGGTTGCTGGATCCACTGCTTTGGTTGACCGTGATGGTAACTGTCATCTCCTCATCCTACCTGTGCTTATTCTAAACACAACAACACATCATTATCCCAACTTAGGACTCAGTGTTGAAACTGGGATCTGATACCATTTGTAATATATCTCCTACCTTAAATTTCACTAAGATAAAAATAAAAAATTATCATTCCCCCAAGCATTCCATAATATATGATTTAATTTTCTATTACAAAGATATACGACAAATATTAATGTATATCGTGATGAATTGTTGGCATTATGATTCATTATGATTGCATGTGTTGTCCTTGATGGCAACCCACTTGTAAAATATGAACTATATGGTTTCTGGAGAAGCATAATGGTTTAGCAGAAGATGGATAAAGTACATATTTAAGGAACTATATGCGAGTTTGTTCAGGCCAAGTCGCATATACACGCGGGAAGGAAGAAGAAAAGTAGTGTATTTATTTGCGCATTAAATGTATGATACCAGGGGTCCTTACCATGGTATTAGTCCACAGTATTGAGTGCAGTAACAGTTATTTGATCCCGTCCAAGAATACCATTAACAGTTGTGTGGTTTTGGCTCATGGTATTGGTAAAGGCTCAAAATATATAAGGAGGTGAAGATCATAGTGCAAAATATGTGCATGGTATGGGTATTGAATGAATACTTCACTATGAGGTATATCTGCATGGAATGGGTTACATTTTATTGATAGATCTGAAATAATGATGCAACAACAAATATAATGATGGATCAAGTTCTCTAGACCTGAAATGACTATGTATTTTCCTGATCTATTTGTGAGATGTTTAGATATGTGATCTAGCACATGTTTGCTGAAGTGAAGGGTATGATATGAGTAAGTCTACTGATATGAAGTGTTACGCAAACTTGAATATTTACAGATCTATACGTAGGTTTGTTTCAAGGATAACGTGTATACATGGGGGTTCAGTTTTGTAGAGGCACATATATATTCAGTAAAGCTATATGCAGTGTGGTTTCAGAAGAAGCATGTACAGTCATGGAATTATCCTATAGAAGTAGCATATGTAAGCTAGGGTTTTGCTAAAGAATGCTGAAGGAAATGCCTGATCAGTTTTACTGAGTTTCTGCTATCTGTCAATGATGTATTCATATAGATCTGGGTTGTTTGAGTATTGATTATGCTACTAGTTGATTGTGATTAAAGATCATTGACTGGTTGGTTGATTGATGATTCAGTGAATGATTTGGTACAGTTATATGTTTCAGTTTGTTTTATGGTATTGGGCTTAAATGAGTGGAGTGGGTCTAGTCTGAAAATATAATGAAAAGAGGCCTACAAGTTGTGTTGTGTTGAAACTATTGGATCCAGTGTGAAAATTGATGAAACATGGTCCGTGGTGGTGATGAGGGTTGGAGCCTTCAGTGAGGGGGTCGTAGCTCCCTTCTAGTATTTGCTAGTAAACGGGATCAGGTGGTAGTATCTCCCTTCCCGGAGTGGCTGGTAAATGAGAGGAGGGGGTCGTAGCTCCCTTCCTGTAGTAGCTGGTAAATAATATCAGGGGGTTGGAGCTCCCTTCCAATAGTAGCTAGAGAATAAGACAAGGTTGCAGCCTTCTGTAGGTGGATGCCTACGTGCTGGTATGAGTCTATGCCAACAAAATATTGTAAGCAATTTTCTTTATAATAAATATTGAAGACAGAGACGACAACCGAAATGGTTTTCTCGCGACTTGGTTTTCCACCTTAAATCTTGGTTTTCATGTGTGATGCTTATGTGGGATGATTTATTATATTCTTACTACACGTATTTACTGCTTACTAAATCACTAATGAATAAATGATGCATTGGGTTAAGTAAAGTTTCTGAAGATTTATCTGTCTAATAAGTTCACTGGAATATGCAAGTTTCTTTTAAGAAAAATTGGCTGTGAGTTTTAAATACTGATTCACCCCCCCCCCCCCTCTCAGTATTTTTCCCAACAATTGGAATCAGAGAAGGTCCTTCTGAAGAAGCTTGATCGCTTGAAGGAGAACCATCGCAATGGGAAGTCATGAAGGAGTATTTTCTATGAGGCTACCACTGTTCAACGGAAGTAATCTATTGTTTTGGAAGATACGAACAAGAGATTATCTGAAAAGACTTGGAGAAGACGTATGGGGAATTGTGGAAGGAGGTTACCAGTACCCAAAAACCGTTCCTACAGATGCAACAGAAAAGAAGAGATATGAAACCAATGCAAAAGCTGTCAATGCCTTATTAGCCAGTCTGTCAAAAACATAATTTGTCAAAGTCATGCAGCTAAATTCAGCAAATGAAATATGGGACAAGATCATTCAGAGCTATGGAGGTGATGCAAAGGTAAAAAGTTAGAAACTTTAAAATCTTAGAATTCAATATGAAAATATCAGAATGCATGATGATGAAAGTATTACAAGCTTGTTTCTAAGAATAGATAAGATTGTGAATTCTATGAGAAATATGGGTGAATATATAAAATATTCAACCTTAGTAGAGAAAATATTGAGATATCTAACTCCAAAGTTTGAGTCAAAAGTGTTTAATGTTGAAGGAAAATAGGATCTGCAGACTCTTACTGTTGTTCAACTTCATGATATCCTGACTGCTTTTGAAATGAGAAAAGGAGGTCCCTCACAAGTCAGAGAAGCCACATTTAAGGCCTGTGCAAAAGGAAAAAAAAGGGAAGTTCTCAAGGAATCAAGTTATATATTAGAAGAAGAAGAGGCAAATTTTGTAAGGAAAATTCAACCAGGTACTGTAAGGTTCAAAGGTAAGCTTCCCTTCAAGTGTTTTGCTTGTCGTAGGGTTGGTCATTATGCTGCTAAATTTCCTTATAAAGAAAATCATGACTAAGGGAAACAATTTGAAAATAGAAAACGTTTTTATACAAATGGAGATAGTGATGGGTTGTCAAATGGAGAAGAGCTAGAATCCGATTAAGAACTGCAAGTGCTCATGGCATGTACCATGGATGATGATAATTCCCTAAAAGAGAAAAAAATGTTTATTGAAGAATTGCATAGATCAAGGAAGGAAGGATGCTTTCATGGATGTTTTTTCTATTGTAACTCATTTGGGCATAAGGCCACTGATTTCAGGTTAAGTATTTTAAACAAAACTGAGAGATTGGATAAGTTCCAACACACAATAAGAAATTTAAAACAAAGCTGGAAAAAGAAGAAACACCCGTCAAAAACCTAGGGAATGTTGACTCTACTGTAGTCATCTGTTTCTAAATTTTACTTCTCATAATGATTGTAAGATTAATGTGAGATACATTATCATAATCAGTAATGTATCATCACAGGGGGAGAAATATATGGTGATTCCCGTGGTTGGTTTGGTAATTCTGGTTGTTTATTTTTCTGACAATGCATATAATGTGAGAGCAGAAGACACGTACATGTTGTACAAGTTCAAGGAGATGGAGATGTGAAATTTTTAGTATTTCACTTTCGATACATAGGTTGCATAAACTAAGGCCGCGTATATACACAATTTTCATTGGAGACAATCGTGTATGTATTTATCTGATAAGGAAATCGGTGAGACAAAATCGAGAACACTTTTTGATATGCTGCTGACAGTTATAATTTTCTTGGTCTGATGTTGATGGTTATAATCTGCTATTTATGATTATCTGATTGATGAAGATGCTTTTATGAATGAGTTTTTGTGATGATCAGGAGCACAGATTCAGGGGGAGCATTAGCCTTGCTGAGAATAATGCATTGTTGGCACTATGTTGGTTGTTGAATTATGATCTCTCTCTTGAGGTCCTTTGGTATTGGTTATGAAATTCATATCTGTAATTTGATGTAAGTGATCTGAAAGGACTGTATTAGTTTTTCTGTGCTAAGCGTCTTTTCAGTTACAAAACATGTACATATTTGTCTCCATTTGTTTGCTTAAGGATTGAGGAATTTAACCATGAAACATAGATGAATTTGTGAATTACAAGCATGTAAATAAGCCTAAATAACATTGAAATACAGTGTATAATAGAGAAATAAAACCACACATAAGATTTACACAACAGGCATGATGAATCAGTTCAACCCTCTTGGGCTACATCTGCTGATCCAGCTCCCAATGGCATGTCCATCTTTCATTATGCTAAAATTTTTGCAAATACATGTGTTGCCAAGCCTCCAATGGTTGTTTTCTCTACATCACTAGCTTCAAAATTCTCAAATTAGTCTAGGTAGACTCTTGTTTCACCCAAATTGGTTGAAAATTGACCCTCCTAGCCTTTTTTCCGATATCCCCTACAAAACCTCCACTAAATGTGGAGAACTGCACTTGTCTGCAGTTAAAATTGGAAAATTCTCTGAAATTTCGTGGTGCGCTTAATCTCCGCCAGGCTAACCATAATATTTAAATGTAAAGGTTAAGGGGGAGGAGGTGGCCACATGCCAACCCCCGTAACCCCCGTGAATTACATTGAATGTTAGTGAAACAGCCGAGTGGAACTCCACTTGGAATTGGAGTTCCAAAATCGTAATCGTCGGATAAACTTTAATTGTGAAAGTGGCATGTGATAGTATTGGAGTTTAACCATTGTGGATACATCATATGGTTATTCGTCGGTGTTACAATAGTTTTAACCGTAACATGTGACACCATTGGGGCCGGCGGCGGGTTGGGACCACTGGCGGTTCCCCCCCCCATATGCAATGTTTGTAAATTTTAAATAGTACCGGTGCCCTATAGAGGTAAGAAACACGGTATAACGGAGTTGGTGGAGAGTCTTGCGCGCACACTAGAGGTCGTGGGGTCGAACCCCCTAGACCTAACAAAATTTTACTAAAATGTACAGGGGAAACATGGCAGCCTCAGGGCTGGCCACATGTCACCCATTCATTAGCCTGAAAAAAAACTCGTACAATCCACCAATATAATCAAATCACGCCACTTGGTAGCTTATCATTGGCTTTAGAAAACATAATATTCTTAGGAATATTCTTCTTTTACTGATTGTGTACTTGCATGCTGATTGGGTATCCCAGTCAAACCTGTCACAAATTTAGCTGTTTGGGAAATCGATCAGAACGTGATATCTACCTCATACGACATCAGTTTTTTGAAATGTTTACGGTGCCAGAATAAAAAAGATGAGATCTACCCGGTCGGTCAGGTTTGGCATAGTTTCAAACACTTTCAATTTTGAGCAAAATTTATGAACTCCTGATCACACCTCCCCATTGGGAAGCTTTTGGACCCCAAAAGACTTGATTACCTGTTCAGTAGATGAGGGTACAACTCCCTCACCTTTCCAACTTCCATCCACTTTGCCTATGGTCCTTTCTTTGCTTATGTGCAACCATCCCTCATCCCCTTCTTGAAACTTGTGATCGACTCTATGTTTGTCATGCCTCTCCTTGTATTTGCTTTGACTCTTCTCAAGTTGTTATTGAACTCGTTGATGAATAATCTGAATTTTCTCAATGAAATTTCGAGCCTTGTCAATATCACTATGCCCTTCAATTGCAACATCCTTCTCAAAGATGAAGTCTAATGGCGATTTTGGCAAATACTTAAAGCATACTTCAAAAGGTGATGTATTTTTAGAAGAGTGCTTTGACCGGTTGTAAGCATGCTGAATGTAATGCAGTTTCTCATCCCACAACTTGGGATGTTTGCTGCAATATTCTCTCAATATATGCACAATGGTTCTGTTCACCACCTCGGTTTAGCCATCAGTTTGCGGATGAAAAGCAGTACTCTTTTTCAACTTTGTGTCCATCATATTCCAAAGATTGGACCAAAAATTCCCAATGAACCTGGAATCCCTGTCACTAACAATAGAAGTAGGCAATCCATAATGAACCCATACATGTTGAACATAAATTTCAGCAGTTTTTTTAGCAGTAATGGTTTTCTTACATGGCATAAGTATACACATTTTAATGAATCTATCCACAACTACATAAATATAATCATGTTTTTTTCTTGACATAGGTAGACCTCCAACAAAGTCCATGGAGACACTCTCCCATGGCCTTGATGGTACCGGTAGTGGCATGTACAACCCAAGCTTCCTATTGCTAGAATTTTTTGTTGCACACATAGAAAAACCTCTTATAAAACACGACACACTATATATCATGCGAGGCCAATAGAAATACCTCTGTAGATGCACCATTGTTTTTCTTAACCCAAAGTGTCCAACAATAAGAGATGAATGAGCCTCTCTCATGACACTTAGCCTCTCTCCTTGTGGTATACATAGCTTGCCCAAATGAAGCAACAAATTGTTATGCATGTGATAATCATTTTCCTCAACTTGATTCCCTTCACTCAAACTAGCATACCCATCTTGAAAATAAACATCATGTGCATATTGTTCTATGTAACTCTCATGTACAATAGAATCATTTTTGAGTAAAGTAGAAGCAGTTATAATTGGCCTTGAAAGCATATCAACAACTTTATTAAAAATACCTTTCTTGTACCTTATAACCAAGTGAAACTGTTGAAGAAATCCCATCCACCTGAAATGTCGTGATTGCTACAATTTTGTTTGCGACTACAAGCACTGTAATGGTTGGTGATCAGTATGTATAATCATCTCTTTACCCATCAAGTAGTGTTTCCACTTCTTGACGCTTTATACCAACGCATACAACTCTTTGTCATATGTAGGATAATTAGTTACAACACCATTGAATGTTTCAGAATGAAAAGAGATAGGCTTACCATGCTGCAAAAGAACTGCGCCCATGGAATAATCAATAGCATTGGTTTGTATCTCGAATGTCTGTCTCAAATTTGGTAATGCAAGGACTGGAGCTAAACTGATCTTGTCTTTTAAAGCTTAAAAAGTTTGTTGTTTTTCACCTCCCCATTGGAAGCCTTTCTTCACACTTGTCACTACATGCATAGGAGCTTCTATGGCAGAAAAGTTAGCAATAAAATTTCTCCAATACTGAGCTACACCTAAGAAACTTCTTACCTCGGTTACTGTTTTGGGAGTGGGCCAATTCACAATGGCTTCCACTTTAGAAGGATCAATTCTCAACTTGCCTCCTCCTACAATGTGTCCCAAATAAACCAAAGAAGTATTTCCAAACTCACACTTTGACATCTTAAGAAATAATTCCTCTTTCTTCAAAACATCAACCACCCTATTCACATGCAAGACATGTTCTTCTCTTGTTTTGCTGAAAATCAGTATATCATCTAAATACACAATCACAAAGTCATCAAGAAATGGACGCAAAACATTATCCATAACACGCATGAAAGTTGTCAGTGCATTACACAAACCAAATGGAATAACCAACCACTCAAAGAGTCCTCGTTTGGTTTTGAATGCAGTCTTCCATATATCACTTTCTGCAATTCTTACTTGATGATATCCACTTCGTAAATCTAACTTAGTGAAAAAATTTGCTTCTTTTAGCGGATCAAGAATATCATCTATCCTTGGGAGTGGGTATCGATTCTTTACAGTTATCTTGTTCAAAGATCTGAAGTCTACACACATGCGCCAAGTCCCATCTTTATTCAGAATCAAGACTATGGGTGAACCGCATGGTGAAGTGCTTGGCCTTATGAGTCCTTTGTCCAACATTTCCTTGATTCACCTCTTTATTTCAGCATTCTCCATTACCGACATGCGATACATGCTAATGTTTGGAAGAGGACAATCTTGTTGCAAATGAATCTCATGTTGAATCTCCATTTTTGGAGGCAATCCTGTTGGCTCCTGAAACATCTCATTATGTGCATCAACTAGATCATATAAATCTGATTTCAACTTAGGATCACAATCCTCAAATGATTCATGATTAACATCAGCTTTAGGCTTAATCATTAGAAGAACAAAATTCTTACTTGAATTTACCAGCCTTTTTATCTATCCAACATTTACCATAGCAATATTTTTCTTCTTGCGATGTGCTCTAACAATGTACTCCTTGCCATCTTTGAATAAATGGTATTTGTTCTCATGGAAATGGAAGATTGCTTTCCTGTCATACAATTAAGGACTCCCAACACAATACCTGTTATGTCAAGCGGAACCACATCTAATTCAATTGTGTCAACAAAATGTGCAGTTATTGCAAACCGCAATATACACTTTTTTGAAATCTGTAAATTTGTATCCTTACAAATACAACCAAGTGGATATGGTTTTGGATGTGGAATGGTCTCAAGGTTAATTTTATTGAACAAGTCTTCAGAGATTAAGTTTGCTTGTGACCCACTGTCAAACAATGTGTCAATCTTGTTATGTTTGGATATGACCCTCACATGAAACAGTTCGATTCTCTCTTCTTCATTTTGAGATTGTATGTGACAGTTTGATGTAATAGTACTGGGTTTAGTTTTAATTTCTTTCCCCTTAATATTCTTCAATCACATGGTTGTAATTTTAGATTCATCACCTAAATCCTCTCCTAAATCATGTTGAGTTGTAGCTACAATTTTCTGTTTCCCTCTATTGTTCAGATGTTTGGGCTTCTTTTCAGGATGTAATTTCCAACAATGATTTTCATCGTGGCCTTCTTTTGAACAATGTTTACAAACCACTTTTTCTCCCTCTTTATTGAGAGATGCCTTCTTTTTGCCTTTAACTTTTGAGGTCTTCTCTTTTTTTTTACCCTTAAAAAAGGTTTGTTCCTACCCTCATCAGAAATGTTTCTCCCTCTAGCTTCTAGATGTGTGGCCTGGACACATACCTCATCTAGACTTGAAGGGTTAAACATGAGGATAGTATATCTTAGGTAGCTATGTAAGCCTCCTATGTACTTGAGCAAAGTATCTTGGCTCTGCAAATATACCCCTAATAAGAGAGCTCTTCTCCTAAATTCTTGGGTGTAAACTTGCAAATTTCATCCTTTCAATTGTCTAAAGTTTTTCCAGTTCATTATGGCTTTCTGCATATGATCTAATGGATAAAAATGTTTTTTTATTGCAGTAATGAAATCAGTCCATGATAGGATAATCTTACCATGCTTCTTGATCTCCTCCTTTGTCTTCGATTCCCACCAAACAAGTGCTTCACCTTCCATTCTCAATGAAGCTAATTGGATTTTGGTATCATCATCATGAAGGTTATGGATTCTCAAATAGACCTCCAATTTCCTAATCCAATTATCAATATTTTCTGCATTGAATTCACCATTAAACATTGGCAATTCAAACTTAACATCAAGTTTTAGAAAATGACCTTTACCAGTGTTCTTTGACTTGTGTGGCTGATGTACTGAAGATGAAGTAGAGGATGATGATGATGATGAGGGTGAGGATGGTGACTTTCCAGTGCCTCCATTTCCTCCATTGCCCTTCTTTGACTTATCTTCATCATTGTGACCTCCTAATGATCCTTTTCCTTCCTTGTGAAGTTTGGATCCTTATCATTCTAGTTTCTCATTCATTTCTTGATAAAGGATTCTAACCATCTCAGTCATGTCAAGGAATGCTTTCCTGAACACTCTTTCTTCCTCTTTGGGATCCACTTCTTCATGGATGTCTTCTTCCTTTGAAGGCATGCTTAATGCTGCTTTTGCTTCTTTAGGAGGTGAACTAGGTGGTGGAGATTGTGGCAATCTTGCTATCCTTTGTTGTAGCTCACTTTGAGACCCTCTTGCTCCCACTAATTTGCCTTCTCCTCTCTTGAGCTTGAGCCTAGTAAGCATGTGAAAACTTACAAACAGTTAAAAAAATATTTTCACACAACAACACCAGAGAATAAACTCTATCTCTGATACCAACCTGATCTGAAAGTATTGTATTAGTTTTGCGGTGATAAGTGTCTTTTCAGTTACAAAAAATGTACATATTTGTCTTTCCAGTTATTTACATGCTTATAATTCACAAATTTAACCACGAAACATAGATGAATTTGTGAATTATAAGCATGTAAATAGGCCTAAATAACACTGAACAAGAATGTATAACATAGAAATAAAACCACACATAATATTTACACAGGAGGCATGATGAAGCAGTTCACCCCTCCTGGGCTACATCTGCTGGTCCAGCTCCAAATGGCATGTCCATCTTTCATTATGCTCAAAATTTTACAAATACATGTGTTTACAAGCCTCCAATGGCTGTTTTCTTTGCACCACTGGCTTCAGAATGCTCAAATTAGTCTAGGTATACTCTTGTTTCATCCAAATTGGTCGAAAATTGACCCTCCTAGACTTTTTTCCAATATCCCCTACAAAACCTCCACTAAATGTGGAGAACTGCACTTGTCTGCAGTTAAAATTGGAAAATTCTCCGAAATTTGGTGGCGCACTTAATCTCCACCAAGCTAACCATAAGATTTAAATTTCAAGGTTAAGGGGGAGGAGGTGGCCACATGCCAACCCCCGCAACCCCCACAGATTACATTGAATGTTAGTGGAACCGCCGAGCGGACCTCTGCTTGGAACCGGAGTTCCAAAACCGTAACCGCTGGATAAAATTTAATTGTGAAAGTGGCATGTGATAGTATTGGAGTTTAACCATCATGGAGATTTCAGACGGTTAGTCGTCGACATTACAATAGTTGTAACTATAACATGTGACACCATTGGGGCCACCGACGGGTTGGGACCTCCGGCAGTTCACCCCCCCCCAATATGCAATGTTTGTAAAGTTGAAATAGTACCGGTGCCCTATAGAGGTAAAACACACTGTATAGCAGAGTTGGTGGAGAGTCTTGCATGCACTCCAGAGGTTGGAGGGTCGAATCCCTCGGACCTAACAAAATTTTACTAAATCATATAGGGGACATGTGGTAGCCTCAGGGTTTGCCACGTGTCGCCCATTCATTGGCCCAAAAACAAACTCGTAAAATCCACCAATCCAATCAAATCACACAACTTGGCAGCTTATCATTGGCTTGAGAAAAAGGAATATTCTTAGGAATATTATTCTTTTGCTGACTGTGTACCTGCATGCTAACTGGGCATCCCAGTCAAACCTATTGCAAATTTAATTGTTTGGGAAATCGATTAGAACGCGATATCTCCCTCATACGACATCGATTTTTCAAACCATTTGCGGCGCTAGAATCATAAAGACGAGATCTACCCAGTCGCTCAGGTTTGCCATAGTTTTGAGCACTTTCAATTTTGATAAAAAATTATGAAATCTTAATCAGTAAGGGTCATGTTGAGACCTATGATGTAAATATGGTCATATGCAGTCATGTATGAACTCTTTCAAATAATTAAAACCCATCTGTTTGGGTGTTTGAGTAAAAATGTAAACCCAATTGGTTGGGAGATTGATGTAAGTATGAGTCCTTGGTGGTAGGAAAGTTCATACTTAGTTGAGTCATAAAGTCACGTATTCTATTGAAAATATGAAGACTCATCACGTGCTCAGGGGGAGTATGGTTCGTATAGAGAAGCGCAGATCTCGACATTCTTGTATCGATTTTCCCTTTGCCCTTGATGTCAAAGGGGGAGAGTAACTTGGTGTTTGAATAATGCTTATGTCTTATGTTTATGTATCTATCAGGCATCTACAAGATGTGGTGATCAAAAACCAACATGGTTTCCATCAAGTCCAAAGGGGGATATTGTAGCATTATGATTCATTATGATTGCATGTGTTGTCCTTAATGGAAACCCACTTGTAAAATATGAAGTATATGGTTTCTGGAGAATCACAGTGGTTTAGAAGAAGATGGATAAAGTACATATTTAAGGAACTATATGTGAGTTTGGTGAGTCCAAGTCGCGTATACACGCGACAAGGAAGAAGAAAAGTAGCGTATGTATTTGTGCACTAAATTTATGATACTAGGGGCCTTACCATGGTATTAGTACATAGTATTGAGCGCAGTAATGGTTATTTGATCCCGTTCAAGAATACCATCAAAAAGTGTGTGTTTTACGCTCATGGTATTGGTAAAGGCTTAAACTATATAAGGAGGTGAAGGTCATAGTGCAAAATGTGTGCATGGTATGGGTATAGAATAAATAATTCACTCTGAAGTATATCTACATTGAATGGGTTACTGTTTATTGATAGATCTGAAATAATGATGCGCCAATGAATACAATGATGGATCAAGATCTCTATACCTGAAATGACTATGTATCTTCTTGATATGTTTGTGACATGTTTAGATCTGTGATCTGGTGCATGTTTGCTGAAGTGAAGGGTATGATGTGAGTAAGTCTGTTGATCTGAAGTGTTACCCAGTCCTGAATATTTACAGATCTATACGCAGGTTCATTTTAAGGATAGCGCATATACACGCTGGTTCAGTTATGTAGAGGCATGTATATATTCAGTAAAGCTATACATAGTCTGGTTTCAGAAGAAGCGCGTACAATCACAGATTTTTCTTATAGAAGTAGTGGATGGAAGCTAGGGTTTTGCTAAAGAATGCTGAAGGAAATGTCTGATCAGTTTTACTAAGTTTCTGTTGTATGTCAATGATGTCTTCATATAGATCCAGGTTGTTTGAGTATTGATTATGCTAGTAGTTTATTGTGATTAAAGATCAGTGATTGGTTGGTTGATTGATGATTCAGTGAATGATTTGGGACAGTTATATGTTTCAGTTTGTTGTATGGTATTGGGCTTAAATGAGTGGAGTGGGTCTAGTCTGAAAATCTGATGAAAAGAGGCCTACGAGTTGTGTTGTGTTGAAACTATTGGATCCAGTGTCAAAATTGATGAAACATGGTCTGCGGTGGTGCTGAGGGTTGGAGCCTTCAGTGAGGGGGTAGTAGCTGGTAAAAAAGATCAGGGGGTAGTATCTCCTTTCTTGGAGTAGCTGGTAAACTAGAGGAGGGGGTCGTAGCTCCCTTCAAGTAGTAGCTGGTAAACGAGATCATGGGGTTGGGTCTCCCCTCTAGTAGTAGCTGGAGAATGAGAGAAGGTTGCACCCTGTTATCACTCAGTAATTTCTCCAAGTTTAAGAGAGAACTCACCGAGGTAACCACAAACCAACTTCAAACTCTAGGATCTAGCCTTCCTAGGGTTCAGAGAGGGCTCTCTCTTTAAAGTTTAACTATGTTTTAATTTGTGAATATTAGGCTAGTTATGAAAGTGCAGCTTTGGTTTTGTTTTGATAGATTTGGTGGGAAAAATAAATTGAAAGGGTGGATAGTAGGAAATCTATTTGTCAATTGGGCTATGGAGTCAAAATCAAGCAAACGAGACTGGGATCAAGGGCAAAAAGGTCAAATGTCTTCAGGGAAAGATAGATAACCCTTGGAGATCTTGGAAAGTTGTTTTTGTGAGATGGTATGATTGGGATAAAGGGCACTTAAGAATCCTTAAATCTAGAAAAGGGAAGTAGTAGGAGAGGTAAAATGAATGAGGGAGCAATTAAAAATTCCCTACACTAGAAATCAGAGGAAAGGATATAAATGATAACTAGTTAAAAATAGGGTGCTATTAACATATCTTGTAGTAATACTCCTAGTTATACATTCATATTTAGAAAAAAAATAAATGGATGCATGTAACAGAGAAAAGAAACAATGACAAATGAAGAAAATACTTCACTCCAAATAGCTCATCACAGGGATCCTAAAGTATGATGCCAATTTTCTTTGATCGAGCCTGCTACTCGAAGCTTTGACACACAAAAGCTTTGAAGTCCAAGAAGAAATGACTATAAAAATCACATCAATTTTATTCCACCAAAATACTTCAAAGAGTGAAGTATTTATACAAATTATAAACTAGAATATCTTGAAAAAATATCAAGATTGGTTTAAAAATATCTCCAACTGTTTTACATAAATAGAACTTAAGTAAAGGACACTCAAAACTAATGCATCTATTTGGCACAATGTTTATGGATAGGTGATGACAAAGAGGATAATTCAAATTTGATCTCAACTCTTAGTTGATGATGAGGCATCCAAGTCACTAACTGTCTCCTTTCTTTGTGCATTCTGCTCCAGCAATTCTGCAAACTTGGGGTCCAATGATACCTTTTTATTTCTCAATATGAAATAGATATGTAAAAAGTGACAGACATTATTGTAGATAAATATGTTTTTGAGATAAACCTTTAACCATGCCCTAAAATTCTTCTCTCGATGTTCACAATAGGCTCTGCAAAAAGATGTGTAAAACAGAGTTTTCCACAGTCTGAAAAATAGGCTATAAATATGCGCATGTATATCTCATTCTGTAATACCTGTGAAAAATGTGAGATAGGTTTTTGTATATGGGTCTCTTAGGAACAACAACCTCCTTCATTTTTGTAATATGTATTTCTTATTGGCCACAGTATTCTCTACAAACTGATGACTTAACAAGAATTTTCTGTAAAAAGTGCTTTCAAATATTGTTTAATATTTCCAAATCCATAATGGTTGTTAGAAAAGTGAGAGATGTTTTTATAGATGGACATCGTAGGAACATAAACCTCCTTTCGTTTTGCAAAATTAATCTTTGATTGGTCATAATAGTTTCTGTAAAACAATGACTTTAAACATGAAATTTTTGCAAAAATGTCTCTTCTTGCTCTGTTTTCATCTTTTAACCTTACTGTTCTTTTAACTATTTTTAATTTCACTTTGGATAAACTTCATTGTTGTTGAAAGTGTTTTCATCTTTATTTACCATTTACTGCCTCTGGTTTTACTTTTACTTTTTTACCTTGACTACTCTGTAACTTTGTTTTAACCTTCTTTCTGACTTTCATATGATACACTTTAACTTTGATGCTCTTTAACTGTTCTATTTTCACTGTCACTGTGAATTCTTACTTTACTTTGACTTTAACCTTTACTGTGAGTTTTTCCTTTTACCTTGACTATTATGAATGCCCTGCTTTAATCTTTACATTAAAATTCTCTTTTATCTTTCACAGGATGATTGTTCTTTAACTCTGATGGCTGGAATCTTTTAAGGAAAATCCTTTGAATTAATTTCCTTGTAAGTTCTTGGAGTAAAAAATATATTTAAATAGTATTTAGATTGTTTTATCCAAATTCTCCTTTTGCTAATGACCTGCAAAAATCAAACAATTTGTAAATGAAACCCTGGATGCAGGGAGGTGATAATGGCTTTAAGTGGTCACAATACTGGATTTGATTTTGGCACTTTGGAACTATCAGGATTGCTTGTACTCTGCTTCTTAGGAATTTTGGTCTACTTCTACAAGTTTAGAAAGTTTGCAGAAGTGATTTGCTTTAGCAAAGGATTTCTTGGACAAATTTGGCAAAGTATAGCTTTTCTTTGGGTTTTCTTTCCAAATTAAGTCTGTGAAAGAGTTTTATAGGCTTTTAACTAGTTTAAAACAAGAAACAAGGGTTTCCTGAGTATTTTAATGGAAAATTAGGCAAAAAACTCTTTTGAAAAAAGGTTAAAGAGGCTTAGGATACCTACAAAGGTTTTCTGGTTTGACTTAAGCTTGAAATAGATCATTAAACTGTGAAAACTCACAAATTTCCTCAAAATAGCGCACATCAGAGAAACAGGGTTTCTGGGAAGAATTTTCCAGAGTTTGGCCTGTTTTTGGGGCTTTTTAGCAGTTTATTTTAATAGATTTCTTGAAATTTGAGAGTGTTTGTTCCTTTTTAAGGCTTTAAAATCAATTGCAGGTTTCAATTTGAGAAAAATACCTGTAATATGCAGGTATCGGGCTTTGGAATAATTTCTGAGGTTTTGGTTGAGTTGATGGCTTCAATAGCTTATCTAGAGCAATGCATAGCTCCTTGGCGGTCTTCACAGGTTTCAGGGAAAATGTTGCAGGCTTCGGGCACAAAGATGATGGAAAAAAGGCTTAAAAACTGTGTTTTTACAGTCGGGGAGGCTGTGCAGTTAGGTTAAATGCACAAAAGATAGGTGGATAAATGAAATTTCTAAGGTTTAATATGAATTTTGGTCATTTTATCTATGCATTGAATGTAGGTCGCATCGGCGGGAAGGGTGGTTTTGGGATTCAACGGATCTAAAACTGGTGGTTATCGCGCGGTGATTGGGTGGTAAGCGGTTTCAGCTTGAACCCAAGCGATCCAGTAAGAAAAGGCCACGTGGAGGAGAAAGAGAAATGAGAAACCACCCATTTCACGCAGCTTTAGAGTTTGGATGGTCGTGCATCATTTTTACACGATATCAGATCTATGCCATCAGATCTGGGGGATCGATGCGAAGGGTCCAGGTTTGTTTTGGAAGTTGCGTTGGAATGAGAGGTGGGACCGAGGTGTGTTATGCGACAATGGGCTTTAAACTTTATAAATAGACAATGATTTAATTCAAAACCTTGGGTTATATGATTATAGGTGGGGGGAATAGATATAACTTGTATTTAAATTAAAACATTTTTATGAAATGTTTCAATAAAAAACACATGCGGGTGCGGGGTTTAGTTTATTATATAGTTTTTAAACTTTTTGATAGTTTGTAAAAACTATAAGGGTGGGGTATTTAAATAACGATATTTTAGACCAATGGGTTTGTTGGGCGGGGTTTTTATTTTACGCACATGGGATATATTAACTTTGGTCTAAAGTTTAAAATAGTGGGTATAGGGGGTTATTTAAATATAATGGAATTAATAACTATGGGAGGGTTTTTTTAGGGATTTAATAAAATAGGTTAAAAGTTAATATGAAGAAGGTAGTGAAAATGGAAATAAAACACATGTTATCTCTAAGTAAAGTGAAAAAATAAAGCATAGCTCATATTTTATATAACTTCACTAATAATTAGGATAAATGTAATTTTGAGGGTTTTATGAATGATTTTAAAAGGAATGAAGTTAATTATTTTAAGGTTACAATTTTATTAAGTAAGAATGTGTTTTACCTAGGAAAAAGGGGTTTTGATGTATGAATGAAGGGTAAATGCTGAAAAATGTGGATTTAATGCAGGGAATCAATATTTTTAACTAAGCAGTCATCGAGCTTTGGGTCCGGTCCCAACAGAAGTCAGTGAAATGTTCGGAGCCTTTTTGACTGATAGTTTAGAATACTGAACACATGTAGGGGAGGGGAAATTAGTGATTTTTGCCCGATGATGCTTTATTACATGCTTGCTCAACTGTTTTCTGCCTACCCATGTTTATTTCTAACATTTTTTCTTCATTTTATAGGTGCATTTAGGCTTGCAACCTTAAAACATTTTTCTTTCAAAGCATAAAACTATCTAAGTCTACCTTATTTCATCAGAGGGCTCAGATTAAACTGTTGAGCTCCTCATTATTCTCTACTTATCTACTAATTTTTCATGTTTAAACTGTTTGAAAAATCTTTATTCACTATCTAAAACATGAAATTGAAAACATGAAAAGTTAAGATTAAACTGTTTAACTGATCATGGACTATGGCATTTATTGACACTCTACACATAATCATTATTCTTTGCAGTAAAATTAAAAGTAGTGGCATTTGATCTTGCTCACTTTCAGGTCTTATTTCTTTTTCTTTTGCGGTCTTTATTTTTCTAAGTCCTTTGATCTTTCTTTTAGGACTTTTTACCCTCTCTTTGGCTTTTTTTATTATTTTTCATTTTTTCAAAATATGGGAAAATAACTTGCAGAAAGCAAGGTATATACATAGTTACAAGACTATCAAAGTCAATTCAAAATTATGAATCCTATATTTATAGAACCCTAACAACGGCTTCACATGGGGATGGCATCTCCTGGTGAGATGTCAAGAACATCATTGACTAGTAGCCTGATAATTTGAGCCAATCCCAAACATGCATTTGCTTTGTTATAAAATCTCTGTGATTGAAACTCTTGGACTGAATTTACACCCTTTTTCTGCAAACTAAAATCTGATCTAAGACTAAAAAAAAGGTGCTACAACCTTCAAACCCAACTACTAAATAATCAATATCTTAGGGCCTTTTCCTTGGCTGAAAATTGAAAACTGGAATAAGCTGAAATCCTACCTACTTACTCTAATCAGTTGTCCAACTGCTGGTCATGTAAAATGAAATAGCCAATGCAACCATTCAAGCATTATGTACTTTGATAGATTTTGTTGCATGTGCTTGTTGATTATCAAAACTGTAATTCTGCAACCTATTAGAAACTTGTCAACAAATGAGAGACTATGGAAATACTTGATTTCCTTTGTTGACTCTAGAAACTTTTCAAAAGGATCTTCCAAGGTATATACACCAATGTTTAACTGATCTAAATAACCATACATCTGTTCTGGATGACCTTCATGCCATGAGACTAAATTATCATTTTTAACTTTATTTCCTTGCAAAATCAACCTATGATTTTTCTAAGACACTTTCAGATTTTCAGATAAGCTTTGTGATGATATTTCTACTGATGAAAATGTTTGCTTGAAGAAAATTTTATCATCTTGATCTTGAAGCTCATAGTCAATAAATGGAAAAAGACTTTGAATGCATTCATTATCCAAACTATCTGTTATTGGACCATGAGAAACTTTGAAAGATTGCTGCAATTTATATATGGGTTTTAATGGAACTTCATAGATTTATAGGGGTTGTTCATCCTTTAAAAACTGAAATGCTTTAGAGTATAATGGTATAGAACTTTCTTTCAAAATTTCTGAACTTTCTTCTTCACTCCCATATTTGATGTGTATTGTTTGATCACTGTATTTGAGGTGCTGAAACTGAACTTCCTCATCCCACAAACTAGCTAGTGATTTCTCTGTGAAGTTAGCTTGAATTTGGAGAACATAATTATCATCATACTGATCATACTTAGGTAAATCTTCAGAAGAAGGAATGTCATCGATTATACACATTAGATCAGCAGATTTCTTTTCTAGTAATCCTGATATATCTTGATTTGACTGGTTGCATTCTATTTGAAGGTCATCATTTTTCTCAATAGGAGTACTATCAGGCAATGGGCCTTTTTGGAAAGGTAGAACAACATGAGCATCAACATGTTCTTTTGTCTCTTCATGGAAAAAAACTTTAGTACATACATCAATATTAGAATAAGTAGAAACAATTTCTTCATTATGTAAATATTTTGAAGAGGGTTGCATGTTTAGAAGCAAATTGATTTCTTCTTCTGTGAGGGGGGGGGGGTGGGAATCTTTGAATTTTTAGCTGTGAATATCAATTATTTTCTCTCTTGTGTAAAAACTGATCATGAGGTTGAATATTTTCTTTAACTTCATTCAAAACATTATATGAAACATCATTTGTTACTACGGAGGGGCTTTGTGGATCTTGATTCATCTCCTGATCTATTTGATCTTTGATTAAATCCTCTTGATTATCATGACACTTAACTTGAGAATGAAAGTTATGGACTTCTTCTAATAAATCTTCAGGATGCCAATTTCCAAAATCTTCATCAATATTTTTAAGGTAATGTATGAGATCTTCAGCTTGATCACAACAATTTTCAGCTAATGATAAAGATGGAAAATCTTTTTTGTAATGCTCATAAAATACCTTATGAAAATCCTTTAAAGAAAATAAACTAGCAAGTTTGAGAGCTTCATACCATTCCCTTGCTTGTCCTTCTAAGGTTGCCATGAATATCTTCATGAGGCGATCCTCATGCCAATCACCCTTCAATCTCCATGAGTGTATATGAAATTTAATGATATGTAACAAAGGATCATCAATATTCTCATCTTTAAACATAGAAAGATTTTTATCCCAATTTACCTTTGGTAGTTTGTGTGGAAATCCAGGTATGTGATCTCTGCTCATGGGAGCATACCTTCGTTTTATTCTTGGGTCATCTTGTAAATTAGTCATAAAGAAGGGCCACTGTATCTATACAACCAAGCTAGATCCTTCTACTAGTGGAGTCTTAGATTTTATTTTTATTTTTATTTTTTAAATTTATTTGGAGTCGCCAGGTGGATGATTTTAACCTTTGTGTGTCTGATCACTGTCCACCATCATAGATCAGATTTGAACTTGTAAAATATTTCTGAAGAAAATGTTAGTCTTCCCCAGTGGAGTCGCCATTATGTTATCACTTAGTAATTTCTCCAAGTTCAAGGGAGAACTCACCGAGGTAACCACAAACCAACTTCAAACTCTAGGATCTAGCCTTCCTAGGGTCCAGAGAGGGCTCTCTCTTTAAAGTTTAACTTTGTTTTAATTTGTGAATATTAGGCTAGTTATGAAAGTGCAACTTTGGTTTTATTTTGATAGATTTGGTAGGAAAAATCACTTGAAATGATGGATAGTAGTGTAGAAATTATATACAAGATGCATGTATATAGCTAGTTTCTCCATATCTAACAATATTTTATCTTCTTGCTAAATAAAGAATCCTTCCACTGTTAATATTTTGTGGAAATTAAACATTCAATTGCAAACAAATGAAGCAATAAAAACAATCGCACATAACACAATTGTTTAACGGGAAAGCCTGAAGCTGAAAACCCCAACTATAATATATTATGTATCATGGAGATCATGTAACAATCTCATACAAAGCTTAGTACATCAAGATCTCAGTACAATCAATCGTCACACATTAATCAGAAGAAATCTGCAAATCCATGCACCGATTTCTTGCCACCTGCTAGCCTGCCTCCACTGCGCAATCCCTGATGAAGAATAGCCCTGAATGAATTCGGATTACCCTTGCCTTGATTGCGCAATCCTCATTGGAAACTCCAATGTGTGTGTGTTGCAATCAATGCATCACTATAGTGACAACAGATAGTCCATCTTGTCCTTTCACCTATCTCTCCACTGGGTCTCCATTGGAACTGCCATGCATTGTAGTTAACTGTTGTATTGTTCAGTTGATTAATGAGTTATTATTTGTGAATTAACTAATTAATTCACTCCACTCTCACTAATGTATCATTCAGTTAGACTAGATACAACTAGCTCAACTGAGTTTAACTCCATTAACTAAGTTAAATTGAATAACAACTCCATGAACTACTCTTCCAACTCTGTCATAACTTTGCCACTTCAGTTCTAACTGAGTCCTCCATGCATGAACCACCAGTAAACCATAGGAATTGCGTAATTCCTTCAGCCCACTGATTTTCCAAATTTGTGCACTGAAATTAAGTGCTCCAAGAGAATAAGTTGTTGTTTATTGTCGGATTATTATTAAGAACTGATAATAATCAACACTTCTATTTTTAGATCAACGATCTATAAATAGACTTCGCCCAATATTCTAAAAATATAATTTCATCTATTTTTCCAACTTAATCAACCATCCACAAATAGCATCATGCAACTTCTGAAATATGATCACCATGTCTAAAAATAGACATAGTTTAAAAATAGACTTGCGCCAAAAATAGCCTGCGGGCCCACTTAGTGAAGGCGACTCTTTTCACTAAGCTCATCATCTTGTTGAATCTCAACAAGTAGGAAATCTATTTGTCGATTGGGCTATGGAGTCAAAATAAAGCAAATAGGACTAGGATCAAGGGAAAAAAGGTCAAATGTCTTCAGGGCAAGATAGATAACCCTTGGAGATCTTGGAAAGTTGTTATTGTGAGGTGGTATGATCGGGATAAAGGGAACTTAAGAATCCTTAAATCCAGAAAAGGGAAGTAGTAGGAGAGGTCAAATGAATGAGGGAGCAATTAAAAATTCCCTACACTGGAAATCAGAGGAAAACATATAAATGATAACTAGTTAAAAACAGGGTGCTATTAACATATCTTCTAGTAATACTCCTAGTTATACATTCAGATTTAGCAAAAACATAAATGGATGCATGTAATATAGAAAAGAAACAATGACAAGTGAAGAAAATATTTCACTCCAAATAGCTCATCACAGGGATCCTGAAGTATGATGCCAATTTTCTTTGATCGAGCCTGCTACTCAAAGTTTTGACATAAAAAAGCTTTGAAGTCCAAGAAGAAATGACTATAACAATCACAAAAATTTTAGTCCACCAAAATACTTCAAAGGGTGAAGTAATTATACGAATTCTAAACTAGAATACCTTGAAAAAATATCAAGATTGGTTTACAAATATCTCCAACTGTTTTACATAAATAGAACTTAAGTAAAGGAAACTCAAAACTAATGAATTTATTTGGCACTATTTTTTATGGATAGGTGATGACAAAGAGGAGAATTCTAATTTTATCTCAACTCTTAGTTGATGATGAGACATCCAAGTCACTAACTGTCTCCTTTCTTTGTGCATTCTGCTCCAGCAATTCTGCAAAATTGGGGTCCAATGATACCTTTGTATTTCTCAATCCAAAATAGATATGTAAAAAGTGAAAGAGGTTATTGTATATAAATATGTTGTTGAGATAAACCTCTCTCAGTTCCCTAACATTCTTCTCCAGCTGTTCACAATAGGCTCTGCACAAATATGTGTAAAACAGAGTTTTCCACAGTCTGAAAAATATGCTGTAAATATGCGCATGTATCTCTCCTTCTATAATACCTGTGCAAAACGTGAGATAGGATTTTGTAGATGGGTCTCTTAGGAATGAAAACCTCCTTCATTTTTGTAATATGTATTTCTTATTGGCCACAGTATTCTCTGCAAAATGATGACTTAACAGGAATTTTCTGTAAAAAGTGCTTTCAAATATTGTTTAATATTTCCAAATCCATAATGAATGTTAGAAAAGTGAGAGTAGTTTTTTTAGTTTGACATCTTAGGAACATAAACCTCCTTTAGTGTTGCAAAATTCATCTTGGCTTGGTCACAATAGTTTTTGCTAAACAATGACTTTAAATAGGAAATTTATGCAAAAATGTCCCTTCTTGCCCTGTTTTCATCTTTTAACCTTACTGTTCTTTTAACTATTTTTACTTTCACTTTGGAAAAAATGCATTGTTGTTGAAATTATTTTCATATTTATTTACCATTTACTGCCTCTGGTTTTACTTTTACTGTTTTACCTTGACTGCTCTGTAACTTTTTTTTAACCTTTATTCTGACTTTCATCTGATACACTTTAACTTTGATGCACTTTGACTATTCTATTTTCACTGTCATTGTGAATTCTTACTTTACTTTGAACTTTAACCTTTACTGTGAGTTTTTCCTTTTACCCTGACTATTATGAATGCCTTGTTTTAATCTTTACATTAAAATGCTCTTTTATCTTTCACAGGATGATTGTTCTTTAACTCTGATGCCTAGAATCTTTTAAGGAAAATCCTTTGAATTCGTTTCCTTGTAAGTTCTTGGAGTAAAACATATCTTTAACTAGTATTTAGATTGTTTTATCCAAATTCTACTTTTGCTAATGACCTACAAAAATCAAACAATTTGTTAATGAAACCCTGGATGCAGGGAGGTGATAATGGATTTAAGTGGTCACAGTACTGGATTTGACTTTAGAACTATTAGGATTGCTTGTACTCTGCTTCTTAGGCATTTTGGTCTACTTCTGCAAGTTTAGACAGTTTGCAGAAGTGATTTTCTTTAGCAGAGGATTTCTTAGACAAATTTGGCAAAGTATAGCTTTTCTTTGGGTTTTCTTTCCAAATTAAGTGTGTGAAAGAGTTCTATAGGCTTTTAACTGGTTTAAAACAAGAAACAAGGGTTTCCTGAGTATTTTAATGGAAAATTAGGCCAAAAAATCTTTTGAAAAAAGGTCAAAGAGGCTTAGGATACTTGCAGAGGTTTTCTGGTTTGACTTAAGCTTGAAATAGATCATTAAACTGTGAAAACTCACAAATTTCCTCAAAATAGCGCACAACATAGAAACAGGGTTTTTGGGAAGAATTTGCCAGAGTTTGGACTGTTTTTGGGGCTTTTAAGCAGTTTATTTTAATAGATTTCTTGAACTCTGAGAGCGTTTGTTCTTTTTAAGGCTTTAAAATCGATTGCAGGTTTCAATTTGAGAAAAATACCTGTAATATGCAGGTATCGGGATTTGGAACAATTTCTGAGGTTTTGGTTCAGTTGATGGCTTCAGTAGCTTATCTAGAGCAATGCATAGCTCCTTAGCTGTCTTCACAGGTTTCAGGGAAAATGTTGCAGGCTTCAAGCGCAGAGATGATGGAAAAGAGGCTTAAAAGTTGTGTTTTTATAGTCAGGGAGGTTGTGTAGTTAGGTTAAATGCACAGAAGATAGATGGATAAATGCAATTTCTAAGGTTTAATATGCATTTCGATCATTTTATCTATGCATTGAATGCAGGTCACATCGGCGAGAAGGGCAGTTTTCGGATTCAACGGATCTAAAATCGGTGGTTATCGCGCGGTGATTGGGTGGTAAGTGGTTTCGGCTTGAACCCATGCGATCCAGTAAGAAAAGGCCACGTGGAGGAGAGAGAGAAATGTGAAGCCACCCATTTCGCTCAGCTTTGGAGTTTGGATGGTCGCGCATATTTTTTACACGATATTAGATCTGTGTCGTCGGATCTCGGGGATCGATGCGGAGGGTCCAGATTTGTTTTGGAAGTTGCGTCGGAATGGGAGGTGGGACCGGGGTGCGTTATGCGGCTATGGGCTTTAAACTTTATAAATAGACAATGGTTTAATTCAAAACCTTGGGTTATATGATTATAGGCGGGGGGAATAGATATAACATGTATTTAAATTAAAACATTTTTATGACAGTTTATTATATAGTTTTTAAAATTTATTATATAGTTTAAAATTTATTCTAACATGTGCGGGGTTTAGTTTATTATATAGTTTTTAAAAATTTTGACAGTTTGTAAAAAATATAGTGGCGGGGTATTTAAATAACGATATTTTATACCAATGGGTTTGTTGGGCGGGGTTTTTCTTTACGCACATGGGATATATTAACTTTGGTCTAAAGTTTAAAATAGTGGGTTTAAGGGGGTTATTTAAATATAATGGAATTAATTACTACGGGAGGGTATTTTTAGGGATTTAATAAAATAGGTTAAAAGTTAATATGAAGAGGGTAGTGAAAATGGATATAAAACACATGTTATCTCTAAGTAAAGTGAAAAAATAAAGCATAACTCATCTTTTATATAACTTCACTAATACTTAGGATACATGTAATTTTGAGGGTTTTATGAATGATTTTAAAAGGAATGAAGTTAATTATTTTAGGGTTACAATTTTACTAAGTAAGAGTGTGTTTTACTTAGGAAAAAGGGGTTTTGATGTATGAATGAAGGGTAAATGATAAGAAATGTGGATTTAATGCAATGAATCAATATTTTTAACTAAGCAGTTATCGGGCCTTGGGTCCGGTCCCAACAGAAGTCAGAGAAATGCTCTGAGCCTTTTTTACTAATAGTTTAGAATACTGAACACTTGTAGGGGAGGGGAAATTAGTGATTTTTTCTCGATGATGCTTTATTACATGCTTGCTCAACTGCTTTGTTCCTACCCATTTTATTTCTAATATTTTTTCTTCATTTTATAAGTGCATTTAGGCTTGCAACCTTAAAACATTTTTATTTCAAAGCATAAAACTATCTAAGTCTACCTTATTTCATCCGAGGGCTCAGATTAAACTGTTGAGCTCCTCATTATTATCTACCTATCTACTGATTTGTCAAGTTTAAACTGTTTGAAAATTTTTATTCACTATCTAAAACATGAAATTGAAAACATGAAAAGTTAAGATTAAATTGTTTAGCTGATCATGGATTATGGCATTTATTGACACTGTGCACATAATTATTATTCTTTGCAGTAAAAGTAAAAGTAGTGGTATTTGATCTTACTCACTTTTAGGTCTTATTTCTTTTTCTTTTGGGGTCTTTATTTTTCTAAGTCCTTTGATCTTTCTTTTAGGACTTTTTACCCTCTTTTTGGATTTTTTTTATTGTTTTTCATTTTTTCAAAATATGGGAAAACAACTTGCAGAAAGAAAGGTATATACATATTTACAAGACTATCAAAGTCAATTCAAAATTATTAATCCTAAATTTATAATACCCTAACAACGGCTTCACATGGGGATGGCATCTCCCGGTGAGATGTCAAGAACATCGTTGACTAGTAGCCTGATCCTTTGAGCCAATCCCAAACATGCATTTTCTTTGTTATAAAATCTCTGTGACTGAAACTCTTGGACTAAATTTACACCCTTTTTCTGCAAACTGAAATCTGATTTGAGACTAAAAAAAGGTTCTGCAACCTTCAAACCCAACTACTAAATCATCAATATCTTAGGGCCTTTTCCTTGGCTGAAAACTAAAAACTGAAATAAGCTGAAATCCTACTTACTTACTCTAATAAGTTGTTCAACTGCTGGTTAGGTAAAATGAAATAGCCAATGCAACTATTCAAGCATTATGTACTTTGATATATTTTTTTGCATGTGCTTGTTGATTTTCAAAACTGTAATTCTGCAACCTATTAGAAAATTGTCAAGAAATGAGAGAGTAAGGAAATAATTGATTTCCTTTGTTGACTCTAGAAACTTTTCAAAAGGATCTTCCAAGATATATACACCAATGTTTAACTGATCTAAATAATTGTACATATGTTCTGGATGACCTTCATGCCATGAGACTAAATTATCATTTTTTACTTTATTTCCTTGCAAAATCAACCTACGATTGTTCTAAGACACTTTTAGATTCTCAGATAAGCTTTGTGATGATATTTCTACTGATGAAAATGTTTGTTTGAGGAAACTTTTATCATCTCGATCTTGAAGCTCATAGTCAATAAATGGAGAAAGGCTTTGAATGTATTCATTATCCAACATATGTACTATTGGATCATGAGAAACATTGAAAGATCGTTGCAATTTATATATGGGTTTTAATGGAACTTCATAGGTTTCTAGGGGTTGTTCATCCTTTAAAAACTGAAATGCTTTAGAGCATAATGGTATAGAAATTTCTTTCAAAATTTCTGAACTTTCTTCTTCACTCCCATATTTGATGTGTATTGTTTGATCACTGTATTTGAGGTGATGAAACTGAACTTCCTCATCCCACAAACTAGCTAGTGATTTCTCTGTGAAGTTAGCTTGAATTTGGAGAACATAATTATCATCATACTGATCATACTTAGGAAAATCTTCAGAAGAAGGAATGTCATCGATTATACACATTATATCATCAAATTTCTTTTCCAGTAATCCTCATATATCTTGATTAGATTGGTTGCATTCTATTTGAAGGTCATCATTTTTGTCAATAGGAGTACTATCAGGCAATGGGCCTTTCTGGGAAGGTAGAACAACATGAGCATCGACCTATTCTTCTGTCTCTTCATGGAAAAAAACTTTAGTACATACATCAACATAAGAATAATTAGAAACAATTTCTTCATTATGTAAATATTTTGAATAGGGTTGCATGTTTAGAAGAAAATTGATTTCTTCTTCGGTGAGGGGGGGTGGGAATATTTGAATTTTTAACTTTGAATAAAAATTGTTTTCTATTTTATGTAAAAACTGATCATGAGGTTGAATATTTTATTTAACTTCATTCAAAACATTATATGAAACATCATTTGTTACTACAGAGGGGATTTGTGGATCTTGATTTATCTCCTGATCTATTTGATATTTGATTAACTCCTCTTGATTATCATGACACTTAACTTGAGAATGAAAGTTATGGACTTCTTCTAATAAATCTTCAGGATGCCAATTTCCAAAATCTTCATCAATATTTTTAAGGTAATGTATGAGATCTTCAACTTGATCACAACAATTTTCAGCTAATGATAAAGATGGAAAATCTTCTTTGTAAGGCTCATAAAATACCTTATGAAAATCCTTTAAAGAAAATAAACTAGCAGGTTTGAGAGCTTCGTACCATTCCCTTGCTTTTCCTTCTAAGGTTGCCATGAATATCTTCATGAGGCAATCCTCATGCCAATCACCCTTCAATCTCCATGAGTTTATATGAAATTTAATGAGATGTAACAAAGGATCATCAATATTCTCATCTTTAAACATAAGAAGATTTTTATCCCAATTTACCTTTGGTAGTTTGTGTGGAAATCCAGGTATGTGATCTCTGCTCATGGGAGCATACCTGCATTTTATTCTTGGGTCATATTGTAAATTAGTCATAAAGAAGGGCCACTGTATCTATACAACCAAGATAGATCCTTCTACTAGTGGAGTCTTAGATTGATTTTTTTATTTTTTTATTTTTTATTTTTTTTTTAAATTTATTTGGAGTCGCCAGATGGATGATTTTAATCTTTGTGTGTCTGATCACTATCCACCATCATAGATCAGATCTGAACCTGAAAATATTTCCGAAGAAAATGTTAGTCTTCCCCAGTGGAGTCGCCATTATGTTATCACTCAGTAATTTCTCCAGGTTCAAGAGAGAACTCACCAAGGTAACCACAAACCAACTTCAAACTTTAGGATCTAGCCTTCCTAGGGTTCATAGAGGGCTCTCTCTTTAAAGTTTAACTTTGTTTTAATTTGTGAATATTAGGCTAGTTATGAAAATGTAGCTTTGGTTTTTTTTTGATAGATTTGGTGGGAAAAATCACTTGAAAGGATGGATAGTAGGAAATCTATTTGTCGATTGGGATATGGAGTCAAAATAAAGCAAACAGGACTGGGATCAAGGGCAAAAAGGTCAAATGTCTTCAGGGCAAGATAGATAACCCTTGGATATCTTGGAAAGTTGTTTTTGTGAGGTGGTATGATCGGGATAAAGGGCACTTAAGAATCCTTAAATCCGAAAAAGGGAAGTAGTAGGAGAGGTCAAACGAATGAGGGAGCAATTAAGAATTCCCTACACTGGAAATCAGAGGAAAACATATAAATGATAACTAGTTAAAAACATGGTGCTATTAACATATCCTGTAGTAATACTCCTAGTTATACATTCAGATTTAGAAAAAACATAAATGGATGCATGTAATAGGGAAAAGAAACAATGACAAGTGAAGAAAATACTTCACTCCAAATAGCTCATCATAGGGTGTTACACTAAAAATTGTCACCTTAACATTCTGTTGACTGTATGAGCTCATTAACACTCATACATGCCTCCTCTGCAAGTCTTACAACCTTTACTCCTCATGTCAAGCCCTAAAATAGGAGGAAAAACCCTAAAAATCTCTGAAACTTTGGGTACGTAGGTAACATGAGGCCTGTCTACGTTCCTAGCTTGGGTACGCATGTAATACACTACTTACCTGCATTCTAGAACATAGTTTTCCTTTGCAATGCCTGCGTACCCTCCTTAAAGTCAAAAAGGAGAGAAAGTAAAGTCAAAAAACCGGTTTGAGGTCAATTCTAGAAGGTTCTAGATGAGAATTTTTGGGGATGAGTACGCTTTGATAAGGTGCGTGTATCCCTCACCTTAAGGAACTAATCCCTTGATGTGAGGAGTCTATCCCTTTGAAGGAGGATTCTATCCCTACAAAGGTGGAATCCTAACCTCCTCATCTGCTCTATAAAAGGAGGCATTGGGTATCCTCAAAGGGTTAAGTTTTTGGAGATTGAGAATTAGAGTTCAAGCTTTATGTGTGATTGAGCTAAAGTGATGTTGAGATTTAGACTTCTTTCTGCTGAGCTTTTGAGAGGAAAGATCACATACCTCTTTGTGCTCCTGGAGGAAGAGTGCAAGACTTATCAAAATAGAGGAGACTCCTGCTTCGGACCCCGGGAAGGCCATTCGAACATCAAGGCTAAGGTTGTAAGGTTCTTCTGTTATTTTAAGATTAATACAATCAAGTTTTGTTTTTCTCAATAAATTGTCGTTCGATTGTTTATTTCAATAAGCTGTCGTTTGATCGTTTATTTCATAGATTCCTTGATCACTATGATAGGTATGTTTTATGATTATTTTTTATACATGTGCTATTTAATATTTGCTTGTTTGTGATTGCAGGTCGACGAAATATGACACTTTATTGCGACGAAAGAATTCTTGTTGCGACGGAAGGATTATTGTTGCGACGAAAGAACTCTTGTTGCGATGAAAGATCTCTTGTTGCGACGGAAGGATTATTGATGTGACGGAAGCACTATGACCACAAATAAGCATTTGGATCTAAGGTAGGATCGACACCTTCATAGCATTTAATTGCAAAACAAATATATTTAGAGAAAGACAAACTTATTTGTTCGTTTGTTGCTAGATTTTCTTCTGACACTAGGGAGATCGGTCTTGTCCGCAAGAACGATTTATCCGACCAACACAGGGATTCTGAAGTATGATGCCAATTTTCTTTGATCCAACCTGCTACTTGAATTTTTGACACACAAAAGATTTGAAGTCCAAGAAGAAATGACTATAACAATCAAAAAAATTTTATTCCACCAAAATACGTCAAAGAGTGAAGTATTTATACAAATTCTAAACTAGAATACCTTGAAAAAATATCAAGATTGGTTTACAAATATCTCCTACTGTTTTACATAAATAGAACTTAAGTAAAGGACACTAAAAAATAATTCATATATTTGGCACTATTTTTTATGGATAGGTGATGACAAAGAGGAGAATTCAAATTTGATCTCAAATCTTAGTTGATGATGAGGCATCCAAGTCACTAACTGTCTCCTTTCTTTGTTCATTCTGCTCCAACAACTCTGCAAACTTTGGGTCCAATGATACCTTCGTATTTATCAATCCGAAATAGATATATAAAAAGTGAAAGAGGTTATTGTAGATAAATATGTTGTTGAGATAAGCCTCTCTCAGTTCCCTAAAATTATTCTCCAGCTGTTCACAATAGGCTCTGCACAAATATGTGTAAAACAGAGTTATCCACAGTCTCAAAAATAGGCTGTAAATATGCGCATGTATCTCTCATTATGTGATACTTGTGCAAAATGTGAGATAATTTTTTGTAGATGGGTCTTTCAGAAACAAAAACCTCCTTCAGTTGTGTAAGATGTATTTCTGATTGACCACAGTCTTCTCTGTAAACTAATGACTTAACAAGAATTTTCTGTAAAAAGGGCTTTCAAATATTGTTTAATATTTCCAAATCCATAATGGACGTTAGAAACATGAGAGAGTTTTTTGTATTTGGACATAATAGGAACATAAACCTCCTTCAGTTTTTCAAAATTAATCTTGGATTGGTCACAATAATTTCTGCAAAACAATGACTTTAAACAGGAAATTTCTGTAAAAATGTCCCTTCTTGCTCTATTTTCATCTTTTAACCTTACTGTTCTTTTAACTGTTTTTACTTTCACTTTGGATAAAATTAAATGTTGTTGAAATTATTTTCATATTTATTTACCATTTACTGCCTCTCATTTTACTTTTACTATTTTACCTTGACTACTCTTTAACTTTGTTTTAACCTTCATTTTGATTTTCATCTGATACACTTTAACTTTGATGCTCTTTGACTATTTTATTTTCACTGTCACTGTGAATTCTTACTTTACTTTGAACTTTAACCTTTACTATGAGTTTTTCCTTTTACCCTGACTATTATGAATGCCCTATTTTAATCTTTACATTAAAATGTTCTTTTATCTTTCAGAGTATGATTGTTCTTTAACTCTGATGCCTGGAATCTTTTAAGGAAAATCCTTTGAATTAATTTCCTTGTAAGTTCTTAGAGTAAAACATATCTTTAACTAGTATTTAGATTGTTTTATCCAAATTCTACTTTTGCTAATGACCTAAAAAAATCAAACAATTTGTTAATGAAACCCTGGATGCAGGGAGGTGATAATGGCTTTAAGTGGTCACAGTATTGGATTTGATTTTAGAACTTTGGAACTATCAGGATTGCTTGTACTCTGCTTCTTAGGCATTTTGGTCTACTTCTGTAAGTTTAGAAAGTTTGCAGAAGTGATTTGCTTTAGTAGAGGATTTCTTGGACAAATTTGGCAAAGTATAGCTTTTCTTTGGGTTTTATTTCCAAATTAAGTGTGTGAAAGAGTTTTATAGGCTTTTAACTGGTTTAAAACAAGAAACAAGGGTTTCCTGAGTATTTTAATGGAAAATTAGGCCAAAAATTCTTTTGAAAAAAGGCCAAAGAGGCTTAGGATACCTGCAGAGGTTTTTTGGTTTGACTTAAGCTTGAAATAGATCATTAAACTGTGAAAACTCACAAATTTCCTCAAAATAGCGCACACCAGAGAAACAGTGTTTTTGGGAAGAATTTGCTAGAGTTTGGCATGTTTTTGGGGCTTTTAAGCAGTTTATTTTAATAGATTTCTTGAACTCTGAGAGCGTTTTTTATTTTAAGGCTTGAAAATCGATTGCAAGTTTCAATTTGAGAAAAATACCTGTAATATGCAGGTATCGGGCTTTGGAATAATTTCTGAGGTTTTGGTTGAGCTTATGGCTTCAGTAGCTTATCTGGAGTAATGCATAGCTCCTTGGCGGTCATCACAGGTTTCATGGAAAATGTTGTAGGCTTCGGGTGCAGAGATGATGGAAGAAAGGCTTAAAAATTGTGTTTTTTACAGTTGGGGAGGTTGTGCAGTTAGGTTAAATGCACAAAAGATAGATGGATAAATGCAATTTCTAAGGTTTAATATGCATTTCAGTCATTTTATCTATGCATTGAATGTATGTCACATCGGCGGGAAGGGTGGTTTTGGGATTCAACGGATCTAAAACCAGTGGTTATCGTGCGGTGATTGGGTGGTAAGCGGTTTCGGCTTAAACCCACATGATCCAGTAAGAAAAGGCCATGTGGAGGAGAGAGAAATGTGAAACCACCCATTTCGCGCAGCTTCGGAGTTTGGATGGTCACGCATCTTTTTTCGTGATATCGTATTTGTGCTGTCAGATCTGGGGGATCGATGCAGAGGGTGCAGATTTGTTTTGGAAGTTGCGGTGGAATGGGAGGTGGGACCGAGGTGTGTTATGCGACAATGGGCTTTAAACTTTATAAATAGACAATGGTTTAATTCAAAACCTTGGGTTATATGATTATAGGGGGGGGGGGAATAGATATAACATGTATTTAAATTAAAACATTTTTATGAAATGTTTCAATAAAAAACATATGCAGGTGCGGGGTTTAGTTTATTATATAGTTTTTAAACTTTTTGATAGATTGTAAAAACTATAGGGGCGGGGTATTTAAATAACGATATTTTAGACCAATGGGTTTGTTGGGCGGGGTTTTTATTTTATGCACATGGGATATATTAACTTTGGTCTAAATTTTAAAATAGTGGGTTTAAGGGGGTTATTTAAATATAATGGAATTAATAACTATGGGAGGGTATTTTTAGAGATTTAATAAAATAGGTTAAAAGTTAATATGAAGAGGGTAGTGAAAATTGAAATAAAACACATGTTATCTCTAAGTAAAGTGAAAAAATAAAGCATAAATCATCTTTTATATAACTTCACTAATACTTAGGATAAATGTAATTTTGAGGGTTTTATGAATGATTTTAAAAGGAATGAAGTTAATTATTGTAGGGTTACAATTTTACTAAGTAAGAATGTGTTTTACTTAGGAAAAAGGGGTTTTGATGTATGAATGAAGGGTAAATGCTGAGAAATGTGGATTTAATGCAGGGACTCAATATTTTTAACTAAGCAGTCGTCAAGCCTTGGGTCCGGTCCCAACAGAAGTCAGAGAAATGCTCTAAGCCTTTTTGACTGATAGTTTAGAATACTGAACACTTGTAGGGGAGCGGAAATTAGTGATTTTTACCCAATGATGCTTTATTACATGCTTGCTCAACTGCTTTTTGCCTACCCATGTTTATTTCTAAAAAAAATCTTCATTTTATAGGTGCATTTAGGCTTGCAACCTTAAAACATTTTTCTTTCAAAGCATAAAACTATCTAAGTCTACCTTATTTCATCTAAGGGCTCAGATTAAACTGTTGAGCTCCTCATTATTCTCTACCTATCTACTGATTTGTCAAGTTTAAACTGTTTGAAAAATATTTATTCACTATCTAAAACATGAAATTGAAAACATGAAAAGTTAAGATTAAAATGTTTAACTGATCATGGATTATGGCATTTATTGACACTCTGCACATAATCATTATTCTTTGTAGTAAAAGTAAAAGTAGTGGCATTTGATCTTGCTCACTTTAAGGTCTTATTTATTTTTCTTTTGGGGTCTTTATTTTTCTAAGTCCTTTGATCTTTCTTTTAGGACATTTTACCCTCTTTTTGGCTTTTTTTATTATTTTTCATTTTTTCAAAATATGGGAAAACAACTTGTAGAAAGCAAGGTATATATATTTACAAGGTTATCAAAGTCAATTCAAAATTATGAATCCTATATTTATATGACCCTAACACACCCTTTTGCAGGTGGTTTCCTACGTGCTGATATGAGTTTGCGCCAGTACAAGATTGTAAGAAATTTTCTATTTAATAAATATTCAAGACAGAGACGACAACAAAGGTGGTTTTCTCCCGACTTGGGTTTCCACCTTAAATCTCGGTGTTCATGTGTAGTGATTATGTGTGATGATTTATTCTTTTCTTATTGCACATATTTACTTCTTACTAAATTTCTGATGAATTAATGATGCACTAGGTTTAGTAAAGTTTCTGAAGATTTATCTGTCTAATAAGTTCACTGGAATACGCAAGTTTATTTTAAGAAAGTCGCATGCATGTAAGTTGGATTAATTAAAGTCGCGTATAGAATTCAGTAAAAGTAAGGAAAAGTTATTGTGAGTTTTAAATACTGATTCACCCCCCGTCCTCCAGACATATGGTGAATCATGGAAGGAAGTTACCAGTATCCAGAAACCGTTCCTACAGATGCAACATAAAAGAAGAGATATGAAACCAATGAAAATATTGTCAATACCTTATTAGGGAGCCTGTCAGAAACATAATTTGTCAAAGTCATGCAGCTAAATTCAACAAAGGAAATATGGGACAAGATCATTTAGAGCTATGAAGGTAATGCAAAGGTAAAAAGTGCCATATTTCAAACTCTTAGAATTCAATATGAAAATATCAGAATGCATGATGATGAAATTTTTGGAAGCCTGTTTCTAAGAATAGATGAGATTGTGAATTTTATGAGAAATATGGGTGAAGATATAAATGATTCAACCTTAGTAGAGAAAATATTGAGATCTCTAACTCCAAAGTTTGAGTCAAAAGTGTCTTCCATTGAATAAAAATAGGATCTTAAGACTCTTATTGTTGTTCAATTTCATGGTATCATGACTGCTTTTAAAATGAGAAAAGGAGGTCCCTCACAAGTCAGAGAAGCCACATTTAGGGCTTGTGAAAAAGGAAAAGAAAGGGTAGTTGAGTCAAGGAATCAAGTTATATATCAGAAGAAGAAGAGGCAAATTTTGTAAGGATACTTCAACCAGGTACTGGAAGGTTCAAAGGCAAGCTTCCCTTCAAGTGTTTTTCTTGTGGTAGGGTTGGTCATTATGCTGCTAAATGTACTTATAAAGAAAATCATGACAAAGGGAAATAATTTGAAAATATTTTTTTTTATACAAATGGAGATAGTGATGGGTTGTCAAATGGAGAAGAGGGAAAGTCTGATTAAGAACTGCAAGTGCTCATGGCATCTACCATGGATGATGATAATTCCCTAAACGAGAAAAAAATGTTTATTGAAGAATTCCATAGATCAAGGAAGAAATGATGCTTTCATGGACATTGTTTCTATTGTAAATCATTTGGGCACAAGGCCAGTGATTGCAGGTTAATTATGTTGAACAGAACCGAGAGATTGGATAAGTTCCAACACACAATAAGAAATTTCAAACAAATATGGAAAAAGAAGAAACACCAGTAAAAAACGTAGGGAAAGTTGACCCTACTGTAGTCATCTGTTTCTAAATTTTACATCTCATAATGACTATAGGAGTAATGTGAGATACATTATCAGAATCAGTAATGTATCATCACAGGGGGAGAAATATATGGTCATTCCCATGGTTGGTTTGGTAATTCTCGTTGTTTATTTTTCTGACAATGCATCTGATGTTACAAGAGAAGACAGGTACAGGTTGTACAGGTTCATGGAGATGGAGATGTGAAATTTTTATTTTTTCACTTTCGGTACGTAAGTTGCATAAAATAAAGCTATGTATATATGCAAGTTTCATTGGAGACAGTTGCGTATGTTTTTTTCTGATAAGGAAATCAATGAGACAGACTCAAGAATAGTTTCTGATATGTTGCTGACAGTTATAATTTTCTTGGTCTGATGTTGATGGTTATAATTTGCTAGTTATGATTATCTGACTGATCAAGATGATCTGATCAATGAGTTTTTGTGATGATCAGGAGCACAAATTCAGGGGGAGCATTAGCCTTGCTCAGAATAATGCATTGTTGGCATTATGTTGGTTGTTGAATTATGATATCTCTCTTGAGGTCCTTTGGTATTGGTTATAAAAGTCATATCTGTAATTTCATGTAAGGGTCATGTTGAGACCTATGATGTCAATATTGTCATATTCAGTCATGTATGGACTCTTTCAAATATTTAAAACCCATTTGTTTGGGTGTTTGAGTAAAAATGTAAACCCACTTGGTTGGGAAGTTGAGTCAAATATGTAACCCCACTTGGTTGGGAGATTGATGTAAGTATGAGTCCTTGGTGGTAGGAAAGGTCATACTTAGTTGAGTCATAAAGTCATGTATTCTATTGAAAATGTGAAGAATCAACATGTTCTTAGGGGGAGTATGGTTCGTATAGAGCAGCGTAACTCTCGGCATCCTTGTATCGATTTTCCCTTTGCCCTTGATATCAAAGGGGGAGAGTAACTTGGTGTTTTAATAATGCTTATGTCTTATGTTGATGTATCTATCAAGTATATACAAGATGTGGTGATCAATAACTTGGTGTTTGAATAATGCTTATGTCTTATGTTGATGTATCTATCAAGTATCTACAGGATGTGGTGATAAAAAATCAACATAGTTTCCATCAAGTCCAAAGGGGGAGATTGTTGGAATTATGATTAATTATGATTGCATGTGTTGTCCTTGATGGAAACCCACTTGTAAAAGATGAATTATATGGTTTTTGGAGAAGCATAATGGTTTAGAAAAAGATGGATAAAGTACATATTTAAGGAACTATAGCGAGTTCGTTTAGGCCAAGTCGTGTATACACGTGGGAAGGAAGAAGCAAAGTAGCGTATGCACTAAATTTATGATACTAAGGGTCCTTACCATGGTATTAGTCCACAGTATTGAGAGCAGTAATAGTTATTTGATCCCGTCCAAGAATACCATCAACATTTGTGTGGTTTTGGCTCATGGTCTTGGTAAAGGATCAAACTATATAAGGAGGTGAAGTTCACAGTGAAAAATGTGTGAATGGTATGGGTATTGAATGAATACTTTACTCTGAAGTATATCTGCATGGAATGGGTTACAGTTTATTGAAAGATCTGAAATAATGACGCACCAATGAATACAATGATGGATAAGGATCTATAGACCTGAAATGACTATGTATTTACTTGATATGTTTCTGAGATGTTTAGATTTGTGATCTGGTGCATGTTTGCTGAAGTGAAGGGTATGGTTTGAGTAAGTCTTTTGATCTGAATTGTTATGCAGTCCTGAATATTTACAAATCTATACGTAGGTTCTTTTCAAGCATAGCGCGTATACACATGGGTTCAGTTCTGTAGAGGTGTGTATATATTTAGTAAAGATATACACAGTATGGTTTCAGAAGAAGTGCGTACAATCGCGGATTTGTCTTGCAGAAGTAGCATATGGAAGCAATGATTTTGATGAAGAATTCTGAAGGAAATGTCTGGTCAATTTTATTGAGTTTCTGCTATCTGTCAATGATGTCTTCATATAGATCTGGGTTGTTTGAGTATTGATTATGTTGCTTGTTGATTGCGATTAAAGATCAGTGATTGGTTGGTTGATTGATGATTCATTGAATGATTTGGTACAATTATATGTTTTAGTTTTTTGTATGGTATTGGGATTAAATGAGTGTAGTGGGTCTAGTCTAAAAATTTGATGAAAAGAGGCCTAAAAGTTGTGTTGTATTGAAACTATTGGATCCAGGGTGAAAATTGATGAAATGTGGTCCGCGGTGGTGCTGAGGGTTGGAGCCTTTAGTGAGGGGGTCGTAGCTCCCTTCCACCAGTTGCTGATAAACAAGATCAAGGGGTAGTAGCTCCCTTCTAGGAGTGGCTGGTAAACGAGAGGAGGGGGTCGTAGCTCCCTTGCAGTAGTAGCTTGTAAACGAGATCAAGGGGTTGGAGCTCCCTTCCAGTAGTATTTGGAGAACGAGAGAAGCTTGTAGCCTTTTGCAAGTGGGTTCCTAAGTGATGGTATGAGTCTACGCCAGTACAAGATTGCAAGAAATTTTATTTATAATATTTATTGAAGATAGAGAAGACAACAACGGTGGTTTTATACCAACTTGGGTTTCCACATTAAATATTGGTGTTCATGTGTGATTCTTATGTGTGATGATTTATTTTGTTCTTACTACACATATTTCATGCTTACTAAATGTATGATGAATAAATGATGCACCGGGTTAAGTAAAGTTTCTGAAGATTTATCTATCTAATAAGTTCACAAGAATACATAAGTTTCTTTTGAAAAAGTTGCATGCATACGCAACTTGGATTAATTAAAGTCGCGTATAGAAATCAGTAAAAGTAAGGAAAAGTTATTGTCATTTTTGAATACTGATTCCCCCCCCCCCTCCCCCCTCTCATTATTTTTCTCAACAATTGGAATCAGAGCAGGTCATTTTGAAGAAGCTTGATCGCTTGAAGGAGATCCGTCGCAATGGGAAGTTATGAAGGAGTATTTTCTCTCAGGCCACCATTGTTCAATGGAAATAATCTTTTGTTCTGGAAGATACGAAGAAGAGCTTATCTGCAAAGTCTTGGAGCAGACGTATGGGGAATCATGGAAGGAGGTTACCAATATCCAGCAACCATTCCTACAGATGCAATAGAAAATAAGAGATATGAAACCAATGAAAAAGTTGTCAATGCCTTATTAGGGAGCCTGTCAGAAATAGAATTTGTCAAATTCATGCAACTAAATTAAGCAAAAGAAATATGGGAAAAGATCATTCAGATCTATGAAGGTGGTGCAAAGGTAAAAAGTTCCAAACTTCAAACTCTTAGAATTCAATATGAAAATCTCAAAATGCATGATGATGAAAGTATTGCAAACTTGTTTCTAAGAATAGATGAGATTGTGAATTCTATGAGAAATATGGGTGACGATATAAAAGGTTCAACCTTAGTAGATAAAATATTGAGATCTCTAACTCTAAATTTTGAGTCAAAAGTGTCTGCCATTGAAGAAAAACATGATCTGCGGACTCTTATTGTTGTATAACTTCACGGTATCCTAAGTGCTTTTGAAATGAGAAAAGGAGGTCCCTCACAAATCAGAGAAGTCACATTTAAGGCCTATGAAAAAGGAAAAGAAAGGGAATTTCTCAAGCAATCAAGTTATATATCAGAAGAAGAAGAGGCAAATTCTGTAAGGAAACTTCAACCAGGTAATGGAAGGTTCAAAGGTAAGCTTCCCTTCAAGTGTTTTTCTTGTGGTGGGGTTGGTCAGTATGCTGCTAAATATCCTTATAAAGAAAATCATGACAAAGGGAAATAATTTGAAAATATAAACTTTTTTAATACAAATGGAGATAGTGATGGGTTTTCAAATGGAGAAGAGGGAGAGTCTAATCAAGAACTGCAAGTTCTCATGGCATGTACTATGGATGATGACAATTCCCTAAAAGATAAACAATTGTTTATTGAAGAATTGCATAGATCAAGGAAGAAAGGATGATTTCATGGATGTTGTTTCTATTGTAACTCATTTGGGCACAAGGCCACTGATTGCAGGTTAAGTATGTTGAATAGAAACGAGAGAATGGATAAGTTTCATTGTTATATCATCATTTATCACCACTATATACTTGATGACTTATTCATTGGCTTTGGGCAACCCTTTCATTCAAACTTGGTCACATTTCTTAAAAAAACAATATTTTAAAATCCATACTGATCTGGATCTTGGGAGGAGGCCCCCAAGATCTAAAAATTTGAAATGGATCTGACAAGATCTGCAAAATTAGAATGCCAGAAAAGAGAGGGAGCACAAAGCATATAAAACCACAAAGAAACTTGTTTTATTAAAACATAGAATAACTGTAGAAACTACATTATGGTGGACAATCTGTCCTTTTACAAAGTGAGGCTTGTTATTTATAGCCTTTTTTGAGTTACAATACCATGGGTAGATACCATAGGTGGATACCATCAGTCAATACCATGGGTAGATACCACTTACAATACCATGGGTAAATTCCATGTGTAGATGAATACCATGGGTGGATACATATCGTGGGTGAATGAATATCATGGATAGATGTCACTTACAATACCATAGGTGAATAAATACCATGGGTCGATGCCATTTACAATACCATGGGTAAATTCCATGGGTGGATGGATAACATGGATAGCTGAACACCATGGGTGGACGTCATTTTACATTCGGATCATTCTTCCCTCCTTAAGAAGCAATGGTCCCCATTGCATGAAGTTCCCTCTTGAGAAGCATTTTTTGAATTATGAAGAGCCACCAAAGAGAAGATTTTTGTGTCGTTAACCCATAACCATGATGGACGAAGATCCAAGGATAGAGATACCCTGTAATGCTTGTGACCAACTGTGATATTGACAGTGTGCGGTCTAGCAAATGGACTTAGATGAAGTGTGGGTTTTTGGATGACCCAGAACCATAGCAAACGAAGATCCGAGGATAGAGATACCCTGTAATTCTTGTGACCAACTGTGATACTAACAGTATGCGACCTAGCAAATGGACTTCGATGAGAAGGATTTGGTGCGGTTGACCCATAACCGTGATGATGATTGTTGATGAAGTAGCAGGTGCCTACATAGCTTGGGGTGGGAGGGCACATCTCCAAATAACCCAAGCAGAATACTGTTATGCTGAAACTGATGAATGTGAAGCAGGTGCCTACTAAAGCAGGGTGGGAGGGCACGTCTCCAAAGGGAACCCGCTCCGAATGCTACTCCAAATTTAAAATGAGTATAACTCGACCAATATAACTCGAAATGTTTATTATAACATGTTTTTGGAAATGGAATGATCATTCTACATCTTCCCATGTGTTTTAAATCGCTATCTGGAGACTCCAGACTCTTAGATTCGCATAGGAATTGTCTCACCGTGACAAAATTTCTGAAAAAATAGTTGATTTTAAATCAGCGATAACTCCCTCGTCCGAACTCCGATTCGACAGATTTTTTTTTGAAATCAAGTTTATTTTCAAGGAGATCTCATATCAGTAACCATTTATTTGAAATGTCACACTTAAAACTACAATAAATGACGAGAGAGCCACCGTCCATGAATTGTCGTTAGAAAAATTGCTGATTTTGAATGATCGATATCTCCTTCATCTGAAATCCAATTCGGCCGATTTGTTTTTTGAATTTGGGTATATTTTCACAAGGAATCTAGATATGGTCTTTTTTTGTAAATATTTCACCAAAATTTTCATATATGATTTGCAAACTCGCCGCCCAAAAAATTCATGGAGTTTGCTGAAGATTGCTGCAAAACATTGAAACTGAGATATGCTTCAAACCCTCATTCCCATGGATTCGTAACCTAAATCTAATATGACTGATCTGGATCTTGGGAGGAGGCCCCCAAGATCTAAAAAGTTGAAATGGATCTGATAAGATCTTTAAAATTAGAATGCCAGAAAATAGAGGGAGCACAAAGCATATAAAACCACAAAGAAACATGTTTTTATTAAAACATAGAATAACTGTAGAAACTACATTGTGGTGGACAATCTGTCATTTTACAAAGTGAGGCTTGTTATTTATAGCCTTTTTTTGAGTTACAATACCATGGGTAGATACCATAGGTGGATACCATGGGTCAACACCATGGGTAGATATCACTTACAATACAATGGGTAAATTCCATGTGTGGATGTATAACATGGGTAGATGAACACCATGGGTGGATGCCATTTTCCATTTAGATCACATACGCGACTCTGCTAGATTTTTTCGCGTATCCACTCGGGTCCATATATAGCAAACCCGTGTATGCTATTTAAAAATATTTAAAAAATATAAAATTTCCCTACTTTTGAGGCGGGGTTTACGGTTTTTCCTGTAACTTAACTACCCCAGCCCATGGCTTAACTGTTCCCCAACTGAAAAAAAAAAATTTGAGGAAGTATAAATACCCCTCAAGGGAATGGCCTAGGAAGAAGAGAGAGACTTATAGATATTATAGCCTGTTATAGCCCTGATCAAGTCTGATATTTCCCTTGTGCCTCTTGCACTTCATAGATTTTCAGGAAACCCGTGTTTCCTTGTGATGATCACTCTCATTCTAGGTGACATCCTTTATGCACAATTCATGCAAGAAGATTTGTGAGGCTAGGGCTGTACGAATCCAGAGGATAGTTTTCTCAAGGCCGTGGCAAATCTCAGGTGATTTCTCCACTATTATTTTATGCACATGTTATCAATAAAAGAAGTGACATCTTGTTCCTGATGTTCATGTGTCACATATCTCTTATACATGCTTAATAATCTTGAATAGTTTATTTATTATTATCTTTATGAGATTATGTATGCTATTTTTCTAACATCTAGGATATATATGTTGTACAACTAGGCTTTTGTGCTTGTTCTTTGCTGGTTTGCAGGTTCTAGAGCACGAGGAGTTGCATGGGGTTTGAACCCTATGGAATCTACTACAAACGAAGGATAAACGGGTAAGATCTGCAATCCTCACTTTCTAGTTTAAAGCATAGAAGTTGGTTATTTGAGTCCTTCTTGTGATGACATGCCCCTGCTCTCTGAGGTTTACCAACCCAGGACCTTAGAGTAACATTAATCGTAACATAATTGGTGACTCCGCTGGGGATTACATCTGTGTAATTCCTAGTTTGGGTTGTTTTTATTTGTCTTGTAGGTTCCCTGATAGGTTAATCACATTTTACAGTCTAGTAAGTCTTTTCCCAACTAGACAAAAGACCTAGTCTCTTGATCAGGCTTGACTTTTTTTTTATTCTTTTTTTTGTTTATATACACTACTTAAGCTGTACAAAATAGTGTATTCCCTCTGTATTCTCCATAAGGACCCACGTATATGCGAGTTTCTTTGGTTACAGTTGCATATACATGCATTTTGCATACAACGAATCTGCGTATGCCTGGGAAAATTTGAAAATTTGAGTTTTGAAGCCTTGTCACTCTTTCCAGTCTGTGGTTGGTCACTCATGTAGTGCCTTTAGGGTGTCTAGACTGTGTTTGTTGTCGTTGTATGTCCATTTCTCTCTTGTTCTTATGAAAACCTATCCATTTGGTAATTTTCCTATTTTGTGAAATTGCATTTGCGGCTGTAACACTAATACCTCTTCCTAGAGTTCTTGGTTGTTTTGACCATTCAGAATAGTGAGCCTCTACTTGTTCGCTCATCTTGGCATTATGCATTGCTTCGCTTTTAGTTTTTTCCTCTTTTGGCTTCTTTGGTTTTCTTGACTTCTTAGGACTAGCCTTGTAGCAAATCTTGAAGTGACCTTTCTTGGTTTGTTGAGTTTTTGTTCGCTGGAAGAGTGTGCCACTGTTCTGAATCAGTTTCTTGGGTCTTTTGCTTCTTCTTGATTATTTGAGTCCCTCTACGAAAGTAGCATAGTTGGCTTAAGCACTTTGAAGCCCTTTTGAGACTCATTTTCTTGATTCCAATTATTGGGTAGTTTTGTGCTTGTCTTCTTGAAATCTTTTTCTTTCCATTATAAGTGAAAAAGCCAAAAAAAAATTCTTGTTTTCCGTTGCTTTTTCTTTGATCTCATTTTTACGGTTTTCATATGTTTTGAAGCATTAGTGTTAGTTTCTTGTCTTTGGTTCGTTTGTTTGGTTTTGAAATAAGTATTTTCTAGATTTCTCTCTTCTACATCAAGTACATTTTGGCATTTTCTATGCATAGGAGTTCTTGTTGGGACTAGCCTTGCTTTTCTGTCAAAAGTGATTGAACCATTTCTCTCTAGAGAATATTTTCGCTTCTTCAAAATTAGCAATCTTAGAATTTTCATATCATTGGTAGTTCTGCATTAAGTGCACTGAAGCATTTTAGTCTTTTTCCATAGTTTTCTGAAGTCTGTGAAGAGTGAATAACTGAAAGGAAAAACACGTTTATTTTCTTATTTAGTTTCATAGAACCCATATAGAGATCTATTTTCATTGAAAGAAAAATATTGCATTCGCATACAGTAGGTTTTCATTGATTTCTTTTGTGTTGATAAACACCATCACTTTCACTTCCGTATACCTTTGACTTAAGTAACAACCAATTTAAAGTCAGGCGCTATAATTAAAATCAACTAGAAGTTTTTGTATTATTGTCATTAATCATACACCAACTAGCTAGGTTGTAGGGCCTTGGAATAGGTGAGTGTAGAGTTAACTCTCCAAGGCCGCTCAAACTGTTAAACATAGAAAGTTTATTAATGAGCAAAATCCAATTCCGTTAAGTGGATCAGGAAATATCTACCTCCAGAGAGTTAAGCGCAAGATAGAGTGAAGGCAGAGAAGAGAGATACCCTCTCTCCTATTTGTTAAATCTTAACCTAAGACCGTTCTTCCTGGCTGCCGATACATATTGGTGCCCTTAGTTTCCTCTCCTAGGGACCACACAGGTGACTACGGGGGGGAATACCCATGGTACCTGAGATAGTCGTTGCATCACTTTCATCAGTACTTCTGGAGGGTTCCCTTCCGAAGCTTGGGGGGACTTGCACCAACAAAGGTTGTTGTTAGGATGTCAACGTAACTATTTCTGTTACCTTCGCTAGTAGGCCTGGGGCATAATTATCCCAGACTATTTTTGGAAGGTCCTCTTATTTCACTTTCTTGTATTTTGGTGTCTGGTCCTAATCACCTGGAGTGGAAATACCTGAAGGCCGCTTGATTGAATATATCTTAGGAAATTTTTAGAGTGTGATCTTTGCTCCTAGATTGCTTAGCTTCTTATATTTTTTGAGTCTAAAATTAATCTCATAAAGTGGCTGAATGATCGCCTCGTCGATCGAGGAGGCTTCGTGGGCTTTCTCCTGCAAGTGCCGAGCCTTCTTCAAGAAGGTGTAGGAGTAATTTAGTGGGTGACTTTTACCCGGTGGTTTCGAACGCAACGGAGAGTGATCCTCCGTCTGAGCTTGTTGTTTCTATGGGTGGTCCTAGTGTTAGTGTTAGTATAAAGAGGAGTACTCCACTCATCTCTAGAATCTTGTTTCAAGCAGAAGAAGTTGAAGTTGAAAAAGTTCCTGAGCCTCCAGAGTCTCTTCCATCTCCTCTTCCTACTATTTTTCCTGACGTCCTTTTGTACATCTGGCCTGAGTCTCAGAGACTGGCTAGTCCTTTTCCATCATGTCCCTTTCTTTCAATGGCCACGACTGGGAACAGAAATTCTGCTATGAGCACTGCAAGTGTTCATACTCCTCTTTCAGTCGAAGGATGAGGAACTATTTCCATATCGACAATCACTTCTAGCGCTTCTATGCTTAGCTCTACTTCTATTCCATCTTTGAGTGGAAACTCCCAAGTATATACTTCTCAATCTGGTCCCTTTTCTTTTGGAATGCCCTCTAGTGGAATTCCTTCTGTCTCCTTTTCTGGTGTTTCAACTGTCTCTGCGCCTATACCTTCTATGGCTAGTGGATCAGATTCATTTCAATGTTTCCCCTTTGGAAGTGGGCATATCCCTCATTCGAACCCTTCCTTAGGATCCATGCCCTTCACCTCTCAGAATCAAGGATTCAATCCTTTTTCCGGAGGTCAAGGCTCTAATGTCTTTTCGAGATGGAACCCTGCTTTCATAGCATTGGGAGTTGGGAGTCATTTTTTCTTTGGTCAACAAGGGAATGTTCCTTTCCCTTCAGTGGGTGCTTCTTAGGGTTTCTCTCCATTTGCAAATGCTTGGACCCATTACCAAGGTGTTTCTTCTTCATTCAATACCTCGGTTGGAGGGAATGTCCCTGTTTATAGTAACCTTATGTTGGGAGGGGGTCCTTCTCCAAATTTTGGGTCATAAGGCTTTTCTTATGGCTCACATTTTCTACGAACAACATCTGGAAACCTGGTGCCTCAACAAATCCAGGCTATTCTTTTCAGAGTATGGGGAATCCTTCCTATGGGGGGTGGAATTCCCAGGCCCCTTCTCGCTTACCATTTCTGGCAACGTTAAACTTGCCAGATCTATCAAAATTGACTAACGATCCTATGCGGTATAGTTCGGGTTAGCCTCCAGTCCCCACCAAACTACCCTTAGACATTCTAAAGTTTGAAGGGAAGACTGGTGAGGATCTGGCGGACCATGTCACCACTTTCCACTTATGGTGTTCATCAAAATCCCTTATCGACGATTTGATTAGGTTGAGTTTATTTCAACGAAACTTAATTGGAAATGCAGAGAAATGGTACATCGAGCTGTCAGGGGGTAGTTTTGCTACTTTTGGTGAGTTGGATACTATGTTCTTAAACCATTTTCAGTTGCATGTCCGTTATGATGTCGGAACTGACCTCTTGGCCAATTTTCAGTATGACAAAACAAATCATATTTCTGATCATATTCAGGAATGGTGAAGAAGGAAGAGGCTCATCAAAGCCCAAATTCCAAATGAGTTCCTCCTCGAATGGTTTCTGAAATATCTGCAGTCAGAAATCTCAAAGGATGTATCCCTTTCGGGGGTATTTTCTGAAGAGCAGGATATTTTTAGGGCCCAACAGTTAGAACTAATCTATTCTCAGTCTCGAGTCCTTAATAAAATCTTGCCAGATACTCCTCACTCCAAGTTATATTTAGCCAAAACTAAACCTGTTCCTCATGGTGACGGGCTTATTGGTACAATCAATAACGGTATGGCTAACCTGCTAAATACATTGCAGTAGTTGTCTATACAATCTGCTCCTTTTGGTTAGGCTACACCTTCAATGTCAACTCCTTCTCAACCCTTGGCTATTAATGTTTTTCAAACTTATAATCCCAAAGGAAATCAACAATCCGATGGGAAGAAGAAGGGATGAAATAATAGAAAAAATACAAGGATGGGAAGGGGAATGCGAACAAATCCAACGATCATGTTGGAGAGGGTAAGAGGGATAATAAAAATAAATTTAAGTTTCCATGCAAGCTGTGGAATGGAGACCATCTTAATCACTTCTTCCCTAAAATTTAGGATGCTCAGTGCTTGTTAGCTCAGCAGGGTTCTTCTAGCTCCCAGGATGTACTGACAAACCCTTTTCCCCTAGGGCAACAATTACTTGCTGGCGCGAATGCGAATAATGGAGCCCCCTCAGGGGGAAACTAGGATGGGGAAAATCCATCAAACATATACATGATGAGTGCTCACACAGATATCGCTACGAGATCTCGTTATTATGGCGAAGCTAAGTCTTCGAAAGCTAAGGGTGCTCCTAATAATTCTAAGCCACTCCATATATTGCGGCCCGCAGTTGATCCTATACCTTGGATGCCGAAAGGGTCTACAAAGCGTATGAAAATCAATCCTAATGCCAAGGCTGCCCAAAACTACTCAATTGTAGAAGATCTAGCTCAAATTCGTTGTGCCATGTCTGCGTTAGAGGTACCCCAGTCGTGTCGTGCACAAAGGAGTGCATTGCTTACTGCCATTGGGGTTGTTGATCCAAAGAATTCTCTGATGATCACATTTGATATGTCGACTTTCAACACTACAAGAAAAAATCACATTGGTGAGGTTCATGCTTGTGACGGACCTTTAAGGTCCATCACCAATGTCACATATGGTGACGCTCCCTAAAAAATCGTCACTGTAAGTGTATATAGTGATGGTACTTTATGGTCTGTCACCAAAGACATTTTCAATGACACTTTTGGTGAGGGTCGTTAAAGGCCCATCACTACTTCTCTCTTTGGTGACACTTCTAGTGACGAAATTTTAATGACCCTCACCAATGCTCTTTTTGTTACTTTTGGTGATGGTTAAAAAATGTCTGTCATCATTGATCATTAAAAAACCATCACTGTAAGTGTATATAGTGATGGTCCTTTATGGTCTGTCACCAAAGACATTTTCAATGACACTTTTGGTGAGGGTCGTTAAAGGCCCATCACTAATTCTCTCTTTGGTGACACTTCTAGTGACGAACTTTTAATGACCCTCACCAATGCTCTTTTTGTTACTTTTGGTGATGGTCAAAAAATGCACGTCATCATTGATAATTCCAATGAGTTTTTGATGAGGCTATGTGCCTATTAATATATTTTTTGTCAAAAGATAACGATTTAATACAATTATTGTGGAGTATTTTTTATAATATGTCAAAGGCCATAGTGGTTAGGGCCAGTCAATTTTTTTAGAAGTAATTAGTGTGTATCATTTCCCTCAAGTAATGACTAGTTGAATAGATATTTCCTATGAGTCAACACATGATTCATATCTATTAAGTTTATTATCTAGAAAATTCCCTTTAGATAAAGTTCCACTATTGTGTGTAGGAAATATATTATTTAATACATAATCAAGCTTTGACAATTCTATTAATGAGAAAGACCTAACAATCCTCAACAATCTGGGCACACCTTAAATTAATTCTTTGACACACACTAATATTTCTTAGCACCCCACATGTCTTGGAACATATTTGTACCTAGAACATATTGTGATGACACTGACGCCCAAGCACATGGTGGCATGCGCTAGCACAACATGGAACTCTCCTAGCATGTGTTGGCATGCTACATATAGTCCCTAGCATGCCCTGGAACACCTTGGTTGAATGCATTGAAATACATTAGCACTTGGCACACAATGCCACTTGGCATGTATTAGGACCTATTATTAGTGTTCCTAGCATGCCCCTTTTCAAAAAGATAAAGTCTTGACTTATTAACCCTCTTAATATTGGTTCTTCCTTTTTTTGCCTTGACACATATTGACATACCCTGGCACCCTGCGACACAATATCCTTAGCACCTAGCATGTATTGGCATATCTTGGCACTATTAATTAGCACATGATATAATTAGCACACCTTGGAACTCCCAAGCACACTTTAGGAATTCTTGACATGCCTTGATATTCCCTAGCATGCCTTACCAATGCTCAGCATACCTTGTCACTCCCTCCTTGGCATGACAACTAACACTCATTAACACTAGTCTCTAGCACACATTCCTCATATTCATAAGCTACCATGAATTTTTACCTAGTGCTCCCTTAATGTTTTTTCCTAGTAATCCTTAACACTCATCAACATGCATTATCACTCTCTAGCACACCTTAGCACTCTTCAACATTCCCTTCCACTTCATAACATGCATAGCACTAGTCCCTGACACATATTGGCGCTTGGCACGTGTTGGCGCTTGGAAAGTCTTAGCATGTATGGAATACGTTGAGATGCCTTGGTATGATTTGGCATGGTTTAATATTAAATTTATTTGTGATGATAAATTGTTGGAAAGTAGATGAGAAGCAACAAAGGAATACTTGGCACTTAGAATGCACTAAGAATTTTCACTTGGCACCTATTGCCGCCCAGTGTTGGTGTGCCTAGCATGCCCCTCTTGGAAAAGGTAAATTGATGACTTATTAACCCTCTTATGTGTTCATTTCCTTGTAGTTTAACTTTTTTCTCCCTTTTGTTGTCTTGAAATTCCCTGACACGCATTGACACACCCTTGCACATCTTGGCATGCCTTATCACTTGGCACATATTAGCATGTTTGACATGTATTCCCACTATCTGGCACATCAAGGGGGTGAAGAGAGATGTAGTCCTAAAGTAGGTCGAGTATGAGGGTCGAGTAAGGGTTGCTAAATGGAGGTCATGATCATCCTCCAAGAGTAAGATCATCATGTGAGGGTTCAGAAGAATGTTGCATACCTTAACGGTCGATTTGCGCTAGGAAGTAGGATAACATATTGTTGGTTCTCTTCTGGCAAATAAAGCTTAAGAGAGGTTTCTCATGAGAATCTAGGCATGTGATTTCAATGGTGTCTTTGTGTGAAGGCTGCATCAAATTCTGAAATGTTGAAATTTGAAACAAGAAATAGTGAGATTGGAAACCAGAAAGGTCAAAAAAAAATGCACCCACATTGGTGAGGAATTTCGATGCACTAGGAGTGAGGAATGTGGGGCGTCTAATTTATTTTTCCCTTAAATAAATTGTAATTTCATCTCATAACAACTTGTGTCAGTTAATTAAGTCATGATGACCGAGTTAGCTCAAGAAATTCGAGTTGATGGTCTAAGATAAGGCATCTAGAGGGATTCTAATATTTTTGGGGTCCAGCTAAAGTTGATGCATTAGTGGGGTGAAAGTGTAATTAACTCAATTAAATGAGTTAAAATCAGTTTAACTAGTTCTAATCGAGTGATGAGCTAGTGAGAGGTCTAGTGAATTAAATTAGATTTAATTCATAATGAGTGATCAATCATATAACTGATAATTCGCTATTAATAGTTGCATGCATGTCAGTTTCGAGGAATACCCAGTTGAGACAGAGGTTAAAGGGAACATAACTATTGGTTGTATTCAGAGAAAATTTCCCATGTGCAATTATAAAGTCATTGGGATGCCATGATGGATTGCGCAATCAAGGAAGACTGATTTTCCTAAAGAATGAGGAGTTAATTCCCTAGGAACTGCATGAGCAAGGCAGGCTGAAGTAAGGATGAGAATTGGCTAAGTATTAAATTGGGTTTTCCTAGATCAACGAGAGACAATTAAAAGAGTGCTGGAGAATCTCATGAGAGATTAAGCATTAATGTATTGTTTCATGATTCCTTGACTTAATACACAATAGAGATAGAAGATTTTTGAGCAGTTTCTTTCCCCAAATACATCATGTTGTTGTGCGATTAATAATTTATTTCTCTTACTTATATGTGATTGTGCGATCTTGTTTTGTTTCTGCAAATTTTAGGAAGGATTCAGTATCTTGTTTTAGTAGATTACAAGATCAGATTGAATCTCGTTGGTTAGATTTTCAACATGGTATCAAAGAAGGAATTTTTTGGGCGGCGAGTTTGCAGAGAATATCTAAAGATTTTGGTGTAAAATTTTAAAAAACAAACAGAATAATTGGATTCCTTGCGAAAATCTACCCAAATGGAAAAAAAATATCGGTCGAATCGGAGCTCAAATGAGGGAGATATCATCGATTTAAAATCAAATCTTTTTAGATATTTTTTGTAACATTGAGACTATTACACTGTGCGGGAGTCAAGAACCTATATGTACTTGAGGTACCAGATGCATGCAAAGCTTTGAGGAGAAAGGAAGAAATTAGAGACTTGGTGGTTTAGAGGGAGCATAAATTAGCTCTCAACATGCATTCTCATGAGAAGCAGTCTCAGAAGGTTGTGGAGTAGCTGCCACAATTGGAGAAGTAGAGAGGAGACCGAGTGGAAGTGTCCACTCAAGCAGAGACCTCCATGAGGGGGAAATTTTGAGCCAGATGGGAAGAGGGAGCAGCCATACCTCGAGGTGTAAGGTGGGGTGATGTGTAGACATAATCCCAAGATAAGAAATTTGGGCAAGGTCCATTGAGATGGTGTGTCTCATGGATCGAACCTGGCTATGAGGAGCCCACAATACAACAGTAGTAGGAAGGATCATTTAGATTGATGTAGTCAGATGTCAGCAAGATAGAAATCAGAGTGAAATATGTCAAATAATGGAGCACAAATCAGATTTATCAACAGTTCAAAGGGCATGGATGCAGATGTCAGCAGCAGCACAGAGAGTCCAGTACTAGACAGGTGCAGTAGCTAGCAGCAGTCAGAAGACTCTGATGACAGATGCATTATACTGATTCAGTTGTTTGGAGGCTATTTAGTTTTAGGATTTGCAGGTGCAAACAACACTAGAGAAGTGTAGCATGCAGAACATTCCAAAGGTACCAGATGGGGATTGATTGAATTCCTTTCTTGTTGAGAGGGAGTGTTGAAATTTTCAACAAGAAACAGTGAAATTGGCAACTAGAAAAGACAAAAAAAAAATGCACCCACACTGGTGAGGAATTTTGATGTACCAGGAGTGAGGAATGTGAGGCGTCTAATTTATTTTTCCCTTAAATAAATTGGACAATAAATTGTAATTTCGTCTCATAACAACTTGTGTCAGTTAACTAAGTCATGATGATTGAGTTAGCTCAAGAAATTCAATTTAAGGTGATTGACGTGGATATTGGTGGCCACCTGCCTATTCCACTTGGGCCCTCGCCATTGTCTCTTTCAGTTTTTCGATTTCCTTAATTATAGCAAAATTTACTATTTTTGTCAATTTTTCAGGTCCTGAACTTCCGAAGCCATTTTGAGGCCCCAAACGATGTTTTTTGGGCATGAAAGGTTTGGCGATTTCTTAGAAATCGCGATTTCTTATAAATTGCATTAGCAGTTGCAGTCCTCGGAGAGATCTTTCTAATGAGGTATCATGTGCGTCAAACGAAGATCATTTAACAAAGTTACAACCCCAGGAAGTTGGCTTCCCAACTAACCCCAACGGGGCCCATAAACTCTTGGTGTTACATCTCCTTGGGTTAGGGTTTTGGTTGTTTAGGGTTTTATCTTATTTTTAAATAATAAAAAGACCCTTCATCCTTATTGTAACATAGTTTATAGGAACATAACTATCAGTTGTATTTATATAAAATTTCCCATGTGCAATTATAAAGTCATTGGGATGCCATGTTGGATTGCGCAATCAAGGAAGGTTGATTTTCCTAATTAATATGGAGATAATTCCATAGGAATTACGTGAGAAAGGCAGGCTGAAGGAAGGCTGAGAACTGGCTAAGTATTAGACCAATTTTGCCTAGATCAGCAAGAGACAATTGGCAGAGTGCTGGAGAGATTAAGAATTGTATTGTTTCATGATTCCTTGACTTAATACAAAATAGAGATAGAGGGTTTTGAGCAGTCGCTTCCCCAGATACATCTTGTGTTGTGCGATTGATAACTTGTTTCTCTTACTTATATGTGATTGTGCGATCATGTTTTGTTTCCACAAATTGTAGGAAGGATTCAGTATCTTGTTTTAGTACATTACAAGATCAGATTGAATCCCGTTGGTTAGATTTTCTACATGAAATAGAAGAGAGGGTTGATACCATCTTGTCTTGTGGTGGTTAGTAGGCTGCAAGGTCTGTGATAAAGACCAACATAAATGGACGAGGACTTGCACTGTAATTTAGAGCCATAACAGAAGTCGACACAGGCGTAATATTGACTGAGTTAACCCTAGTTTGAGGGTCGAAATTGAGATCTGAAGTTCATGTCAAGATTCAGTCAAAGAAATGCCCAGAATCTATGGATCCATATGAGCTAGGTCGAGTCTCTTATGGAGGCAAGAGTCGTGTTTTTTCTATGTTTGGATAGGGTTTTTTCTACAACAATTAGAAGTACATAAGTATAATGCCCTAGTTAGGACAATTTCCTAGCATGTTTAGTTCATAAGGTATGCCCTTAAGACTGTGACAAATTTGCGTAGAAGAAGATGGGTTGTGACCCTTAGAGCGAGGTTTATTTCTGCAATAAAGACTATAGATTTGGAAGATGGTTTTCAGATTCAGTATGTGTGGAGACAACATACCCAAAGGAGGGTGGAACCTAAGCAAAAGATTGAGCATGCAGAAGAAATGTGCCATATGAAGAATGGATTGACATGCAGAGGAGTTGATTTTGGTGGACTTTCCATAGAGTTTTAGACAAAGATCTGAAGAAACGTATAAAAAATTAGTAAATGTACTGTTAGTCGCTGATTTGTGACCCTATTTCAGTCATCTACAGATTGTTAGAAGTATGATAAGAGGAGTAGTTCATATTTTTTCATAGATTGGACAACAAAGATCAAATTGTCGATACACAAGAACAATGATCTTGAGAGGACTCAAACCATTGTTAGGTGGTAGATTTGAAGAGCCCTTGATGAAGACAATATTGTGGGCCCTAGATCAATAAAAAGAATCAACTGTGGTTGGGCATATTGATGGTAGTCCAAGTACAGTTGGAGGGTTGTTAGGTTACTGTCAAAGAAGAATAGCCCTGACTCTTGTTCTGGTGAAGGACAATAAAATTGGTAGAAGGGTAGGTGTATAGGGCCTAAGGATGTGCAAACTTTAAAGGACTAAAGTAACAGTCAAGTGGGCCAACCAACTAGCCCTAGTTCACTATATTGTAGAGGATTGATTCAGTGAGAAGAAGGGCAGCCTCCATAGCCCTGGACTTCTCATCTTGGAGCTATAGTATGGAAAAAGTGGGCATACCAAAGAGTTGTTCACAAATGGAATTGAGAACAACTTGTTACCACTCAAAATAGTAGTGGACCTAAAAGGGGTTCCTAAGAGGGCAACTGCTAGGACAAGGGAAACGATGGAGGCTTAGCCCATTTTCACCACAGCTAAGGCTCCTTGCTCTTCATGGACTTTTACCGATGGGTGGAGTCCCGGTAGTTTAGGAATTCACTTGTAAAGTATAGGTCAATGAATAGGTGGGAAGTGACCCTCGAAACCCTTTCCCTAAGATAAAACAAAGAGTGGAACTTTCTTTCCTTTTAAGCAAGGGAACTTATCTTCTAGGAAGAGAGGAGGGGGATTGAAGGGTTGAGGGAGAAGAAAAAGACTTATGAAGGAAGTTCTCAATCCCTAAAATCCTTTGGGAACTTGGATTCCCAAATGGTCCTTGATGAAAGGCCTTTGACACCAAATGGGGCAAGAAACAATAGAGAGATAGACATCGAAAAAGTTAAAATGCTAGGGCAACAGGAAAGCAACTAGGTAGCATGGTAGAAAGCACAACAAAGAAAATTAAAAAAATGGAAAACCCTACAAATTAGCACCCATCCAAACATCACCACAATATTTTCTTTAACTCTAAATCTCCAAATTCATCAAATTATATCCTGTGTTCAAACCTGATCCTCTCTATTAGCCATTCTGAAGATAAGGCTGAGAACTTACTACAGAACCATCACTTACATGTAGTGATCTTATTCTGTGACTAGACAACCTACTTTCATGAAGACATGGAAAGGTAAACACTCTCTGCCAAGATTTTCCATACATCCCAAGTTGAGCAACCACATATACATCACCAGTTTTTTCTCTTTAGATTTGTAACTTAGAAGAGCTTTGTCTGGCCACATCCGGGTTGCTCCCAGAGTCACCCAGGCAAGCCCTCTCAGCATCATCCTCTTTATGTAGTACCTAATTATTAATTTAATTAACCATAACAGTTTCTTGATCATGTAGGTATTTCAAATATATTTCCAATAAGCATAAATATTTCATGTTAAACAATCAGGTCAAAATACTTTAGACTATGATGCAAAAAATGCAAAGAAACCTCACCAACACTCAAAGGACAAACAAAGTCAAACCTTTACAAAGTATAAATAGATATATGATAAACTTCATTCCACCACAAAAATGTTCTTAACTAAGAAAATTCTAATTACAGTGCTTTCAAGACAAAGCTTTCAAGGGTAGTGATGTTATAAACATACCCCTACACCTCGTGAACAATCAATGTGTATAAGTAGACCATCATAAGGCTCATTTTAAACATAATTATTATTATGGAAGTGGGCTATCCCATCTAAAATCATTTTATTCAGATGACTAGTGTGGAGAAACAAAATATTAACTTGGGATAATTTGACTAAGTGTGGCTTCCCGGGTCCTGGCCGGTGCCCTTTTTGTTTGTTGGATTTCGAAATTGATGCTCACATCTTTATATCCTCCCTTTAGGTACATACAATTTGGTCTTTTTTATCTCATTATCTGCTTGATCCTGCATGGTTGCCCATGAATATTACTCAGGTTTTCGAATATTGGGAGGAAGCACCTTAGAAATACATAATGTTTTCTTTCTTTTTATTTTGGGATATATGGCTTGCCAAGAACCATTGCATTTTCAATGGGAGGTCGTTGGTTCACTCTCAGGTTTACAGTGTTATCATGATCTGGATCAGTGGTATCCCTTCCAAATCTCTCCCTCTTTGGGATATTTCTCATCGTCTTCGACCTTTCCCAATGGCCCTACCTGCAGGATACTTTGATGGAGCAAAGCAGGAGGGCGTCTGTGGATGTGGTTCCTAGATTAAACTCAATCATAAAGATCGGTATCACAGCTTATGGAACTATGGTCTAGGCACTAACACAGAGGTAGAATTGATGGCTCTCTGGAGTGTGTTGTGGATGGCTTATAATCTTCAGGTGACCTCCCTCCATGTGTATAGGGATGAAAAATCTATTATTGACGGTGTTAATGGGGTGATACAATTTCATCCTCCCAACCTCATGAATTGGATCACCTGCATCAAATACTTGATTATGAGACTACATGTTTCTGGCATCCAACACATTTTTAAACAAGTTAATACTTGGGTAGACTCTCTCTCAAAGTTGTGTCTGGCCGAATCATTTGGTTGGATTCAGATGCAGCACTCCATGGACTGTTAGATAATTGAGGAGAGATCCATACAAATTCCATAACCACATTTGCTCAATTTTCACATGGCTCTTTTTTGGCTTCGAGTTTTTTTCATTGTATATATTTTGAATTCGACCATTGCTCCTATTCTCTTATTTTGCATTCGGCTTTGTAAATGTTTTTAAACTTTCTTTCTATCAAGCTTTTTTAAGCATTAGATTGCATTTTTTATGACCTATCTTGTATGAGGATTGGCTATATTGAACATAGTATCATAATGTCGGCACTATGTAACATCTGGATCAAATGGTGTGCAGTGATCTCACTTGTTGAATATATATTGAATGATGGAAATTTTTTAGATTATGTACTGTTTTTTTATATTATTAATACAAAAAGAGCGTTTTTTCTTCTCTGAAAAAATATATTATAAATTGAATTGTTCCATGGTATTTCATAATTTTACTCAAAGAAATGATGTCATCTTGATGGTTTAGGTATATATTTAGTGATTTAAGTAGATGCTCCCTATCCATGTTATTGTACCCTTATTTCCCACACAAAAAGTTCCACTCTACCTTGCATTTTTGGCAGGAATGAAGGCTTATTTGCTAAGTTTGATGGAGTTAAAAAATGGCAGAAATGAAATAGTTTGACGAAGTTAAAATATACATGGTAATGAAGTATTATGATAATTTATTTTAATGTCTGGCTTATGACCAAAATACCAGTGGATCAAAAACACTGCGATGATGATTTTAGATGCAAAAACTGAAGTGTGCAAAAATGGCGATGAGGGTTTTTTTTTATTCGGCCCTCATCATTAACGGAACCTCTCTTCTAAATGGATCTACGCCTTACGCATAGATTCCATGGATGTTGACCAGTGTTTAATGAATTTTAAAACCAAACCGAACCCCATTTCAGGGCTTGGTACCATACATCCTGGCAGCCTCATCATTGTTGTGCTCTTGCCATTTGGCATTACCACAAACACGTAAGGTAGTATTATATTGAAAAGCGGCTCACCGGTCATTTTTCTAAGGAGTTTTGAGGGCCGGATCAATTCATATCGTTAAGCGCTGTAAGATCAAATTATTTATGGAATTCTTAAGACATTAGTTAGGGCAAGTATCCCTCCTAAGATATTTTTGAGAGCCAGCATCGGTAGTAGGAGAAGAGCCATCATTAGTACCAGTGGTTGAAGCTTATCGAGTTGAATGAGAAGCGGTAGATCCAGAGCCATGATGAGGAATGATTGCTACCACTCGATGAATGATACGCCTTTATATTCCCCATGAATGAGGATGGATCGATACCCTTCTTTTTGATTTGGGGTAGGGTCTTGTTGTGCTTTATTTATTGCCTCAGGTTTTGCGCAGGCACAAAACCCCATCTGAATCAACAACATCAAAAACATACTTCTATTTCCACGAAGTGGGTAAACCTCGCACTTTGAGGGGCGTGTATGATTACATGAGGGAATAGGTAGAACCACAATGGATCCAGCGAAGCAGAAGATCCTAAGGGAGGATCGATGTGTTATTTCAAACCTCGTCGAACAAATGGATCGGATGCAACAATTAATGGGTGCATAGCAAGCAGGTGACTCAGAGGATTCATTCGTTGCCTATGTAACAGGTATTTATGACTTTTATTTTTCTCCATTATGTCAATTCCTTTTTTATTTCTCTACGTCCCTTTCTTATGTCATGCGTATATGAAAAATGAAATCTGTTAGAGATCATGATTCAATTAATATATTCATCTAAGTTTGGATTAAATTAAGCCAGAAACCAGAGTGTAAACTTGATCACTCCAAGATTTTGACTGTGATAGAAATATTTATGTAGGGTATATTGAGTTTAAGGTATTGATTTTAAGGCTTTCAGATATTGCAAGTACCAGAGAGCAAAATCTATCTTTAAATTAAGGTAAGCGTCATAAGCGCAAACTCTGAAACCCCTAAATGTAATTTCCGTGGAAATGAGGTATCTGAGAAGGTGTAAGATACATATATTAAGAGTTAAATCGAGATCTATTACTCAGATCTTTGATCATGTGACGGTGAAATCCCCTCATGAAGCCGAGCTCCCTTCGGGGTTTCGATTTGCAAGAAAACCAGTGTGGTGGGTTCGTTTCCCATGAGGGAGGAATCTTCAATAACCTCAAATAGTTTTATCTAAATTCGAAATTCAACATCATGGTTTTCCTTGAAATTGAATGACATAGTACTGGTCTCTCTGACTGCATTTTATTTCGAATAGTGTGTTTAGGGGGATTCCTCTCAAACAGGCATATAGAACGTGTTATTCTACTATGGAAATATTCCTTTCTTCTCAATTCCTATGCGAGCGTTTGTGGATCTGTCCTCGCATGCCTGTCAAAAACCACCATAAAATTGAGGCTGAGCTCCCTTTCCAGTTCTAATAAGAGAGAAAACCAAGGACACGGGTTTGATTCGCGTGACAAAGCTAGCATCAATAATTTGAAGTAATTTTTTCCCATTATGGTTGTGTGATGATTTGTTTTGTGTTAAACTTGAGAATCAGTGAATGGAGGAATTAATGCTTTCATGGATATAAAACCAAAAATACTTTCGGAGGATAGTTTGAGCAAAAAATTAATGCTTTTGGTGGAGGATATGAATGCAAAGTTTGGGTTTTGTTCTAGTCATTTTCTAACAGATAAAACCAATTAAACTAGCAATTGCACCGGGAGGTGCAAGGGAACGCCGAAAGGAGGAGATGTGAATTCTGTTGTGCTATCAATAAGAGAAAAATGGTGACCTTGATAGTTTGTTGAGCAAACAATACTTGAGCTCGCATTAGTGAGGCTCATTGACCTATTTGAGTAGAAAGATATAGAAATGGTTGCCAATCCATCTCTCATTGACCTATTTGAGTAAAAAGATACAAAAATGATTGTCAATCCCTCTCAAACCTCTAGAAATCAAATTGATATTGGTCCTCTATGATGTTTCCTAAAATTACTCCAATGCAACATTTCCCTGCTCCCGCCTCCCAGAAAGTTAGCAGAACATTGCTTTGCACTGCCCACCAATGTAGAGCAAGTTTGTGCAGAATATCTTAAAGCGAGATTTGTTAAATGCGGATCAGGCACTACTGTAAGAGCCACAGAATAAGATTAAAAATTCTCCCATGAAGGGTCGTTGCCTCTATTCAATGTGTGAATATGTAATATCTTCTTGCAGCAAAATAAGCACCAAAATTTTTCCAAAGGGAATATAATTGCGCCAACAGAGAAGGAAATAAGGGAAAAACCCATGATAGGAACCAAAATCTTGCACGACGTGTCCAAGATTTGATACCACAAAACCGATTTTTATTTTTACTTCCAAATGACAAATAGAAAGCAGAGAAAACACAGACATCTCCAAGAAGTGAAATTCAGGATAGTTTTTTGGGAAAATGGTGTTGAATTTTAAAAATCCACAACATGGTTTTTTTTTGCAGAATACACCCAGTTGATTTAAACTCAAACAGTTTGCAAAAATTAGGAGCGGTTTCAGATATTTCGTTAGTTATTTGAAGGGCGATATTTGCAAAAACATCCTGCAAATTGGGATGACTCATCTCTGCTGGAATTCGATTTATATGATGAAAATTTTCTAAAATTTGAAGCCCAGCTGCTGAATATCAACATCAACTTGGTAGAAAACTCAATTTCAGTTAGTTCACTGCTAATTAGTGGAAAATTCACACATCTTCTAAGTATTATATCGTATTGTAGAACCGGCAGGAGGAAGTGGACCAGAAGCAGACAAGAACTTAGTTTGAGCTAGAAGCCTCACACAAATTCGGATATTGACCTCAAAGAAGTAGTGGGCAGTTAGAATATTGAAGGTAATGCTTTGATCAAAGGAACACCAGAAGTTGAACCCTTGATATTCCTGAATTTCGAGTTCTTTTCACTACCCACTTTAATTTTATCGATGAAAACATGCTCTTTATCCCAACTACGATTCCAATAACAAGAGGACCAAATTCCATGTTGTCAAATGTTTAGTGAAATTTCCATGTGAACAAAATCAAGATTGTTAGCAATACAAATATTAAGGACATCATTGGAGGTAATATTCTTGGAGGAAAGATTGTCAAAGGACGCAACTAGTCATAAACACGAACCTCAAATGTACACAGGTGTTTTGTTAAAAGGTTAATCTTGTTGACTATGATGATGAACCCTTATCTCCTTTAACTCACAAGATATGTTTATCCTAGAATTTAAATTATAATACAGAAGGAATATGGTACAGTGAAAACTTATACAATGCAATAATTTGAAAAGCATCTTAATTTTACGGCTTTCTCTCTTGTTGACACTGTTTCTATAGAATTTTCAAGGAAATTGTTCTTCAAAACCATGTTAATGCACTGCAGAAGTTTCCTTCATTCAATTGAGGTCAAAAGTTTCTCTTGATGTTCCTTCATTAGAGTTTTCGGCTTTGCTAAAAGCATTTCTAGAAACCTTTCGAAACGAGTCAAATGGAAACTTCAATGCCCTCATTTTCTCTGTAGAATTTTCAATCATATCTGCCATGGTATTTGAAATTCCATGTGTTGCAGCTCCAAACCATGAAGGTGAGCAATCCCATGGATTTCTGCTCAGAGTTAATTGCCATCTCCAAGGAGACATAAACTCTAAAATGATTCTCTGTTTTGCATAATCCAATTTTAACTAAATCTTTCCACGTGAGTAAATTTAACCCGTGCCTGCAAAACATATGTGAAGGAACTAATTTATATGCTTTCTTCATCCAAACGAAGACCAATTCTTACCTTTCAGTAGATTCTAATTATCCTCACCTTAATTTTATCAGAACCTTTATTTATTCCACAAAGAATATCAGTTAATGATCTATCTCTGCCATGAAGAATATCATTAACCATAATTTCATTGTCATTTAACAATTTTGCCTCAAGTGCGTCTCCCAATCTATTGGCAGAGTTAGACTTGGTGCTTGAGGAAGTTTCTGGTTCTGAAGTGCTTTTAAATAATGACCAAGAAACCTTCTTTGGTTTTCCATTATCACTATTTTGGACATGAGAGGGACTATGAGATGGAAAAATGATGCAGGGTAAAAAGGTGACATTGGTAGAGCTCCATTCTCCTTTGATTCCATAAATTTAGCTCGTGAACCTGATAGTGCCATTTTCATCCTTGTTGCTCCATCACTGCCACTCAAATGAAGAACCCTTTCACGCAGAAGTTTTTGATCTTCGAGAACCTATAAAATGCATGTAATGACGAGAATTTAGACTCAAACTGGGTTTATAGAATTAAACCCAGTTTAATTTCTCATTAGCTACCTCTTGAATTTCTCACAGTATTGCAATTGGTCCACTGCAATTGAAGCCCATTAGTTTTTGTTTTAAATTTGATAGTTCATCTCACGATTCCAATTTGCAGTGGTGAATTATTACATTACACATGCCTTGACAAACCCTAATTTTTATTTTAGAATATGTTCATATTGATGGAGAAAAAACTGATATTTCCGAGTTATTGGTCATACATCTGAGAGCTGACTCTTCATTTACAGTCACTAGTTGGCTAATAACAATGGTACAATGCATCTTTATTATTTATTATTTTCCGAGCTCTCAAAATTGTGCATTTCGATTTTGGGCCCATATATCCTATTCAAAAACTGTAAATTCAGATCCCTTATCTGTGTATCCTTGTTCGCTTGTTTGTGTTATAGTGTAAAAATATAAAAATATTTCCTTGATCTTTTTGATAGAATTCTTCCTTCAACTAATACTATCAACAGGGAATGCACATTTGACATTTTATTAAAAAAAATAGCTGCAAATGGAGCCATGACATGTGGTAGTTAAAATAAAAACTGGCCTGGTTTCAAAACTGAAATCGCTCATTGACATAGGGTTTGCCCATAGGCACACAAAGGAACTAAATAACAATGCTAGTGGCCCAAGGCCTTGCTTTAAAACAAGTAGCATGAGTTAACAACAGCTGTGATCAGCCCAGTTTTTGGTGGAGAATCATTGTGGTCCTTGGGGTTGGTCCCCAACCATCTCCATCAGGTTTTGATTGGTGAAAAAGCATTTTGTCAGGCCCAAGAGGATTTTCAGCCTCCAAAGCAGAGATGGAAAGAGAAAGTGTGAGGATCTGAGCATTCTTCTACATTGGCAGAGGTGTCCAAAATTTCTTTGATCTTATATTGTATGGAAACTAAAGAATTATATTTGCCAATGGAGCCTTGGTTCATTGCCAAGGTTGAGGGAGGTATTAAGCTGCCCACCAGGGTCCCGTTTTGCAATGGTATGTGGTATGCCCCGCTTAATGGCATGTTTCAGAAAGGGACAAGGCTAGGTACAAATCCTAGGTCATTTTGGTGGAAATTATTTATTCAGACCTCCATTTACCTCGACTTTGGGATGTGTACTTCAGTAGAATTGTTCTTTTGATCACCACAGATTGTCAAATGGAAGGAAGCAAACATTGAGCTTAATTGTATCTTTATTCCTTGTTTAAAGTTGGGATTGCAATTTCTTTTTCTATATTAGGGCTTTTGTTTTTTTTGTTTTTTTTATTTATAAAATCATGAAGTGGAGTGAAAAGACAATTGCAATTGACATCTCAACTCGTTTTGGCAAATACTATCTGCTAATTATTATAACAAACATAATGTGTCAAAACTGTAATCTATATATTTTTCTTGGGTTTTGTTTTTTGTAGGGGCTACAAACGGTTCTTTAGACAGGCTGTACTGGAGACATCCGATTTAATGATTGCTTGAAATTGAATTGCACAGTGGGTGTTGTGGTCTTTGCCATTGAATACCCCAGGTTGCATTCGATAAGAACCTGCCATGTCTTCGGCCAGAGGAGGAGGAGGCATCTTGGGAGACCATCCAGGCCAGCCCCTCCTCTTGGGGGTCAAGCATCTTATCCTAACCAGAAGAAAACCACCTGAGTACCCAAAGGAACGAAAAACCCGCACGGTCACATGCAAACCCTAAAAAACCTCTCGCCTTCTCGCTTCTTGCCTATACAAAGCTAGAGTCTCAGTTGGTCTGCTAACTCGAGCTGCCTCTTCCAGGCAGAAATTACTTCGTTTAAATCTAAGTGGAGGTGCCTCCTCAAACTTGTATGTTTTGTCCAGGGGGCAACAGAATAGCAAAGAATAATAACAAAGGAAACAAAATATTGAGAAGAGAAGGAAGTACCTTGTCAAAATAGTATCATTCTCCAATAAAACGAGGCAAAATGTTCAAATTTGGCGCGCCTATGATTGAACACAGCAAACAGATGATACATCGGGTCAAAATGTATGCAACCTTCACGAAACCAAGGCCAAACCTCCAAGGCTTTGAAGCAAAAAAATAATCTCACTAAAAAAAACACATACCTTACTGGATTCAAATGGAGTTTAGAAATAACAACTCAAAGAACAACAATTTTCAAAATTTCCTGTTGAAGCTCAAAAAACATACACACATCATTAAAATCCTTTGTCTTAACCTATAAACCTTTAAATTTGTGAACGCCTCGCAGTCGAAGACATACAAACTTTCAGAACTTTACTACTGTTTTCTGAAAAATGCCAAATCTTAAATATTTTTTGACTACTTCCCTCGAATAAGTCCTAATCTTTGAAATTTTCACCTTTCTCGCATCAGATAAGAGCAGAGCTTCAAATTTTCGCCTCCTTAAAACCACACAAAAACAAATCGCCTCCAAACGCACGCAAAAAAAAAACTCAAATCTACACCAAAAGCAAAGTGACGAGAATCAAAATAAACTACTTCAAAGGGGCATCAGTTGTGCAGCATAAGCTTCATCCTCGGACCACGTAAATTGTAGATTCCGTCCCTTGGTTTCTCTGCATCACCAACTTGACGCTTTAGCATTTAACTCTTGAAAAACCCGATAGAAAACATAAAAATAAAAATCGCACGGACCAAATCACAGAAAAAATGAAAAGGAAAATAGCGAATTCAAATTTTATCGTGTTGGAACTAAAATTCGCAGAGGAAGTGAAGTGCATTTATGTCGCTCTTCGTGGACTCGTTGCTTCACCTGTACCGCCTGTACTAGCTGTATGGTTTGGTTCATTGGTATTATCGTAGGACGAACTCAGTGGACGAACCCATTGGTTACATGTGTCAATTTTTAACTAGACAGAAGAGCGATGGGAAAACGTTTTGACTGCATGGGGTGAACAGTGTTTGCTCACCCCACTCCAACAAAGATAACACCTCCGGCGTAAATAATGTAACAATTACAAGAGATGAATGGAGTAGGCTAAGAAATGAAATGGATTAATGTTTTCTTTTCATCCCATTGACAAAAATCAATTTTAATTTTAATTGTTTATAGTTTATTTGATAACTACATATTTTACATTTGAAAACACATTCTATGAAGGATTTAATTACCTTATTTTTTTAACATATTTTTTATTTTTTATTTTATTTTATAATGCTCAGTGGTATAACTTTTTTTCTATGCCATAATTTATATAGCAATTTTTTTTTAACATATTTTTGTTTTTTTCTTTTTATTTTATAATGCTTAGTGGTATAATTTTTTTTCTATGCCATTGTTTATATAGCAATTAAAGTTCAACGTTGTTTTGTTTGTACTAGTAAAATTATAAACTTGTACTTTACAATATTTGTTATTTTTTTTTTTTTTTTTTTCTTTCATTTTCTTTGGTGCTTTACATGAGAGACCAATTCAAGAACTGGTGAACAAACACATGATATACTTGTTGGGAAAATAGGCATTCTAATTTTTCAACAAGGCTTCTAAAACATAGGATCCCCATTTGGATCATGGACCTTCTTGGCTGTCATTGAGGACTTGGATGGCATGGATACTTAGCAAGCCTTTTATTAATAAATTATTCTTGAACACAAGAAAAGCTAGATTAGAAAATCAAATAGCCTACATGTCATTTTGACATCTTTTTCCAGCAACTGGATATTTTTTGTGATAAAAAATTGATGTAAGTGAGACTCTAAATTTTCTATGTCCTCCAAAAGATGAACCTTATTCTTAGATTTATTTAAGGGTTTGACATGATTATAGAAATCATTTTTGACCGAAAGAATTTTTCTGGGAATCTGGAGATATGATTTCAAATCTTGTAAGTTCTTTTATCGACTTCAATGTTTTATCATTTCCTAACTAAGATTTTGACATCACTTTTTGGTTTTTTGTTGTTAATTTTAGATTGGCCCTATGAAGTACAAGAGCATCTCCACTGGTTTTGCTATTTTTCTTAAAGAATAAGGAGAAAAGGGTTTATTCAAAATCTGGGTGCCAACTCTTCTTGGATATAGTGTTGAAGGTGCGTGAAAGTTTGGGTTTCATGAGTTCTTTAAGAAATACTACTCAGACATTACAAGGCCTGACTATACTGCCAAATACAAGAAATCAATCTACTTAGCAGAATGTGCATCTGCATAATTTATTGGTGATATTTCCCTTTTTCCTTTTGAGGTTGTAAACATTAGAGTACAACCACGACCTGGATTTGATAGAGGATTATCTGATGGGATTCCAAAGTTTGTTAGATCACGAAGAGTTCTAGGGTGAGTTTTCCCCCCTTTCTTACATTTTTTTTTATTATCAATTTTGAATAAAATTTCATGTAGTACTCATGAAATTTGATTGTGTTTCCTTAATGAATGCAGTTTATACAAAGGTATTAGTCCACTTTGGGGATGCCAAATTCCTTGCAAGTATCAAATATTCCCATTTCCTATCATAATTATATATATTTGTAGAATATAGATGCTTATATTTAAGCTTTCTACAGTGTATTATAATAACCTATGCTCTCTAGGGGTGAAAGCTATTTTTTTCTATGTTTTTAAATCTATTAATATATTGGCATATAGGGGATAAGTGCATATATTGTGTTTTTCTGTAGATAGTATTATGATAATCTATGCTACTTTGGAGAGAAAATTTTGACTTTAACATGTCTTTTAATCTATTTCAGTGAAATGCATAAATTTGTAAGAAAAATAAATGAGAGTCCAAACTGCATCTTACTAGTGGAGGGATGGGGCCACCTATGTCTCATGTTACTAGTAAAACTAGTCCTGATGGAACTAGTCTTGTTCAAACGGAAATTATTTTTAAGAAATCTTCCATAGGAGATACATGTGCTCAAGTTACATGGGTACAGTGGGATACATATCCATCTGAACAGAGACCTTCGCTGCCAACTACTCCTTAATTTGATTTATCTAGATTTCCAGCTTCAATAAAGGCATATTCAAATAAAATTATATCTCTTGTGGGTCTAAGTTCATATGGGGCAGTCACGTCATATTTGGAACTTCAAGATAAGGAATCAAAAGATTTAAATCTGGCTAATGGTTTCATTGTTTCTGTTTCATCCAAGGTTAATATTAATTATCAAATAAAAATATAGGAGATATTTGGGAAGGTGGCATGGGAGAATCAAGGAGTAGTAGAAAAGGAAATGAAGTCTAAGGTTTTATGGATGAGCAACTTTTAGGGTACAGAAAAAAAGAACAAGTTTTCTCTAAAGAAGACTTTCCACGTTCTCCTTTTGATCATCAAAGTATATTGGTTTTGTTATCGAGCCACTATGTGTTGAAGGGGACAGTCTGTGGAGTTCACAACTCTTTCAGATGAAGTATTATGGCAGTTTTGACAAGCCACTAGAACGGTACGTCCGTGATTATTTGTTTGACCAGGTAGATTTTTTCTTCATTTTTTTCTTCTTCCGTAGTTTTCAAGAAGTTTTTTTCTTCATGTCTATTTCGTCTTACGTAGTTTTCCCTTGCTATCTTGTAAAATCTGCATTTACACAATAATAATTGGAAATTTTTGACGTAACAAATACCAAAAACATGCAAAATTCCTGTTGTTGTTTCTGTAATGAACCCTCAGAAGCACATGTTATTTGCTACACACACCATGAGGGAAGATTCATGATATTGGTAAGATAATTACCTTTATTGTTAGCATTACCTGGTGAACTTGAAGGAAAAATAGAGAGTGGCATATGTGCTTAAGATGTGCATGTAAAGATGGAGTTCCAGAAGCAACTCGATAAGCCCCACTTTTCCTGTTTGAGGCTGCATGGGGTTTATCCTTTGGAAAATTCCTAGAGATTATTTTTTCTAATGATGTTGTAGCAAGTAGAGTTTTCAGCTGTGGTCATTCATTACATCGAGGTCGTAGGCTACCATAGCAGCCAAGGTGCCAACCCAACAACTGTGATGCTCCAGGGCTCTAGACACCCTCTAGGCCATAACCAATTCGTTTCGTCGGTTAGTCCAAAAACAAAGTGGCACACCCTTCTCCGAGATGGCTAATTCCTCTACAATGCCCACCTTCCAGGGTTCACCAATCGGTTGCTAGAATTTTTGTCGCTTCCAAAGTCCGAGCAGGAGACTCACCAAAAATAATCCTCAGTCAGTCTAGAACCCAAGTACATGGTTCACCCAATGGTTTCCATAACCATGAATCATAGAATAATCCACTTGCCTCCCTTACTAGGTATCCAACTCCCCCCTTTTATAAACATATCTCTCCTTTATTTAATATTATATTATAATATTATAACATTACTTTTTCATCAAGACACCTTTACTAGTCATGGAGTCATCAACCCCACATACTCTTTTGTCTAGGTCCGCTTATAGCCATTATGTATATATTAATATGCATAAATTAAACTTATTTACCATATCATGATATCTAGTCTCATAAAATAAAAAACAAATACACACATTGGCCCCAACACTTAAACACACATACACATGGACATATTTCCCTAGAAGCAAGCCCCAACTCACCAGCCTAATTAATTATGTCCCAGCTCACCAACCTAATAATCTCACATATACATGGTGAATATAACATAGGGGTTGAATAAGGGATGTTACATCCTCCCTCTTGTTTTATGAATTGTCCTCAGTGCATTTATTATATACATAATCTAGAACTGTTGCTGCATAGTGAAATTCTCCTCCATGCTTTCATCCTCATAGTTAGTATGTTGCAGGTCCATTGTTCATATTATACAGATATTTATTTAAGGACATCCTCAATTTCCTGTGCACGAACAGGGTCCAAAGATCGTTGTCACACCCCACATTGATGGGTGTGCAACCCAACACAAAATCCATCATCCTTCAAATCTGAGATATCTTCTGAGTGCACATTTTTGGAAATGGCCATCATACTTCCAGTCCATGAATATCTCTCCAAAACTGAAATGCTTCCCTTGCAACTATCTGGGAGCATACATTATTGGTTCTATTGCCTCAAATTTAATTCAAGTGTTGCAGGATAAGGTCAAGCCTTTGTCATAGGAATAAACTCATCCTCATAACTTTTGTCTCTGCATGAAAACATAATGTTGGAATCATCAATTCAAGGACATCCTAAATTCCATGTTCACGACCAGGGTCCATAGGTCTTTGCCACACCCCACATTGATGGGTGTGCAACCCAGCACAAATTCCATCATACTTCGAAACTTAGATAACTTACGAGTGCAAATTTTTGGAAATGGCCATCATAAAGACTTCTAGCCCATGAATATCTCTCCAAAACTAAAATGCTTTCCTTGCAATTATTTGGGAGCATACAATATTGGTTCTGTTGCCTCAAATTTAATTCAAGTGTTGTAGGATAAGGTTGAGCCTTTGTCATAGGAAGAAACTCATCCTCATAACTTTTGTCTCTACTTGAAAACATAGTGATGGAATCCTGAATTCAAGGACATCCTTAATTTCTTGTGCACGAATAGGGTCCAGAGATATTTTTCACACCCCACATTGATGGGTGTGCAACCCAAAACAAATTCCATCATAATTCAAAACTGAGATAACTTATGAGTGCACATTTTTTCTAGAATCCTCAATTCAAGGACATACGCAATTCCCTGTGCACGAACCGGGTCCAGAGAACTTTGTCACACCCCACATTGATGGGTGTGCAACCCAGCACAAATTCCATCATACTTCAAAACCGAGATAACATCTAAGCACACATAGTGTTGGAATCATCAATTCAAGGACATCTTCAATTCCCTATGCACGAATAGGGTCCAGAGATCTTTGTCACACCCCACATTGATGGGTGTGCAACCCAACATAAACTCCATCATCCTTCAAATTTGAGATAGCTTCTTAGTGCACATTTTTGGAAATGGCCATCATAAAGACTTCCAGCCCATGAATATCTCTCCAAAACTGAAATGCTTCCCTTGCAACTATCTAGGAGCATACATTATTGGTTCTATTGCCTCAAATTTAATTCAGGTGTTGCAGGATAAGGTCGAGCCTTTGTCATAGGAATAAACTCATCCTCATAACTTTTGTCTCTCCATGAAAACATAATGTTGGAATCGTTAATTCAAGGACATCCTAAATTCCCTGTTCACGAACAGGGTCCATAGATCTTTGCCACACCCCACATTGATGGGTGTGCAACCTAGCATAAACTCCATCATACTTCGAAACTTAGATAACTTATGAGTGCACAATTTTGCAAATGGCCATCATAAAGACTTCTAGCCCATGAATATCTCTCCAAAACTGAAATGCTTTCCTTGCAATTATTTGGGAGCATACAATACTGGTTCTGTTGCCTCAAATTTAATTCAAGTGTTGTAGGAGAAGGTTGAGCCTTTGTCATAGGAAGAAACTCATCCTCAAAAATTTTGTCGCTACTTAAAAACATAGTGTTGGGATCCTGAATTCAAGGACATCCTTAATTCCTTGTGCACGAACAGGGTCCATAGATATTTGTCACCATATGTGCTCTATGTTCTGGCATATAAAATTATGAAGGCACCATAGCCTGATTTGTCATGTTGTGAAATTTGGCAGTTTCACAATATTTTTGCACAGTAGTGGCTTCCTGGATTGGAAGTGAAACTATAACGATGTAAAAATATCAATAATGTTCTAATAACTGCACATAAATTTGAAAATCACAATTTTGATCTTTAGTGAGCCCTGGACATGCATGCCATTAAAGACTACTTGCACTTAGCAAGAGATAGGTAAATCCGTGAAACTCTTTTGTAGACTTAGTACTCTCACTTGAATTTGTACATTAGAATTATGGAAGTGTAGGAAGATGCATAGGTAGAAGTACTGTAGCACTATATTTTATGAATTTTCCATAGGTACATCTGCAGGAGGTTGTGTGCAATCAGGTCAGGCTGTAAGTTGTAACACAGATTTTAACTTGAGAAATGCAAATTCGCCACTTGGCATGCAATTTTAACACCTTGGGGTGCATTCTAAGTATGGAATATGATGTTCCATGGCATATAAGATAGCCCTTTTTCCTTATCATACATCAGGTTTTCTATTTATGTACATGGCATGCAATTTTTAATGCAAGTGGATATTTTGGCACTATGGAAATAATAGGTAGAAAGCACAGTAGTAATAAGGAGACACATGACCTTGGAGATTCATTGGAGCTTAGGACCTTTGAAGGATTGTTCGACCCTGGGGAGCAGTGCTCATGCCATGGAGGGCTTGCTTGTTAATCACTATCACCTTTGATGCTGACACATGTCACGTAGAGTAGAGTGCTTCACATTGGTGGACCTACTTGTGTCTTGCAAGTTTTCTTCTAGTGGAATAGGTCCACTAAAGCCCCTTTACCTCTCATATAAAAAGAGGAAGGAGTGGGTTGTTATTATAGTCGATCATGCACTTGTGCATATTCCTTTCAAGCTTGGGTTGGGGATGTAAGAGCAATGCTACTCTCTCTCTCTCGGTGACAATATATCTGAGTTGTGCTTTGCTCTATCTTCCTTACAAGGATTCCTTGAAAGATAAATAGATTGGTGAACATAAGTAACTAATCTGAACTATAGCGAAAAATATGATATGAATATTCTATTAATTGAGGTTCTAATACCAATGATGTGAGCCAACCTAGAATTCTGCTATTATAACTGAAATTTGAAATCCAAAAATTCCAGAACTAGATCTGAAATATAAAAAATAAAGCAGACCAAAAAACCAAACAGTTACAAGTCGAGGGGTAGTCATGAAACTATTAAAATTCCTCCACTTGAATCTTGTATCTTTATCTGCATATGTTTTAGAGAGAAACCATCACTGTTTTTCTCCAGGGACTTTATTGGCTCAAAAACCTGTCAGTGTTTATAGTCAAGCTCAACGATAGTGAAACAAGCCATTCTCCACGAAAATTTTCTGTTGTTTGGGACTAGGTGCTCTTTTATGAAACAAATCTAACAGTGTTTTCAAAAACATTGTCAGATTATAGCTACTAAAACTATGTGGCTATAGTCATGTTTCATGATGGTTTCCTACTTTCTTTAAGCAATGGGCACTTGTTTAGGAAACAACTGGATGGATGACAGTTAATGGAATTCTTTCTAGTTGCTCCAATTTTCTTGATGAAAAGAAAGAGAAATGAAACTTGGAAAAAACTTTAGAAGAGTTCCTTGACTAAATGGAGTTGTTGAACAATGCACATAATGGATCAACACGTTGAAGCATAAAAATACAGAAGATTCCCTACAAATAGTGCACATAGTGGGTCATCATGTGGGATAGAATATAAATATTCTTGAAATAATAATAGCATGAATTTTACATTGATGGACTTGGACATTAGAGGTGGTTTACCGTTTGCTGCTAGACCTTGTTTGGATCTTTGAAATACATTCTTCCTCAAAGTGTTGGATTAGTATGGAGCTTGGTGACTTCATGTTGTTGATGCATGAAGGGAGTTTGTGTGCTTGGAGTAGAGTTGGGTATTTCACCATGAAAAAAACATCCCAAAATCAACATGATCACACAAAATCCCTTGACATGTGAAATATTTCATTGAGGGAGTGGATATGTAGGTGTGGGATTCCTTAAGGTGACACATTACCTTGGATATGCATTGTCCTTAAGGAGACACATGACCTAGGAGATGCATTGGAGCTTAGGACCTTAGGAGGATTGTTGGACCTTGGGGAGTAGTGATCATGCCATGGAGGGATTTCTTGTTAATCATTGTCACATTTGATGCTGACACCTGTAATGTAAAGTATAGTGCTTCACATGGGTGGACCTACTTGTGTCTTTCAAGTTTGCTTCTAGTGGACTAGGTCCACTAAAGCCCCTTTACCTCTCATATAAAAAGAGGAAGGAGTGAGTTGTTATTATAGTCGATCATGCACTTGTGCATATTCCTTTCAATCCTGGGTTAGGGATGTAAGAGCAGTGCTACTCTCTCTTTCTCGGTGAAAATATATTTGAGTTGATGTATATGTTGGTGACAATATATCTGAGTTGTGCTTTGCCCTATCTTCCTTACAAGGATTCCCTGAAAGATAAACAGATTGGTGAAAATAAGTAACTAATCTGAACTGTAGCAAAAAATATGATATGAATCTGCTATTAATTGAGATTCTAATACCAATGATGTGAGCCAACCTAGAATTCTCCTATTATAACTGAAATTTGAAATCCAAAAATTCTGGAACTAGATCTAAAATATAAAAAATAAAGCAGACAAAAAAACCAAATAGTTACAAGTTGAGCGATAGTCATGAAACTACTTAAGTCCTCCACTCAAATCTTGTATCTTTATCTACATATGTTTTACAGAGAAACCATCACTATTTTTCTCCAGGGACTTTATTGGCTCAAAAACCTATCAGTGTTTACAGTCAAGCTCAACGATAGTGAAACAATCCATCCTCCACGAATATTTTCTGTTGTTTGGGACTAGGTGCTCTTTTATGAAACAAATCTAATAGTGTTTTCAGTAACATTGTCAAATTATAGCTACTGAAACTATGTGGCTATAGTGATATTTCATGATGGTTTCCTACTTTCTTTAAGCAATAGGCACTTGTTTAGGAAACAACTGGATGGACGACAATTAATGGAATTCTTTCTAGTTGCTTCAATTTTCTTGATGATAGGAAAGAAAAATGAAACTTGGAAAGAACTTTAGAAGAGTTCCTTGACTAAATGGAGTTGTTGAGAAATGCACATAGTGGATCAACATGTTGAAGCAGAAAAATCTAGAAGATTCCCTACAAATAGTGCACATAGTGGGTCATCATGTTGGATAAAATATAAATATTCTTGAAATAATAATAGCATGAATTTTACATTAATGGACTTGGACATTGGCGGTGGTTTACTGTTTGTTGCTAGACCTTGTTTGGATGTTTGAAAGACATTCTTCCTCGAAGTGTTGGATTAGTATGGAGCTTGGTGACTTCATGTTGTTGATGCATGAAGGGATTTTGTGTGCTTGGAGTAGATTTGGGTATTTCACCATGACAAAAACATCCCAAAATCAACATCAGCACACAAAATCCCTTAACATGTGAACTCTTGGGTTGAGGGAGTGGATATGTAGGTGTGGGAGTCCTTAAAGTGACACACTACCTTGGATATGCATTGTCCTTAAGGAGACACATGACCTAGGAGATGCATTGGAGCTTAGGACCTTTGGAGGATTGTTGGACCTTGGGGAGTAGTGCTCATGCCATGGAGGGCTTGCTTGTTAATCACTGTCACCAGTGATGCTGACACATGTCACGTAGAGTAGAGTGCTTCACATGGGTGGACCTAAATGTGTCTTTCAAGTTTTCTTGTAGTGGACTAGGTCCACTTGTTATTGTAAAGCCCCTTTACCTCTCATATAAATAGAGGAAGGAGTGAGTTGTTATTATAGTCGATCATGCACTTGTGCATATTCCTTTTCATACTTGTGCGCATATTTGTTGTGTGATACTTATATTTCATAAATATAGATTTATATTTCATTATCTATATCAATATATAAGAACAGGTTTGTGGATTGTTCATATTTCTCAAACTGTAGAGTTGTTCCTTTCCTGTTGCATGTTCCTTTATATTGTTATGTTGTTATTCAAATTTCTAGTTGTGCTTTCCAGTTATTCTCCTACATAGTACATGCTTTGATAGATTATATCAGAAGTCTTACCAATGCGATAACATTGATTGTTGTATGTGGACATTTTTGTTCAGGATGGTCCATTACAGAATCAAGATGAGGAGATGGATCATGCAATTGCACTTTCTCTTTCTGAAGAACTAACCAAACCAGATGGTATATGATGGCAATTTCATTTTGTACAATTACTTTTAGTTTAATTATATCATTTAGATTGACGCTTTTCATATATTCAACTAAACTTTTGTTGCCTAACAAGACTTTCTCATTTCCATGTTTTAGTGAATTTTTTTTTGGTTTGATACTCTCATACAACCTTTATCAAGTTACATGCACCCTCATTAGAAAAAAAAATAGAATTTTTCTTTCCATGACTATCTTTCTTTTTCATTGTTGACTTAGGAAATTATTTTAGCTAAGAAACTAGTTTCAAGGTTATGGCATAACTTGTCATATAAATTGAATAAAAGTTATATCCAAAATGTTAACTTTTAAACTACTTAGCTGGTTTTAGGCTTTCCATTTAAAATCTACTTCAGTTTGAACTTTGAACAAGTTGTTCCATAGACTTGAATAAAGAGATTCTGGTGTAAGGATTAAAAATTAGCCCATAAGGCCTTTTCAGTTACTCATTTATTTTATCTGAATATAACATTTACTATTAAATTAGAACCACTTGGCACAAATATGTCAAAGATCAAGATCATACTTATTAGAGTGTCGTAGAATAAAAATAGGAGCAAGGATACTGAATTATTTTAGTTTTCCTAGTTCTTATTCATTTGGTGTATCTTTGCACCTTTCGGGGCAATTTATAGTTTAAAGTATAATTCTTTAAAGGGTGCTAGCTCAATGGAAGAGCACAACGCACCTAGCAGAGGTTGGTGGTTCGATTCAATATTATACTGATATTCATAGGGAATGATGAAGATTAGTTTTGGTAGAAGATGCTTTTGACCATCACCAATGAGCTTATGGTGACATTTTTAGGCCCTCACCAAAATATGAAATGGTGACGGTCAACGAACGCCACCATATATACGCATCAATAGTGACGACCATTAAAGGTCTGTCACCATAAATCGTTGTTGTTGATATGAAATGGTGAGGGTCATTGTTTGTCATTATAGTCATTATTCATGGTAGACCTTGATGTCACCAATGAGTTTATGGTGACAGTCAATGAACATCGCCATATATATGCACCAATAGTGATAGCCATGAAAGGTCCATCGCAAAAAATCGTTATGAAATGGTGACGGTCACTATCCTCATTATAATCAATATTTGTGACGGACCTTGAATGTCACCACAACACATACTTTCGGTGATGCCACCTTTGGTGACAGAGGCTATTGTTCGGTCACTATCCGTCACTATAAATCATTATTGGTGACAGACCTTGAATGTCACCACAACACCTATACTTTCGACAAAGCCACCTTTGGTGACGTTCAATTTTTGGTGATGAAGGCTCTTTTGACCCTCACCAATGAGCTTATGGTGACCATTTTTTCCCCTCACCAATGTGATTTTTTCTTGTAGTGCAAGAAGAGACTTCCTAATCATATGGATTTCCAGATTAATTATACATATCGGAATTTTAATATCTTTCGAACAGCTTTTGATGAGGGTGCTTCCACATGTGTGATGTCTCTCGCATGTTGGAAGGCTATTGGATATCCTTCAGCTGTCCCTTCAGCTACTCTTCTGACTGCGTTTGATGGTTATTCTCACAGGCCACATGGAATTGTTCCAACTTTACCCATCTGTGTTGGGGGTAAGACTGTCAATATCGAAGTCAAGATAGTTGATGCAAACCTAGATTATAACCTTATGTTGGGGCGAAACTGGATCTATGAGATGGATGTTATTGCATCCTCATTGTTTCGTATTTTATGTTTCCCTCACGAAGGGAGAATTTTCACTGTCAATCAGATTGACGATTCTCCTGTAGATCCGAATGCATCTGTTGACTCGACTATTCCCTTGGTGAATGATACCAAGCAACCTGTTGAGAATTTGGGGGTTGGAATGTATACATCCTTGATGGGTACTTTTGATTTTCCACCTCCTTCAGTTCATATCAATGCTATTTTATCCTCCAGGGTTCCCACTCGGAGAGATTTCTTTAAAACTCATTATTTTTCAAACCCTTGGACCTTACCTTCTCCTACCTCCACATTATAAGAAGGTCAAGTGGGTGGAATGGAATTTCCTATGTCTGCAACTAAGATTGCTTATAGATCTATTGTTGACTCTGCAGATTTTGTGCCAGTTTCTCTTTCACCGAAGGAATTGGATGGAGATGTGGCTCTAGCTTGGACTCTTAGCTCATCTTCTGCTCAGGATTACCTTGATACCACTCTTCCATTTGAAGAGGCCATCCTTGAAGCAATGACTGGTGTAGAGAGACCGTGGGATGATTTTCATCATCAGTCCTATTTTCTACCAGACTTGCGAGAAGTTGAATCAAGTTTCTCTAGCCTTCAGTCTACTGGTCCTGTTCACCTAGTTTTGAACCCTTTAGCACCAGCACATGTATTTGCTGAAGGGAACATGACTATCATTTCTGCTACTACCCCAGTGAACATCTCCAGAGATCCCAACATCATTGAGAATGTCTTCGTTGGAGCTGAATGTTCCCCTGAAGAAATTTAGACTTACACCGATCTCTTTCGAGAATTTCAGGATGTGTTTCCTTGGTCTTATGAGGAAAATCTTAGTATAGACCCATCTATTTTCCAGCATGAGATCAAGACATACAAAAATGATAAGCCTATCCGACAGAATCTTCGTTCGGTCAACCCTCGGAAGGCAGCAACTATCAAAGCCGAGGTGGAGAAACTGATTAAGGCGGGTTTCATATACCTCATTCCATTAACTGAGTGGATTTCAAATCCAGTTCCCATGGACAAGAAACAAGGAACGATCTGAGTTTTCATCGATTTCATGGATTTGAATAAAGCATGTACTAAACATAGTTACCCACACCAATTATAGATCAGATCATTGATGAATGTGTGGGGAATGATATTTTATTATTCATGGATGGTTTCTTAGGATATAATCAAATCACTATCCGTCAGGAAGATCAGCATAATATTGTGTTTATTTGTCCTTGGGGTACCTTTGCTTACAATAATATGCCTTTCGGCCTTAAAAATGTTGGAGATACCTTTCAGCGAGCCATGTATTATGCCTTCCATGACATCAAACATATTATTGAGGCATATTTGGATGATTTAGCTTCTCGTTCTCGCAAGAGAATTGATCATCCTTCACACCTTCATAAAATTTTTGAACGATGTCGATATTATACAATTCGGTTGAACCCTAATAAGTGTGTTTTCCCTGTCACATCCGGTCAGTTGTTGGGATTCATCGTGTCTACGAAAGGGATTCGGGTAGATCCCTTCAAGGTTGAGGCAATACTTCAGTTTCCTCCCCCGTCTTCGATCTGTCAACTTCAAAGTCTGCAAGGAAAAGCTAATTTCTTACAGAGATTCATCGTGAATTATTTCTATATTACAAATGTATTTATGAGGTTTTTTAAGAAAGGAGTTCCATTCTTTTGGGATGAATCTGCTCAAAATTCATTCGATGCTTTGAAAAAAGCATTGACCTCTACTCCATTACTGAGTCCACCCAATTATAGCAGGGATTTCCTCTTGTATCTCTCTACAACAGAATCTACCATTGGTATGGTTCTGGTTCGGGAAGATGATGCTCTTTCTGAGCATGTTGTATACTACCTTAGTCGAGGCATGGTAGGTCCTAAACTCCGGTATTCTCCAATAGAGAAGCTTGCTTTGGCAGCTGTCCATGTTGTTCAGCGGCTCAGGCATTATATCCTCCTCCGCAAAACGTATGTTCTAGCAGCAGTAAATCCATTTCAATTTGTTCTGAGTAGGTAAGTGATTGGGGGAAAATGCAATTGATGGATTGTTATTTTGCAAGATTTTGATCTTGAATTTTTGTCTACCAAATCGAAGAAGTCATTAGTATTCACGGAGTTGATTTCTGAGTTGCCCTGTAGAGAAGAGATTGTTTATGAAGAATCATTTCCTGATGAACATATTTTTCTCATTTCTTCCCAAGATCCTTGGTATGGACATTTCATAGTTTATCTCCAGACTGCGAATTTTACCTTAGCTTTTTCGAAAGATGAGAGTTGAAAGTTGCGTCACTTAGCCAGAAGTTATTTGATTATTGGTGACACTCTATATCGTCGCGAGGTTGATTTGATCCTTAGATGCTGCTTAACTCTCGAAGAAGCTGAGGTTGTGCTGAATGATTGCCACAGTGGACCTTGTGGTGGTAATTTATCTAGGCTTGCTACAACGCAAAAAATCTTGCGTGCAGGATAATTTTGGACTTCGATTTTCAAAGATTGTGTTGAGGCGGTCAAAAAGTGTCATCACTGTCAAGTTTATACCCAGAAGTTGCGCGCTCATCTAGCTCCACTCTTTCCTGTCATCACTGTCGATCCTTTCACAAAGTGGGGTATTGATTATACTACTTGTAACCTGCCTTCGGCTAAGGGTCACAAGCACATTATTGTAGTTGTAGAATACTTCACCTAGAGGGTTGAGGCTATGCTTACTTTTAGGAATGAAAGTGAGACAATAGCCCTATTCCTATTCAATCAATTCATTTCTTTCTTTGGTATACCCAAAGAGATTGTCACTGACCATGGCAGTCATTTTCAGAATAGTATGATGGCTGAATTGGCTCTAAAATTAGGTTTTTGGCAGGAGAATTCATCTCCTTATTATCCTCAAGCCAATGGGAAAGTTGAAGCCGTTAACAAATCATTGAAGACAATTCTTCAACGGGAAATTGATAAAGCCAGATTCAATTGGCATGTCATGTTGTACCCTGCACTTTGGACATACCAGATGCCTGTAAAGACTGCAGTTGGTTTCACTCTGTTTTAACTAGCTTATGGGTTTGAATCTATATTTCCTATTGAATGCGAAATTCCTTCCCTTAAGAAGGCAGTCGAACTACTTCTGGACACTTCCAGTCTCGAAGAATTCCTCATCCATATACAACATCTCGATGAGCAGTGCTGAGATGCAGCTACGATGAATGAGGTGCACAAGAAACAGTTGAAGGTTCAGTATGATAAGGCGGTCAAACCTAGGGTTTTCTCCGAAGGTGATCTTGTCTTGGTTAAAGCCCAAGAGAAAGAATCCTTGGGGGAAGGCAAGTTCAAATCTATGTGGTATGGCCCCTTTATTGTCAAAAAGGTCATGAAAAAGGGAGCTTATGGTTGGTTGACTTTGATGGGAACGAGTTTGCAGAGCCCAGAAATGGGCTCTAGTTGAAAAAGTATTATGCTTAGGCTTAGGCCTAGCATCTTATTTGTTGTATATATTGTATTTTTGTACATATTTGTGTTTTGATTTTTGGTGTGATTTTGATGATTTTGATCTGGTTTGGCAGGTAGTATTGGATGAGATGAGTCATTTTGGATTTTTCGATGGTGTAGTAGACATATTTGGAACTTGGCTTCCGTGGCTTGGGTAATCCACTATCCATCTGATTAGTTGTTAGTTTCAAGAGGTGTCTACAATGGTCTTGCTTCGAACAATGTGGTAGAGTACACTACAGTGGTCAACCTACATTCAGAGGCAATTTCTCTTGGTATTGATTAGTTAGTAGTTTACTTGGATTCACAACTGGTGGTTTCACAATTGAACAAAATCTATCATGTCAGAGACCCATTTTTGCATCGATTATTTCTAAGGGTACTTTTGTTACAACGCTCATTTCAATTTATTACATTCATTCATATTCCTTGATCAGATAATTGGTTAGTAGACTCATTAGCTAATCAGGCACTTGATTGGCACATTAATCATTCAATACTTTGAAAATATCAAAACGTCATTCATCATTATACATTTGGGACAATCACATCATATAAATCGCTATGTGTGTGTGTGTGTGTGTGTGTGTGTATATATATCAGAGTGTTCAAAGTATACAAAATTTGGACCATCATGTCCTACAAAATTGGGGCTTATGCCTGATCATTCCTATCATCAAAAAATATTACAGTCATATGATCAAATCTAAATCTACTCTTGAGGTCCCTGCCCAACATTTTTGTTTCGATAGAACATAATAGTAGTAGCTACACGATGGAATAACCACACCCAGTCGTGTGGTACTCCAATCACCTACCTCTGGATAGCCTTTAGAAGGTCCTCTATAGCTGCCATAGGTACTTGGCGAGTCAAACTCTCCAAGTTTCTTTGCACGCCATGGAGGGTCCTTCCTAGGTCTTCAGCATCTGCCTCGCATCTACGGTGTTTGTGTCTTGGGTAGCCCTCTGGCCTAACTGGTCCCATGTCTGCATCATGATCATTAAAATTTTGTAAGTCATATTGTCCTATCAAAAACATTTTTCATTTTTCATATAATTTGAAAAAATAAAAAAAATCATATATCATCGAAAAATCGAAAGTGAAATCTTACCAATTTCACCCCATGCTGCTTTGGGTGGAAGAACCAAATCAAGATCTACTTGAAAATCCATCCCAGCATAGGGATAGTCCTCCACTAAGATGACTTGCTTTGCCCACCACTAGAATAACTCGTCATCCTAGGTGGTTCAGGGAACTTCACTTCCCCCCAATCTCTTCATCAAATCTACCCATTGGGCTATTCTCAGATCCCTTTGGCTGCTGATAGTAGAGATGACCTTGGGCCAAATCCTTGGGACTCTCTTAAAGAAGAATGTCAGCAGAATAGGGACGTATCCAAAGTGTTTGTCTTTGTCTTCCGGATAGATGTTAATTGTTTTTTCAGATTAGCCAACAAGGTTGTGCACCAGTCATAAAGATGAATCAAGAATTCCACTTCTATACTCATATGCGTGCGTGAAGCCTGGTGTAAAGTGTTGAAGATTGCAACAAGAAATAGTGAAATTGGCATCCAGAAACAACATCCTTGATCCTAGTGAAAATTAAGCACCTACACTAGGTGGGGCCCACACAGGCTATTTTTAGGTGGATATCTATTTATATATGCATGAGAAAATTCTATTTATAGATGAGGTCTATTTATAGATGTATGTGCAATTTCTATTTATAAATTTCATGTCTATTTATATATGCATGTCGACTATTATTATCCATTAATACTAGTTGGAAAATAAACAATAATCTATTCTCAATGAGCACTTGGAAATAGTTAACTGAAGTGGAAAATTAGTTAGCTATAGGAATTTCGAGCTAAGAGGTTGGTTGGTGGGACATGCAGAGTGAATCTAATTGTAACTGAGTGATTCTAGTTGTAACAGAGTTGTAAGTGCAGTGGTGCATTAGTTAATGCAAGTTGTAAATTAGTTTAAATCAATTAAGTGAGTTAAAGTCAGTTGTGCTAGTTGTAACTGCAGATACACTAGTAAGAGATCAAGTGAATTAAATATTAATTAATTCACATGTAGTGATCTCACATGCAACTGATGTTTTTACTATTATTACTTGCATGCATGTCAGTTCTAGTGGAGACCCAGTTGAGATCTAGGTGAAAGGGAAGTGTAACTATCTGTTATGATATTAGCAGGCTACCCAGGTGTAGTTATAACACCACAGGATGCCCATGATACTCAAAACAGTTGAGGAATGTTGAAATTCTTTGTGATTAAGGATTGCATTCATCAAGAATTGCGTTAGCAAGGCAGGCTATCTGGAGACAGTAAATTGGCTAAGGGATTTGCCAATTTTTGTATGACTGTGTGAGACAATTAGCTGATGTACTGAGAGCTCTTGTGATTAGAGTTTGTATGTAATTGTTTCATGATTCCTTGTGGAATATACAATATATAGAGGGGTTTTGATCAGTAAGCTTTCCCTGAGAATATATGATGTTGGGGTTTTGATCTATTCTTATTTTCTTCATGTGATTGGCAATTGTGTTGTTTTTTAATTCCGCAAAATATTTGTAGAAGCGATTCAGTATTTAACTACATGCATGTTATACATGCATGTTGTATAATTTCAATATTTCCAAGATACACATGCATGTTGTATAATTTATACATGGTATCGGAGCATAGGAAATTGGAATTTTGAGGCAGGAGCTGAGTTTGTTGGTGGAAAGAATTCAAATTTGCAGAAAGGCTTTCTTGGTGCTACAGCTGAATCAAGATCGAAATGGATTTCAATGGCTTGATGTTAGAGTATGCACTCGAGGGCAGCTTGAACTACATTTCTTGGAAGGACAAGATTGAGGCAGTACTCGAAGACAATGGCTTGGAGGAATTCATTGAAAAATATTTTCCTAAGCTAGATGTTGCAAATGCTGCAAATCTTGATGCATGGTGAAAGAAAGTGGCAAAGGCGAGGAGGATTCTGTTGGAGGGTGTACGATACCACATTGTCTCAAGCCTCCATGGGAAATCCACACCACATGCTATGTGGAAGGCTTTGACAGATCTATTCCAAAGCAATAGCGACCATAGGAAATTGACGCTCAAAAATAAACTCAGGAAGATAAATATGGAAAATAATGGCACTATTTCGGTATACTTAACAAAGTTTTTCCAATGTCGATATGAGCTTGGGAGTGTAGGAATATCTATTTCTGACAATTATTTGGTGAGCTTGGCTCTCTTGGGACTTCCTAAGAGTTTGCACAGCTATGAAGACTCTGTCAACGAACGGGAAAAATTACCGGATTGGGAACGATTGTCGTCAAATCTAGTGCAGGAGGAGTTCAGGTGGAACAATAGAGATGGCTCTTCATCAAATTATGATGATGAAGAGGATTGTGCTTTGGATGCCAAGGCGAAGAAGGGGAAGGGGGAGAAATTCCATTCGAAATCTAAGGCTGGTGAAGATGGCAAGGAGAACAACATGTCCAAGGTGAAGTGTTTTCACTGTCACGTGCATGGACATATTGTCACAAATTGTCCACAAAAGAAGAAGAAAAAGATGGTTGTTGGAGCTGCAGCTAGTGAGGCCCTTGCCTCGCAATTTGAGCTTGAATCATCACTTATTGCATGCATGGTGTCAAGCGCAATGAGTTTGATGTGATACTTGGATAATGGTGCATCTTTGCACATGACAGGAGACAAAGAAATTTTCAGTAGCTTGGAGGCAAAGGACCTCCAAATGAATTTCGAAATGGGTGATGAAAAAAGGTATAGTGCTACAAGGATTGGTACTGTTGCTTTCCAAAGGAAGTTAGGTAAACCCTTATTTTTAAAAGATGTAATGCATGTACCAGGCTTAACTAAAAATTTAGTTTTAGTTGCAATGTTGGAAGATAAATGCTATGATGTGGTCTTTAGTGAAGGTAAAGCCTTCCTTCGGCATAAAGCCGCAAATAAAGTCAATAAGATTGGGATTCGTGTGAAGAATATCTATAGACTTTATGTATATGTGATTTCTAAATAGCTTCCAACCATGGGGAAGTGTGAGAAAGCCATGCAATCGACCCTTGAGAGGGAGCTGGATTTGCATGCAAGTAAGAGTGAACCTCAAGATGTGGAACAAACACATGCGGAGGATCATGGAGTGGGAGAAACCACTCATGCAAAGAAATTTCGAGCCAGATGGGAAGAGGGAGTGCATGAAGCTATACCACTAGGTGAGAGATGGGGCGACATGCATGAATAATCCCAAGGAGAAATTTTCACATGATTCATTGAGATGGTGTGGATCTCATGAATCGAACCTGGCTACTAGGAGCTCATAGAGCAACAATAGTAGGATCAGTTGGATTGATGCAGTTAGATGTCATGAGGACATGAAATCAAAGTGACAGTGTCGGATACTGGAGCGCAGATCAGAGTTGGCAGTGTTAGTCATCAATAATTTTTACTATATGTGCATGACTAAATATCAGTTCTAGATTTCTAAAAAAAAAAATTCATGAATATTGTGAGTTTTATAAATCTCACTGCCTTCATTTTCCTTAAAACATTTTTTTTACTATTTTACTACTCTGTCATTCCATGGTTAACCTACCACTCTTAAAATACCCTTCATGGGCTTGTGCCACTCATCTTTATCCTATTTTCCCATCCATAACCTCAACACACTGTTTTTATTTTGCCTATCACTCCACTTCCCATCTAGGGTTACCAAACAAAATTTCCTTTCCATGTTCACCAGGTCCCTCAAGGGTTGATGGTCTCAAAATCATCTCTGTAGGCTCTTTAGATAAACCAAGCACATTGGATTTTGGATCTTCAAAAACATTACTTTGTCAACACTCTGTTTTTTACACTTAAAGACTCTAAAACAAATTCCAGTCAAAGGCTAGGTCAAAAACTCTTTCCACTAGGTCAATTAGGGTTTCATAGGTTATAGGGTCATCCTTGGTGTTTTAAGCACTATTTTTCATATGCTAGAGGCTGAATCAAATGTGAAAGGAGGTCAGTACATGTTTTGTTCAAGAAATATTTGAAAGTCCCCAAAGAAGACTACCTCGTCAAAAATCAAGTTTTGTAAATGCTAAGATTTTGACACTTCTGCAGGAGTGTTAAGAGATCCATTAGCAGAGATTTGATGAGGTAGGAGGTCTGATCTTGAAACAAGACAACTCATGGCAAGAATACAAGAAAGCACTTGTGCTTAAAGAAACCTACGGTTTTGGTAAAATGATCAAAGAAAGGTAAAATGGTAAGTTTGGACTACATAAATAACAATAAAGGATTCCTAAAGATATCACCATTTGAAAAGATTCCAAACTCATCCCAAGGGATTTTTCATTCCAAATATGGTTAAAAGAGGTAAAATGAAGCTGTTAAGCCTCCATCATGACAACAGAAAGAAGGTTTGAAGAGACTGTTGTAGGTGACTTCCAGAGTTTTCCAAGGCAAAGTGTCTCATTGCCTCAAAAGAAAGAGAATGCAAAGAGTATCAATGAAAGGAAGGTCAAGCTCTCAATTTCAGTCATTTACACTCAAATTATCAAAGGGATAAAAACACAGGGTTGAGCTCCAAGATGGAAGACGAAACTGATTATAAGGTTGCTACTATGTGATTAAATATGTCAAAAACCAAGAACATCAAAAAAGGCTAAATCAGTATGTCATGGCACCTGCAAATTAGAAGTAGCCAAAGAGGAGGTAGCAAACATGATTGTGATAACTATGGTACTTGTCAAATATGGATTTATCATGCCTAGAGATCGGTGAGAAAAATGAAAGAAAGTTCCTCAGTCACCCATCAAGCAAAAGACAATTTAATCTGCAAGGTAAGAACAGAGAATTTTTAAAGATGTTGCCACCATGCAAGTGCCTGAGGTTGTCAAAGTGATTTTAGCATGCTCCAGGGAAGAGGGTCACTTCAAGGTTTTCATAGCACTTATTGATTGCAAGTTGTTGAAAGGCATGAACAAGCCAAAACACAGTAAATCATGTGACTCAAACAAACATTTGCAGAGCAAGTGTTAAAGGCATCAATAGGCCAAAGGAAGTCAAAGTTCACCATGTCAGCAACCTGAAGAGCAACAAAGAAAAATGGTTGGAAGGGAAAAAGACCATTTTTATGTTTTAAAGTCACCTACTGCAAAAAGTCAAAAGAATATCAGTGAAAGTGACAAAGAGTCTAAAAACATTAGCAAAGTGGGTTTTTCTAAATTCAATTTACCTCCCTAGACTATAAAGGGCCTTTTTTACCCTTCACTCAACTCATTGTGCACATGCAACGACAGCCAGAGCATCCAAGAGACAAATTTGGGAGTTTCAGTGAAGATTTGGTTGAGTTGCCCGGTGCTACGCGTTCGTGCAGGCACTATGCTTTCAGCGCCTAGCGCTACGCGTTCAAGAATTTTTACAGTGTAAATTTACACTACGCTACGCATTCAGGAGAACTCACTACACGTGCAGACAGTCGCTACCTGTTCACCCAAAATTTCCTGGCAAACACAATGAACACACCCGTTGCTGCGCCCAGGAGAGCCCGACAGGCCTAAACGCGTGCAGGCGCTCTACTCAGGGAGCTCGACAGGCCTAGAAGAGCGTTTAGCGCTGCGTGTAGGAAGCCCGACAGGCCTGAATGCGTGCAAGTGTTGCACCCAGGAGAGTTCGACAGTCCTGAACGTTTCAAGCACTGCACCTTGGGCAGAAAGGAACCAACAACACGTTCAGGTGCTACGCCTTCACCAGAAGCCCTCCTCCACCTGAAAATTTCCAAAAAATGATGAAAGTACACCTCAAAGTTACATCCAAGGACCTGCAAAGACGTTGAAATTTGGTAGGTGGATGTTTCTCCTTTCCCTCCAATAGATTTGATGATTTAATGGTTAAAGGAAATTGGTCAAACCCTAATGACTAGAAACCCTAAGTCCTCATGAAAAACCCCTATTTTGACCTCCAAGCAAGAATTTATTAGTTTTCACTCCTCCTATCAAGTTTCACAAGTAGGCCTAGGGTTGTTTAAATGCAGCAGAAATTAGAATGTCAGGAGAAGGAGGGAGTGTTAGCAGTGAAGAAGGCCAAGTGCCTATGAGGCAGAAGCACAAAGGTGGGAAGGTTAATAGATTTGAACCCCAAGACACTGTGGAGCTTACTTCCTCTCCCATGATTCTCACATGCTTTCAAAATGTAGGGTGTTTCTAGTTTTGTGAAAAGGTCCGACAAGTGCAAAGTCACCCCGAGCTCATTAGATTTTTCATCCTCAACCTAGACAATAAACAAGTGAATCTTGCAGGGGCAGACTTTGAGATATCATCAGATACCATTGCCGATGCTACTGGCATACCTGATGTTGGTGAAAAATGGTTCAAAAGAGAAAATTTAGACATGAGCTGCTATGAGCCATTTCTCAAACCTAGGTACAAATAAGGCTACATTCCTATTTTCCCTTTTTCACACCTGCTCGAGAGGTATGCACCCTTAATGAGGGTCATCATGAAATATTTTACATGTGAGGGGAGATACTCTAGGTTCTACTCCTACCATATCAGATTACTCATGCATTTTACTAGGGTTAAAATGCTTCATTTACCCTACTAGATGTATAGGAGTATCGACAAGATGTCTTCTATTGTCCGAAGGAGGAATTATTCCCAGAAAACGCAGAGTTTGTTCCACCACTCCTTGATCAATATGGTTGTGCTACATCAGTTGGAGCAAAAGGGAATACCATGGGAGGTGTTTATTACTCATGAAGTCTTCACAAACCCAGAGCCCCATTATCAACAAAATTTACCCTCATCGTCTCATCCTCCTCCCTCTACTTCTCCATCACCTCCTACAGATCATGCCTCACCATCTACACAGGTATCCTCTCCTCAAGAAAATCTCCCTTCCTGATCTTCTCCTAATGCATCAGATAAAGAAGGAAGTGGCAATGAAGAAGAAAGTGACCATGAGGGTGAGGGTGAAAATGAATCAAACCAAAATGAAGATGAGGGCGATGATGAGTCAAGCCAACAAGAAGCAGAAAAAATGGAAACAGAGGGAGATGATAACAGTGAAAGAAATGAAGAATATGATAGTGGAAATGAAGATCACAACAATGATGAGGCAAGAAGCTACAATGAGGAGCAAAATGAAAGTGCAGAAATCAGTGAAGAGGCCAACAATGAGGCTGATATTGAAGGTAATGAGGTAAGCAACAGTCAAGGTAATGAAGAGAAAGACATGGAAACAAATGATGGCAGCCATGATGAAGACACCAAGATGATCAAAATCAAATCTCTTCCATTGACATATCAAAGACGAGAAAGGCATGTGTTTGTTGCCTCTAAAAGGCAAGGGGCCATGCCTTCCACTTCTACCAAGAAGCTAGATAAAGGCAAACAAAAGGTGAATAAAGGTAAGAAAGGTAAGCATGATCTTGACATCATTGACCTTGACAGACAAAATGAAGATAAGGAAAAGGTCACCAGAATCTTGCTCCAAAGTAAGGATGCTGAGATCATAGATCTAGAAATATGCCTTGGCATGGCAATGTATAACATTGACTATTATAAGAATGAAAAAAAGCAGCTGAAGAATGCAAAGAGGGGCCTTGACCTCCAAAAGAATATGTCCAAGCACTATGCATTGCAAAATCAAATTGCAAGGGCCAAGTTGAAAGGAGCCCTTGCTGAAATAAGATCACTCAAGGAGGCAAAAGACCAAGAAAACCTTGGAATCTTGGCTAAATCTTCTCTACACGCCTCCCAAACCCCATAAGTAATATATCTACCAATTTTGGGAAATTTTTGATAATTTTTGGTTTTTGCCGATTTTTAAGGCCTAAAAGTGTAGCACCCTTGGTGCTACGATTTCACCTCAGACATACTCAAGAGGAAAAATTTATATTTTTGGAATCCTCATCTCAATTATAGCATTCTCACTAAATTTCAGAGCATTTGGAGCATTTTTGGTCCCTCAAAAGGCTAGAAAACATGTCATTTTTCACCTTTTTGCCTAGTCTTCAGGACTGGCGCTGCACCTAGAGCAGCCTTGGGAGATTAAATTTTTGGATAGGTAAATGGATCCCAATAAGAAAACCAAGTGAATTTTTGGAAATTAGACTCAAGAGGCTTTCCAACGAGCCATCAAAAAGCCAATTCTGACATCGAGAAGTCCATCAAAACTTGGCTACAAGTGGACCCATTTTTCCTATGCAGGCGCTACGCTTTTAGACCTCTGAAGTTGCCCTCTTGCAAAAAAGTCAACAAAACACACTGAAGGATATTTTCGAGATTTTTTTGGGTAAATAATTGCAGAGTTGATTAAGGAGTTATGTTTAGGTTATCTTTCATTTATTGCGATAATTATTATGTGCCTTGGGCCTTGCATGGCCTCTTTGGACATAAATGACATTTATGGTGTATTTATGGTTTCTAGAAACCTCTTAGGGTTTCCACCTCCTCATTTGCTGGTTAAATAAAGCATGGAGGTCTTATTTTATTTTGTTGGTTGGTTGTTATACATAATATGAAATAGACTCTGAGTTTATTTGTGAAATTGAGTTTGGTACCTTGTGATGGTGTTGGAATGTGCTTCCATGGATCAAGCTCACTCTTAGGATTCATTAAGCTTGGTGATATGGTGATTTTTTCCATCTTTGTATTTGTTTTCTTTAGTTCTCAATATGTTTCTTTGATCATGGGATAGAAATTATGGAGTAGGATATGCCTTGGGCACCCTGCTTTGTCTACATCCTCTGATTTCTATGTTTTCTTCCTCATATTTTTGCTAAAGAATCCTTGAATGCTCTTCAATATTACTAAGATGTTATGTTAAAATTCTATCTGTTTGCAAGAAATTTTTAGAGAACCCTTCACTTCTCTCTTAGCTCACTTATCTGTTGTTTTTACGAACTGCTTAGCCTAGTTGATATTGAAGAATCCTTTACTACTCTTCAAATTGATTATGCTATCATCTTAAAATATTTTCCTCATTTTATTAGTTTGTTAAAGGATCCTTGATTGCCCCTTAACTCACTGTTTACAAAACTCGATTTTTATTTCACTCTCCCTAGACCTACTTAGATCCATTTGGCCTGTCCCACTTTCCCTATGAACTATCCTTGACTCATTTTTCACTTTTCAAGGCCTTTGCAGACCCCAGAGCCCAAGGGATTTATTTCTCTCTTACTCTACCTATTTGTCTTAACAGCCTATCCAACCAAACAAACAAACAAACAAACCCTAAACCCTATAACTAGCTTAAAATCTAAACGATAAAATCAAACAAGTTAAAACCTTTACAAGCAAACATAGAGAGAGACCTCTGTGAGTCTAGGAAGAGTAAGTCCTAGGACTCCAAAGATTGGTTTGATGTTACCCTTGTATTTTTGGTCATTTCCAATCTTCCAAAACTATGGGGACTTAACAGGCAGCAGGTGCAAAGTGCATGGATGCAGGTGTCAGGAGTGCAGTGGTTCCTGAAGACATGTGTAGTAGCGAAGAAAAATTCATAAGACTTTGATGACAGAGGCATTATACTGATTCAGTTGTTTGGAGGATATTCAGTTTCAGAAGTGTTGCATGCAAGGGTTGCATGTTGACTGCATGGAGTTGCATGTTGCATGCAAGGGTTGCATGTCGACTGCATGGAGTTGCATGTTGCATGCATGTAGTTGCATGTCGCATGCAAGGACATTCCTTTCTTGTTGAGAGGGAGTGTTGAATATTGCAACAAGAAATAGTGAAATTGACATCTGGAAACACCATCCTTGATCCTAGTGAAAATTAAGCACCTACACTAGGTGGGGCCCACATAGGCTATTTTTAGGTGGATTTCTATTTATAGATGCAAGAGAAAATTATATTTATAAATTAGGTCTATTTATAGATGTATGTGCAAGTTCTATTTATAGATTGCATGTCTATTTATATATTTCATGTCTATTTATAGATGTATTTCGACTATTATTATCCATTAATAATAGTTGGACAATAAACAATAATCTGTTCTCAATGAGCACTTGGAAATAGTTAAATGAAGCAGAAAATCAGTTATCTATAGGAATTTTTAGTTAAGAGGTTGGTTGGTGGGACATGCAAAGTGACTCTAGTTGTAACTGAGTGATTCTAGTTGTAACAGAGTTGTAAGCGCAGTGGTGCATTAGTTAATGCAAATTGTAAATCAGTTTAACTCAGTTAAATGAGTTAAAGTCAGTTGTGCTAGTTGTAACTGCAGATACACTAGTGAGAGATCAAGTGAATTAAATATTAATTAATTCACATGTAGTGATCTCACATGCAACTGATGTTTTTACTATTATTAACTGCATGCATGTCAGTTCCATTGGAGACCCAGTTTATATCTAGGTGAAAGGGAAGTGTAACTATCAGTTGTGATAATAGCAGGCTACCCAGGTGTAGTTATAACACGACAGGATGCCCATGATACTCAACGCAGTTGAGGAAGGCCAAAATTTTTTGTGATTAAGGATTGCATTCATCAAGAACTGCGTGAGAAAAGCAGGCTATCTAGAGACAATAAATTGGCTAAGGGATTTGCCAATTTTTGTATGACAGTGTGAGATAATTAGCTGATGTACTAAGATCTCTTGTGATTAGATTTTTGTATGTAATTATTTCGTGATTCCTTGTGGAATGTACAATATATGATATAGGGGTTTTGAGCAGTTAGCTTTCCCTGGGAATATCTGGTGTTGTGGTTTTGATCTATTCTTATTTGCTTCATGTGATTGGAAGTTGTGTTGTTTTTTAATTCTACAAAATATTTGTAGAAGCAATTTAGTATTTAAATTTAGTACATTGTTAGATCAGGTGAATCCAAGATATACGTGCATGTTGTATAATTTCTACATAGATAAGTTGATCCTGCCACTCTACCAATAGTAAAGAGAACTTGGGTTTTCATGTACAAATCCCTCACATATTTGATGGGGATCTGCCTTCCCACCTTCTTTGCATCATCTACACAATAGACCTGGACATATTCATCTACATTAAGCCCTCCAGTAGGCTTACCATGAAAATCAACTAGGTGTCCCCTTCGGGAAAGTCCAGTGATAAAATAAATATCTTCTAGCTTTATTTTCAGTGGCATCTGATCAATTATAAAGCAATCTTCATCTGGTTCCCAATGATCAACCAACATATGAAGCAACCGAGCATTTCTTTTCGTATTCGGCATTTTGAAAAATTTGAGTAACCCAAAATTCTGAAGGATATCTAAGGATTGTTGGTCCTCCATCACTTCATTATCAATAGCACTATGCTCTCGTTCTCTCCAACTGATCGACATCCTGGGAAAATTTGTCCATTAACCAATTAGACGAAAGTTTTTGAATTCCACTCTGTGCATACGCGACCTCATTTGTACACAGTCTCGTATATACGCAAGTTCCTCATAATGAACCCGCGTATACGTATAGGGTTTCAAAGAAAATATACTTCCTACGGTCAAAAATCCAAAAAAATTCTTGAAATAGGAATGAAATTGATAAATGAGACGAGTACAAGGTTTACCTGACTAATTTGAGGTGATTCGGTGGTCGGTTGCTCCGTATTCAAGAAGAGGGTTTTTTTTCCCCAGAGCTATTTTTCCACTTCTGCAATGCACAAATGATCAAAATGTGAGTCAAAATACTTATTTATGCCTAGAATTTGAAATTTTTTCACAAATTTCGTTTGTGTCTATTTTTTGAACTTGATTAAGGTTGTTTAACCTTTTGGTTTGTAAGCATTAAGAAAATTTATTTTTAGGTACATTCTACTGAATTTGAGATATTCCTATTTTTCCTTCAGATTCATGACCGCTGACCTATCATGGCAGGTATTTTATTCCAAGCTGGCATATAGGTTAGGGAATTCAATTTCCATTGCATTTTTTCATACTAGCCTCCATTCTGATTACTTTCCATAGGGTCTACCCCATCATGTCATGAATATTTCACCCATTTCACTCGCTGATTTTTTTAAAATCATGACTTGGTGGTAGAGCCATCCTTTACATGGACTTCCTAGTTAGTTCCTCACTAGCATTTGTTGCCCATGCTACACTTTATATAGGCTTGGGAGTCCTCTTTAGTCCCGCCATGACTTATGCATTGAAGCTTCATTCTTCTTCTTCTTCGTTATCTTTATTCTGGCCATTTACCTTAGAGGCTCCCATGTGTTGTCAAGTTGTATTAATGCATTGCATATTGACTACTTGTTTATCTTGGCCTTTAGTCGGCTTCATTTGGACTCATGTTTAATCCCTCTTTTTACCATGTATTTCTGTACAAGTTAACCATGCAAGCACTTGGACTTTGCAACTTGACACCTTTACCCATGGATGGAACATTCATTTGAGTGTCACTTACCAGTTTTCGCCACCTTGCATTGAGCATAGGATTGTTCCTATCCCAGGAACTAGTGCATTTGTTTATCGACACTCGTTCTATCCATTGTATTGTAAGCATTATTTTATTCCTTTTCAGGCTTTGAAATATGAAAAAGACGAAAAAATTAAATATGTGAAAAATAGCGGGAACAAGATTATACTTCCATACTTGATGGCAGCTACAGTGTCAGTTGTGTCGCCCTTGAACAAAGCACACAAAAGCTAAGTCTTTTCTCCATTTGGGATGGTTTTAGTTTTTGACTTAGGAGAAGTCATAACCTTGTTTTTTGAGTCAGTACTCCCTTGGTTGGTTATCTCTTCCAATCATATGGAGATTTTGTTTATGCCTCCTGCATGACAAATTTATACAAAGTTATCATTTGCTGCCATAGTCAACATGAGTCATGCTTTTGTTCATGGGAAGTAAACCCGAGTCAGCCTTTCTGCGGTGTCTCTTGACTCATTTTTTAGTCGGCCTTCCTGGTCTTGTCAGTGTCTTGTTCTATCACATCAGATATTTGGTCCTTTGCTCGTGCTGGTTTGAGAAGGTCTCCACTGACTTCTTGCTGGCGGGTTTGTCTCTTATCGACTACGACATATTTCTCTAAGAGTAAACCTAAAGCCACACCCTGGACCTATTTACATCATTGATAGGTGACCTTGTGCTCAGCAATTGATCAACATCATGGGTCTTTGACTTGGTTTCCCTTTTGTTTTACTTCAGCTTACATTATCACACCTAGGATTCGTGCAATGCCTTGATTTTCATTTGAACCTATCGGTGGATATCTCGCCTCTTTGTTAACTTTCATTATTGGTTGGTTCAGAGGGTTTCTGCCATGCGCTAGCTTCATTTTGTGCATGCCAGAAACATACTTCGATATGGTTACTTCACTTTGCTTCGTCATATTCCTTCCAAATATTGGCCTGTGGGTTACACTTACGCTGGAATGATGTGGGATGCCTTAATGCCTTCCTTCCAGCATATATTTTCCCATCGAATCTGACTTATTGCTCTAGGAATAAGGTCTAGAGTCCTTTTCTCAGTACCTTAGGGTTTGCAGTCATTAATGGCAAACTCTTTGCTATCAACAGTGAGAATACATTATTGTCTCCTGATTGATAGATTCTTTAAGTGTTCGACTTCAACTCATTCATTCACACTTGATAGATTATACCGAGGAACCTTGACACTCATTATCATTATCGGTGGGTTGTATCGCGTTTGTTAACAATAGACATCAATGACAGGTAATAAAATGATTTCTCACATGTTCGACCACAACTCATTTATTCCCATTATGTAGAATTGTGCCATGGTGATCGGTGAAGGACTAAGGTTTCCATCAACATGTTTTCATTCACTTTGATAGCTCCTTCAATTTTCTTCCAGTGACACCATCTACCCTTATATGTTGTAGCTTCATCATAGAAGAATCTTATATTTTGGCGCCCGAGTTACGTGTTGTACCATTTTTTCCACCACTTATGATTTGGTACTTGGAGATTCAGTTGTGACTTCAGTGATCATATATCTATGCAACATTCTTGATTAGTCTTCTATATGTGATACTTGGACATGATTTTGACTTATACTTCCAGGCAATGATAAGATGATTCATTATGTACTTTACACTTTAGCTATACTTGTATACATATTGGATCCGCTCCATACTTCATATGCGAAAATGCTTTTCTTTCACTGAGCATGGGTATGCCTGCATCAAACATGAGCTATCTTTCTGATTTATATCACTGGTTTTTGGCAGGCTGAAATCTGGTGAAGTCCTCTCTAGTCCTCACAAGGTTCTTTCTATGCACATAATACATTTCGACCATCATGTACCCCTTATGACCTCATATATTAGGGGGAATCTATTATAGCACCATTTATCACCACTATATACTTGATGACTTATGCATTGACCTTGGGCAGCCATTTCATTCAAACTTGGTCACATTTCTCAAAAAATCAGTATTTTAAAATCCATACGTGGATGTGTTAGTGTGTTTGGTGCAAGCATGTACGAAATCACACCAACTTAAGGGGCGTGGTTTTCCCTCTTAAGTTATTGGTCACAGGTAGAAAATATATGGAGTCAAGCAAGTTAGTGGAACATGCTAGAACATAAACATACTAGATAGAGAAATAGCATGCATATTCAAACATAAAAATTAAACTAAAACTAAAACAAATAACACAAAAGATCTAAATAGAGTCAAACAACTTCAATAATCCAAACGGCGGTGCTTACATCCCCTCTTATTGAGTTTTGGTAGGAAATGAGGATGAAACTTTAACCCACTTGCCAAGGGTCCCTTATAACTTGGGGTTCTAAGTCCCGATGCAAGGATGTCTTTACTTCTGATTTTCCTTGGCGCAAAGTCTCCTTCTCTTTACTATGGTGGACTGGAGTTGTTGGATGGCCAAGAAATGAGTCCCCTCTATCTCTGATCTGGATCACACACTGTTGGTATTTCTTGGGGCAATTCTGGCCAGCATAACAATGTGCTCTCAAGTTACTCATCTCTTGGTGGCCTTTTATAGGAGAGTTCAAATCCTCCTTCCCTCTCTTGGTACATTTTGGATGGTGACCCAAGAGAGGAGGGTGATTCCATTGTGTACCACATTTATTCCATTGTGTGTTCCCTTGATGTCCTAATGAGGCTTGGGTGGCTGTCCTTAAGCGGCTTCAAGTGTGGCATCATGATGCAGGGATACTGGTAGAAAGCAGAATCCTAGCATATACTGCTTCACTCCATTTGAAAATGCTCAAATTTTCTTCAAATAAAATCATGAAAAAATTCAACTGTAAATTAACATGAAGGAGAAAGAGCCATTCAAATCAACTACAGATATAAAAATAATTTTTTTTTTTGGCCAAATATTACATTGGGTGGCCTCTTGGCCCTTGTCCCTTCAAACCACTCCTCACTCTTCCTATACTCCTCACACACTCAGATCTTGTTCTTCCTCACAAAAGCACTCCTATTTATACATAAATAATGTATTTATTTCACCCCACAAATTTCTCCACCCAATCCTCAACTAAATCTAATTTAGATTCATTTTAGGTGTGGAATCAACAAAGTCCCATACATAGAATTCATACTCCCTAAATTTGCTACCTAATTCTATTTTCCCTCATATCCTTTTAATTATTAAAATAATATATACAAAATCCTCTCCTTTTCTCTTAATTTATTAAAATAAAAAATTTAGTTAATAAAATAATTGAAATGTCTCACCCCCCTTATTACATAATCAAATAATGAAAATTTGAGCTTGATGCTCCTGCATCAGACTCCCAAGGTTGAAATTAATCATGATCACCTGATCATGTGTTCGGATCTTTGTCTGCCCAGATCCCATATCTTGTGCTGCAACTTTCCATTTGTCGCTGCTTTTGTCTGTTGTTCTTCTCTAGGTCTCCACACTTTATGTTGCATCGCCCCACTGGCTATGCTTTCACAGTCTTCTGTTGTTTTCCTCTTGCTACTTCATCTTTTTTTTACTGTTGCTGGCTTCGTCCGGGATACTTTCATCATCATCTACCTTATCAGTTCAATTTCTCTATCCAATAGATTTTTCTCCAGTATTTGCAATAAAACCCGTACTCACAAAATAATTGTTATAATAAAAAACATAAGGCCTCAGCGCCTCTTTCTCTTCTAGTAATATTTCAGTATGCTGCTCTGAAATTTCCTCATCCATCAGCACATCAGTGTGCTGATTTAAATTCTCTATGAGACTATCAGTTAGTCCCTCCTCCCCATCATATGTTTCAAGAATGTCTCCCTGTTCTGGTTCACGATAATGAACTTCTTTGATTTTTTGAATCATTCCTACCTGCTTACTCCCTGTTTCCTGATTATTATTCAGAACAATTTCTTTGTCTTTCTCTTTTAGCAACTCACCCTGAGTATAGATCCTCTACTTTTCCAACGCTCTTCTCTGAATATCTAACTTTCTTTATAACTTCACAATCTCAACTAGAGTAGAACTTGGAAACTTTACACAACTTTCCATACCTTCATTTGTTGTTGACCAATCATCAGATGGTCCTTATTCTCCCGCTTCAATATTCTGCTGAATATTTCCATGAGACCCCTCTGTCTTCATTTCTTTCTGAGATCTCGCTATCTCAGCATCATTCTAAACAGATTTCAGATTCAACTCTTCTTCTTTAACAAACTTCAAAGTTTGTTCAACACCCTATGGTGTGCCTGCCATCACACAAAAATCATTAGTCTTAAGAACATAAGACCTTGTGGTCTCACTGGATGCTTCAGTCGCCATCTCTCTTTGTTGCTCTGAATCCTTCATTTGAATCAGTTCTTTCGTAGATTTCTCTTCTGTCTCATCACTACTTCCACTCTTCCTTTGGAAAACTTCCTGAATTGTCCTGGTTAGAACATCATTACATTGTAAACTTTTGTCAGCAATTTCCTTAAACAAATACATTTGTTTACCTCCTTGGAATTTTTTTTTGGCATTTCCACTTTGTTCCGGTTCCATAATAGCTTCAACTTGCTGCCTTACCCCAAATAAGAAGTCATTTATGATTTCTTCCTGTTGTAACCAATCAACATTTTCCTTCACTGAAAGGAATTCTCTACCAGACTTTACCTCAAGAGTTTCATTCTCCTTTGTGACATTTCTATCAGACTGCTCACCATCTTTTGCATATCCTACAAACATACATAAACTGTGAGAAAAAATGTAAGGCTTCATGGCCTCATCTGTTTCCCTCGCCAACACATCTTCAGATGCTTCTGAACTATCCCAATAGTTCATGAGATCTTCTTCACTGATCTCTTCACCCAGAATTTCACCATGTTCCGGGCCACAAATGGAAACATCCATTTTTAACTCAGCCTCTTTGAGTTCTTCACAACTCAACATCTACTCGAGCTTCCTCAGCTCTTCCATCAACTTTATGTTTACCTGCTTTTCCCTCTTTGTGTGTAGCTTCTGCCACTTCACCTTCTTTCTCATGGTCCAACCATGTGTCTGGTTTCTCACATTTTCCTGCAAAAAATTCATTAACAATTCAAGGTGAATTGTTATCTCAGCCTTCTGCCGCTCGTACTCTTCATCAGATCTCCAGAAATGACTATCAACAGTCATCTTCCCCTTCTTTGTGAATTGCCTCTGTTCACGTGTGGACTTCATTTAATCCACTTCCCCGCAATCCTTCACACTTGTCATTTATAAAAAATACAACTTCTCCTCTTGCTCTTGGCTTCTCTTTGTCTTGGAACCAATCTCTGGCAACCTTCTTGCTGCAAACAAAAATTTAGTAATTCATGTGTTACAATAACCAATTATTTGGGTGTCGGGCTCCACTGATCATGCACCCGATTACATTTATACTTTGGACCTATCTTACGACTCTTTAACTTCAGACTTACACCAATTTTCATTTTGGGTGAAAAATACTCAATCTCAATTCAAACTATCCAAAATTTCATTTGACTCTAACATCTGTTTTCACTTCAAGCTTTGTCCCAATAACAATGATGGTGGATATTTTGACATAATTGGAGTTACACAATTCTTCAATATACACCCCTAATACATTTAGGATGTAAATCTTCACCCTCTTTCATACTTCATTTTTTATGAAAAATCATCAATTTGCCTTATCATTTCACATGATACTGAAGTCTTTAGTCGAATTGCAATTCAGGTTTTCCAAGATTTATTTTAAGGTGAAAATAAATAAACCATTCAATATTCAATGTTCAAAAATACCTTCCTGAAGTATCATACCTCATGCTCCTGTTAAGGTTATTAATAAACCTTTCTTTCTACAAACTCAACCCTCTGGTTTCCATTCCTCTATGCCATCTTTGTCACCGTCAATAATTGCATGCTCACAAGTTCGTCATCTTAATGAAAACATTTCCCTTCACTTATATACACCATGCAACATCAATTCACATCTCTTTACTTTTGTACAGAGAACAATAAACTTCTTCAATGAATGATGTACACTCGCACATAGTTTCATCCTGAATATCCCCTCCTTAAATGCCGTCACATGATGGTAAAACAAAGGTTTACAACATCAAGAAATTATATTTCCAATCACCGATCAAAATAATTCTTCTTTTCCCACTACATGCTTTGTCCAAAATAGCTTAACCAAAACTGTGAAGAATCCACATTAGGCATAATAAATCATCACACTATGCATAATAAACCTCCTCAAATAAAATGCATATTTCTCTTATGTCATCCAGGAATAGCACATTTTCATTCATTTTTACATTCAATTTTACCTCAGCATCTGCAATAGTAGTCTTCAAATAACATCTTCAAACCAGGGTTAATAAAATATATCAGCTCACCTTCAAGATCTTTGTGTGATCTTGTTCCATCTCTCGTCTGCATTGTGTCTCTGTGTGCTATCATCTTTTAGACTCAAATTCCGATCTCCCTTTAATGCATTCTCGGCAATTCTAAAAAAAAACTGAATCTTCAAAAAGAACTATTTCCATTCACCAACTTCACACAAATGCCATTTGCGCAAATGTCAAAACCCACATATTTCACCACATAAGTTGAATGTTGACTCACACTATTTATAAACAATGAATAGCGCAAATCGTAAATCATTCAGCTTCCACTTACATTCTTTCCAACCATGCTCGCAATCATCAAACCATACCACCGTTTGACAACCATCTCTAACTCCCTTACGCAAGCATCTTACCACAATTGATGTAAATGTGTCGAGACCACATACCATCTATTCCTTTCCAAATGGTATTTATTTCCGAACCCCACTTGAACTATATCATTTACAATGATCATTTACAAAATGGAATCCATTAAAGGATTTGAATAACATGAATTTTAAATCAAAAAATATAGAACAATTTCAACCTTCATAGTTATATCCACGTAACTCATTTAACTTCGACCACATGTATACAACTTGACAAAGTATACATTTTAACCTTACCATGGTTCGAACCATATCTCAATGATTTTGAAACCACCGTAAGCAAGATTATACTTCGGCCTTTGTATACATAATGTAACCTGCACACATATAATGTCAATGTTTGTTTGATTATAACCAGCGGCATAGTAGTATCAACCTTTGCAATGTAATCAGGCTTGCGTAGCCTCCATGCACACACTGTGGTTCGACTTTTAACCTTGCATCAATAACAGAGTTCCATGCCAATCGATTTTGGCATGTGACATCATCGTTGTCATGATTTCGAGCTCGAGACATCAACCAAGGCCGTGGTCCCTTGTGACTTTAACTACGCTGTCAATACCGTCCTTCGACCATACATCGTAGCGCTTATGCACATCAAGGCGCTCTCTCCGAAACTTCAATTTCTTCCATCAACACCGTCCATACATCATGGTGTTCATACACATCAAAACACTCATTCAAGCATCTATTCAATGATCCAGTCCTGGATTGAACTCTTTTACTCACGTCTCTCCAACATTCGAGTGCTACCTGCACACGACAGTTGGTGATCCACTTCACACTTGTGACAATGTTCTAGACGAGCATACAAGCTCAACCCTGTGTCCTTTTGAAATGATTCGGTGTTGGTACATCTTTGTAAATATTCTGCGTTACCTCTGTACTTGGTGTGATATTGTGCTTACGGAAAACACTCCACTCCATGTGCTTTGATCCCCAACAACTTCTCTGCGTTCCGATTGGAATAATGGTCGACTTGATTTGCCACATCACCCATCACAGCAATCTCATTACCGTGGTCAAACCCACTTTCAAAACTGTTTGTCATTTATATTGAATTCCTTGCATTGAATGCAGACTTCACGCCGTTATCTCTTACATTAAACATCAGAATGTTATCATACTGAATTCCACAACTTACGGTCAATCCATCAAACACATATTTTAAATAGGTCTTACCCGCGGTTTTGCCATTGGCCGTAGTTTTATCACTCTAATAGTGTCTCATCCTCCTTCATCAGCGCTATCTCTTCACAACAATGCCACTCAGCCCACTTGTATTTAGCGCTACTACTCAATCTTGGGTTCAATACTGCTCAAAAATTCCCATTGCAATGCTACTTTCAACGCCGTCCCTGCTTTGATTTGCCAATACACAGTTCGATTTTAAATAGGTTTCCCAATTCCGGTTACGCTATCAATGCAGACTTTAGAATTCACCATTACTCCTGCAAATATTATCATACCTATGTCCACATATTCATATATATTCGATACATATATATATATTTGTCGATTCAAAATAGGTATCTTCTCCAGCTCTGATACCAAATGATGTAAGGATACTGCTAGAAAGCAGAATCCTAACATATAAAAAACTCACTGCTTCACTCCATTTGAAAATGCTAAAATTTTCTTCAAATAAAATCATGAAAACATTCAACTGTAAATTCACACGAAGGAGAAAGAGCCATTCAAATAAACTACAGATATACAAATATAAAAATTCTCTGGCCAAATATTACATTGGGCGGCCTCTTGGCCCTTGGCCCTTCAAACCACTCCTCACTCTTCCCATACTCCTCACGCACTCAGCTCTTGTTCTTCCTCACAAAAACACTCCTATTTATACATAGATATTTCACCCCAAAAATTTCTCCACCCAATCCTCAACTAAATCTAATTTAGATTCATTTTAGGTATGGACTCTAAAAAGTCCCGTACATAGAATTCCTACTCCCTAAATTTGCTACCTAATTCTATTTTCCCTCATATCCTTTTAATTATTAAAAGAATATATACAAAATCCTCACCTTTTCTCTTAATTTATTAAAATAAACAATTTAGTTAATAAAATAATTAAAATGTCTCACCCCCCTTATTACATAATTAAATAATGAAAAATTGAGCTTGATGCTCCCGCATCACATCAATTTCCTAGAGTGTGCTTTTTGTGGTCACAGAAAGTGACTTCCTCCACTCCTAGGATTGCACGCTTTTTGGGTCAAAAGGCATGCAAGGGCGCACTTATCGATGGATTTTGTGTGCAAAAGCATTTTTGACTAGTTCAAATTTGATTTTTCCTTAGACCTTAGATATTTTTTAAATACTTTCAGATTCTCTAATGTCTCTAAGCCCTGTAAATCCTTCTGCCTAACATTAAATAATGTCTTCTTTTCTTGTATGATTTTCCAGTGTTAACAGTTGCCCCCTAATGTGTGAGGTCTAGGAAGAACTTTATAGCCGAAATACATTATAGTTTCTTTTTTGTATACTGTGTGTAGAGAGAGAGATACCTGTGTGTAGCTTGGAATTGGAGACACCCTATACCAGTTCAAAGAACGACCATGTCCTGTGGGACCCCTATAAGAAAATATAATACAATATATACAAATTTTCTTCAAGGCAGGCATGTTCCATGCTCGTAATATCGTGGCTAGTTAAACAAATCTATTTGACAGATAGAGATTCTATCTGTGTCACTAATATGGTAGTGAGCTGTTGGTTGATGACGATGATTGATGAAGCCCTCGAGGGTGTTTCTTCTTTGGAAATAGGTGAAAAGTGGTACCCATATGCATAGACTTGCTATGGCATGTAAATGCGCATTGTACGCATAGGCACTGGCTGGGACCTCCCGTGTAAGCATTGCTAATAGAGACGCTTATAAAGGCACAGGTCTTCGACAAATTTGATCAAAGTGAAATGGTTGTCACGTACGATACCATATTGACATGAAAGCTTGTGTTGTAGTCGAATTTTAGGAGGATTGATGATATCTGTGGGCAATGATGTCTCCCACAGTGCCACCCGAGGATGCACCTTTTATGGAGAGGGGTGATCTAAGGTACCGCTTCCTTTTTGGAAAAGAGGTGTTGAAGTCGACAAAAAGGAAGCCTCAACCGAATGAGGGGGTCACTGATTCAGGGGATCAGGATCCTAGATGTGATGGGTTTAACATAAGAATTATGGAAAGGGATGACTGAAAAATGATGATGGGGATTCAGTGGCCCAAGGTTGGAGTATAAAAAGCAGCTTGGCGACAGTCATAACTATTTCTAATGGGGGAATCCATGGATTTGGTAGGACTTCCAGGGTGGGCATAAACTGGTTATGAATGTCATTGTGGCTTTTGCGTGAGGGTGTGATACTCTAACCAAGGGTGACCAGGGACTTCTTCCATAGGGGAAAAAATGAATGGGTGGTGGACATAGTGTGACATTTTCAATCTTTGTACACTTACCAAAAGGATAAAATAACGAGGTTTGGCTTGTACAAAACACAAAGACAGGTGCCCCAAAACATGAAAGTGTTTGCTCACTGATGGCGTGAGGAAGGTGTTTTGTTGAGGGTGGGGGCCCCATTGGTCGGTCTCATGTGTGGGGTTGACGAAGCGGATGAAAAAGTGTCGCAGATGGGATTATGTGAATGGAGGTATGGTAGGCCAAATGCGAGGCGCGGTAGTGCACTTTCAATCTACTTGCACAACCTGGTCATCTGGGGAAAGGGTTTTATTTCGTATGGTAAAACTTGACCTTATGAATGGTGGATGAATGGGCATGAGGTGCTTCCCAGACTATAGAGATATGGCCATGGCGTTACTATTTTTGTGATAAATGGTCTACTTTGGTTGACGAGCGACATGGAGGGGAGGCTCTACCGACCAACGAGGATGTTTATCATGTGCAGGGCAAGGTGATGATAAACATGGCCGGATATGTGGAAGATATGGTTAATTTCTAATGGAGAAATGATGTCAGGATATGCAGAGTTATCTGGGACTCTATCATGTCGGGGGTAGAATGATACCTACTTCGGAACTTTCAATGGATGGAGTTGTGTACAGTTTGCATGTTTTCCTGCAAAAACAACTACCTCAAGTGAAAGCATCTTCTTTATCTAATATTATTGAAAGACATGAGATTTAGAAAAGAAGATGAGAGAGAGCATACCTGTTGGTGCTGAAAATTTATGTTTTTGGGAGTGCGAATGTGTGGCATTTCCTCTGTTCGTTATGGAGTGTTGATCACAGTGGTGCTTTCGGTTCGAAGAATGGACCTTCTGAGCTCTCGTTATGGTCCTCCAAAGTTTTTGAAAAGGGTGATATATAGGTGAATATGGCCCTAATTCAATTCATTTGTACTTGTTGAGTTTTTTGAGAGGTCAGAGGCTTCTGTGGAGTAGTTCTTGCCATTGCGGTCAACCTGAGCACCAGGGATTAGCGATATCATGCCCAGGTAACCTCCATGACGTCCTGCACTTTAATTTTTTCAGTCTAAGGGTGTCGGGTTCATACAAAACTGGTTTGTATGGATTCTAAGCCAATTTTACTCTAGATTGCGTGTGCAATCAGGGTAAGAGTGCGCCTTCTGCGCGCGATTTTTGGGGTTTTGCGCGCTTTAAGCACTATTTTTCCCTCTTTTGGAGTGCCTTATATGCACTTGTGAGAAATACAGGTGTGCCTTCAGCGTGCATGTATGAGGGACAGGCGCGCAAAAGGCCGAGGAAATTTTTTGGATATTTTTCCTATTTTTGATGTTTTTTCTATTGTTGATGGGTTCCTGTTTGGATGACATGATGTTATGGAGGGAGCGGGATTGGCTCGAGCTCTGTACTACATTAGCTGTCAATGGTCAGGTGCGCAAAAATTTGGTGCAATGGAGTATCCTAAAGTTTGTGGAGAATGAGCTTCTTCGGTCACAGGACCAACTGCTGCATTACTTGATCCAGAATTGGAACAGGCGATCTAACGTGTTTATGCTACGTGGGACTGACCTTGACATCCATCCTCAGATAGATATATACTTTGTGACTAGGCTACTGCCTCTGGGTGAGGTGTTGCAGTATCCATTAAATTCTGGGAGGGTGGATTTAGAGAGGTTCCGGGCGCGTCATTGTGGCAGGGCGCCCCTTATGGAGGGGTGCATAGCCATTGATTGGGTGACAGACTTGGTTGAGCAGTACACTTTGGAGGCTATTTTGAAACTTGCAGGGTCATCGGCTCCACATCGAGCATCGGGTCTGTAGGTTGGAGTCTTGCGCCGACTGAGGGTTGGGCACTTTTTCGATTTTTCCCGCTTCTGCTATGACGGGATGGTGAAACAACTTAACAAGGTCTCGAATGGATCAAAGTTGTTTGAGTACACCAATATTCTATGAAACATCATGTACAAGAGGGTGGTGTTGTTGAGACCAGTGGTGGCGGTGCCTCCTGGGGTGCCATGAGAGCCTCAAATGAGGAGGTGGGCTCCTGTGATGCCGCGAGGAGGTGGGGGCATGGTGGGGCGTTACTGGAACGCCACGAAAAAGGCCTAGTTAGAGGTCAACCCCCAGATGTTTGTGCCATTACCATATGCAGGGATGGACTTTCGTGGGGATCTAGAGATGGGTCTCCCTCTTGGCTATGTTTGGGGGCCAACAGGTATGTTTTTGTGTTTTCTGAATTTATTTGAGTATATGTGATTTTATGTGTTTTGATGGTGACACTGACATAGTTTGGGTTACTCTTGCAGATGTTGGTGAGGTAGGTTGCCCTGTGGCTCGATTGGTTGGCCACGGTCCTCTTCGGAGACCTAGAGGAGGTCGTGGGGGCCTCGGAGGAGAGCCTGCACAGCCTCAGGGAGGTGGACCTGGTGGTGGTGTTAGCCCTTTGGCAGAGGACAACATCTTGACTATTATCGAGGGTGCGGACGAGTGAGCTCATGTCGATGCAAAGGCGGCACATGTTGATGCGGCAAAGGCTCTCATTGTTGATCTGACTACTCGGGTGTCAGTTCTGGATGATGCCTGGGATCGAGTGGATTGCTTGACCCAGGGGATGCCTATTTAAGGCTTTCTAGATGATCTCGAGGAGGTCTGGATGGAGACGCTGATGGTCCAGGAGAGGTACTATCGGCCTGTTTTACGTCGGGTGGCAGTCTCAATTTTGACGACGACTCCAGTAGTGGTACCGGGAGCAGCAGTGGGTCCAGGTGCCCCACCTAGGGGAGCACCGCCCTAGAGTTTATTTTTACACGGGGAAAGCACCCATTATGAGGATTATTCCCCTATTTTATTTGAATTTTTGTGTATCTTTGGGCTAACCGATAGGTCAGAGAAACTATTTTTTGTACTCAGACACATACACCATGATATATATATGAGAGATATTTTTTGCGGCTCTAGATGTTGTGCCCCCTGTTTCAGTTTATGGATTTATGTTATGTTGATGGGTGTCTATGTTTTTTGTTTTTTATGTATGATGGTTTATTCGAGATGCATTCCAGTTTATAATATTGTTAGATATGCGATCAATTGTTTGGTTTTGACTCCTTGGTACATGTGGAAATGTAATGTAGTCAAATTGTCTGATTAAGCTTTTTGCATGTAAATATTCTCTAAATAGATGTGAATCTCTTATCTCAAATGTTTGGTTTAACTACGACACTACTAACTGGGAATCGAAGTAGACATGCATATGGTGTATGCCCTGATGGAGGGCATCGTACATATGTTTGATGATGACCTCATATTCTGCCTAATTGTTTGTTGCTGAACCGATGCACACACCGTTTGTGTAGAGTGGTGATCGTTTGGGGTGATAGATAACCCAGGCTGCTACTGCTAAAATTTGAGACCATCTTGATGCTCCATCAGCAAATCTGAAGTAAGTTTTTGGTTGGTAATCCATGGCGGCACTTGAGTGCATTTTGTAATAAGTCTTTTGGTCAAAAATTTAAATTGATTGGGTTTATGTACGTTGAATCTAGGGTAGGGCCTTCTTGGCCCTTATGGGTAGAACTTCTTGAGGTAAAGGCCATTGACGGGGTTGTTGAGGCATGTCCCGTCCGGTTCTGTCAAGATGTATGCCCCCTGTCAGAGGAAATGTTTTACGATGTAGGGTCCTTTCCACAAGGTCTCGAACTTTCCTGGTTCGAGGGCTTCTTTTGTGACATCATAGCGGAGGACTAGTTCTCCCTCTATAAATGAGTGAGGGTTGATGTGGCGATCAAATTATGATTTTACCCTTTTCTTATGGCCCTCATTGTGTTGTAGCAACTGTCGTAGGGTTTTGTCGATGAGCTCTAGTTGTACTAGGCATTGTTCTAGAGGTTGGGTATCATCGAGGAGTTCGATGGTGACCTGCAAATTTGGGATCTGCGTTCTATGGGAATCATAGATTCGACCCCATACACCAAATGGAAGAGAGTGAAACCAGTGGACGTCTTGACAGCTATACAGTATTCCCAGAGGGCGGAGAAGAGCATATGGTGCCAGTTGGTTTTATGGTTATTCACCATGCATTGTAACATAGTTTTGAATACTTTTTTTACAGCTTCTACTTGTCCATTGGATTGGGGGTAGTATGGTTAAGCGAATTCATGGGTGAATCCGAGGTGATGAGATATCTCCTGGAAGATTTTATTCTTGAAGTGTTTTCCATGGTCGGAGATTAACTCTTTAGGAACGTTGAATCGGGCTATCACGTGGTTAAACATAAATCGAGCGGCGGTTTCTGCGGTGTTGTCGTATGTGGGCATGGCATCTGCCCACTTGGTGAAATAATCGACATCCACTATGATATATTTATGGTTGCCCGATGATGCAAGGTTGCAAGTCATGAAGTCAATTCTCCATTTACAAAAGGGGTCGGCGAAGATGATAAAGTGCAGAGTAGCAGGGGGGTGGGGCTCTTGCTTTATGGGTGAATTGTTGGCATCGTTCACATCTCTTGACTGCTATAATATAATCGCGAAATAGGGAGGGACAAAAATATCCTACCGGTAGGAATTTTTGGTTGGTGGCCATTTTAGATAGGTGGCCTTCACAAGCACCTCCATGGAAGTCATTAAGGGCTTGTTCCGCTTGGTCGTGAGTGATGCATCGACGTAAAATGGTGTCGATGCCTTGTCGGTACAAGACATCTCCCATGAGGAGATATCGGGGGGCCTGTTGGCATATGTGCCGACGGTCGTCTCGAGTGAGATGAGGTCTAAAATTTTGAGTTCGTAGGAAGAGGAGAATGTCTCTGTACCAAGGGTCATCGGTTGCTACAAAGAAGAGATTCTCATCTGGTAACGAATCATCCACTAGTGATCCCTTGGTATCTCTTGGGAGATCCGTAATGAACTCTACTAAGGTAAGTGCCTTTTTTCTTTTAGGGGAGTGAAAATGTAAGTTGTATTCTTGGAGAATGACTATCCAGCAGGCGTACTTATGGTTCATTAGGCAGTGTGTGAGCAGGTATTTGATGGGGTTAATATCTGCGATAACCGTGGTGGTTTTTAAGATGATGTATTCTAGGGCAGTCTTTTCTTCAGGCTCATATCTTAATGTTGGGCCCGATAAGGTTTTGATGACATAATAGATTATGTGCTCCTTCCCATCTGGGCCTTCTTGGATCAAAACTCTAGCTAATTTGGACTTGGAAGCTGATAGGTACAAGATATAATATTTGTCATAGTATGGGGGATTGATGACGGGTGCTGAAGATAAATTTTCTTTCAACGCATCAAATGCTTGGTTGGCGTGATCATCTCATTTGAATGGGATGTCTTGGTGAAGGAGGAGTAGGAACCCTTTAGTGCAAGTGGCATAATCTGGGACAAAGCGTCTCAGAAAATTGGCCTTCCCCAGCAGGCTTTGCAGTTGCCTGAGGGTTCGAGGTGGAGGTACCTCTTTGATGGCTTGGACCTTGAGGGGGTCCACACGAATCCATTGTTGGGACACTATAAAACCTAAGAGTCTTCCTGTGCTGACGCAGAAGACACACTTGAGGGGGTTCAAGTATAGGTTGTATTGACAACATCGTTGGAATACCAACCGCAAATCCTCAAGATGGTCTGAGTGCTTCTTGGAGTGGGAGGTCAGGTCATCCAAGTAGGCGAGGCTAAGGTGTGCCAAGTCATGAAATATATAGTTCATGGCCCTTTAGAAGGTGGATCCAGCTTTTTTAGGCCAAATAGCCTTACCTTGTATGTGAATGTGCCCCAGGGGGTTGTGAATGCGGTTTTGTATCGGTCTGTGTGGCGGATTTGAATTTAGTTGTACCCAGAAAATCCATCCATGAAGGATAGAGCCTCGTGTCCTACACAAGGATCGATGACCTGGTCGATGAATGGAGTGGGATAATTTTCTTTGGGGCACACTTTGTTCAAATCTCGAAAATTAGTACAAACGCGTATGGTGCCATGTTTTTTCATGACCAGAACAAGGTTGGAAACCCAAGATGTATAGGCGATGGGGTAGATAAAACCGGCTTTGTGAAGCTTATTTATTTCTCATTTTATTGCTTCTGCCTTTGATGGGTGTAGTTGACATTGTTTCTGGCATACTATAGGTACATCAGGCCAAGTGTCAATATGGTGCTCTACGATAGTGGGACTAAGCCCAGACATTTCTGAGTAGTCCCATATGAAGATATCTCGATACTCTTGTAACAATTGGGTATTGGAGGCTATTTCTTCTAGAGAGCATGCTACCCCCAATGAGATTTCTTTGACCTTTGCAGGATTTTGGGATATGTTCACCTTGACAGTAGGTGATATGCTTGAAATATTTCCTTCCTCAAACGCATTGGGCACTGGGATGGGATTTTTGAACCAATCGATTTTTCCTGATGGGAGGAAATATTTTGATTCTATCACATATATATCTCGTTCTTTTGTCTTGTCAGAACTGAACATGTGCTTGGGGAGAAAAAGTGAACGATGATGCATTGCATCCCATGGATAATCTGGCTCCGTCATTACCTCTAGGATATCCTCATCTGAATGAAATAGGGATCCTAAGGGGGATTGATCCCGAGAAAGGTTATTTTGAATAGTTTCAATCCTCACGGAATTGGTTGAGAGACATGAGAAGGATTCCATCATCGATGTGGTGGATCCAGATGCGGTCGATAGAGTGTAGATAGATTAGGTCTGCACTGTCATAGGTAAATCTACTCTCCTAGTTGTAGCTGACTCGACACCTATGGTAGATGAGTAGACAACTAGAGTCATAGTTCCAATACATGAGAATATGAGTCATATCAGGTGTATCGTGTCGTCAGCATTTGGTGGGGGAAGAATCTCTGTGATAGGAGTTGGCATAAGCGCAAGGTTGGGCCCCCCGTTAGGATGGTCAATTTCTTGTTGGTGGAAATTGTGCTTGTTGCAGAGGTGCCTAAATGTTTCCATTAGCGGGAATGCCTCTGGTTCGTGGTTCTAGCCAGTGCAGATGGTGCATGGTACCACTATGCCAACGGAGTAGATTTTGTGGGAACCAACACTACTCTTTCTCTCGAATGTGGGTGCTTGGAAAGGATTTGTTGTAGAAGAGGAGGTCTGCTTCCATTTCTGTGTCGTTGGCTTAGGTGCATCTAGCTCTTTGGGGGAGTGTAGACATAACGCTGCTCTTACCGCTCTAAGCTTGGGGAGATGTTCACATTTAATCGTATGGTGAAAGTGTGAACAAATCCAGCAATAGGTACGCGTGATCTTCTCTTGGTTAGAGAGAAGTCTTGGTGGTCGAGAGGAGACTATACAAAAATTTCTTGCGAGGGGCTTTAGTTCTTTACATTGATTGACCCAGTGGTCATTCAGGTCGCATAGTCTGCATGTTATCCTCGGTTTGGTCTGGGTCATGATTGGTTAGTGCGCCATCCCAATTTTCCCATTATGTCAATGTAGGTGTGGGGTTGCTAATCTGGGGGTGATATACTTTCTATATCGTTTGATTTCATCTTCCCATTTATTCTATATTGCATGAATCATGTCAATGAGGGGAAACAATTGTGGGATATAGGTACAATGCTATCCACGGTGATTTCCCTGACACACTGGGAAAAATAGCCTATATATGGGGGTCCCGTCGTGCTCAATTTATGGTCTGGCAGGGTACCAGCATCGTAACGCTACAAAATCAGGGCAAGTGGTGACCACGTGATTGGGTGTTTTACATAACGCACATGTTGGTCTTTTCTACAGAGAGCAGTTGGGGGTAACTAGGGGTTCCCTCAGAGGTCACTTTTCAAATGACAAGAATAGGATGGATCTGCTCATCACATATTCTTGGGTTATCGAGATGTTCATGGATTCTGAGTCTGTGCCATCTTCTTGGGAGAGGCGTGTTATCACCAAATTGAAATTTATTGGCTGCTCATCAAACAACTCAGTGTGATTATTTCAAACCACTTCTAACTGAAGATTAGCCTCTTCAGTTTGAGAGAGCTCTCTCAAGGGGGTTTTTTATTTTGAATAATGATAGTAATAGATGGCTAACTCTATAGAAATTGTAACTTTTTTTGTATGATTGCAGATTGAAAAATGCAGGCTTGCTACCATTGGGCTTATGGAGTCAAAAATTAGTAGTTTAAATGACAGTGGTTCTTCACATGGAAGCTGAGGAAGATAAAGGTTTTTAACAGAGGCAACTCACACACACGACATAGGAAAACACGGTCATTTCACCAGTAAAGGAAGTCAGAGCATAATATTATGAATTCTGAGTAATTAGAGATGAAATCCACTGCAAGTGATAAAACATAAGATAAATATCAATAAGATATCAAAAACCTCATGATAATCTCAGGTCTGGAAAGAAGAATGTCACTTTGTATTACTGATAATGGTCAAAAACATACAAGCAGCAATTTGGTGCAAATGTTCTCCAACCCCTTGCTTCTTCGATGTTTTGTCTATAAATAGACATTATTTACAATATGGATGATCTGCCTGGTTGAAAAATCCTCTAATTCTACTATGACACCTTTCATAACTGAAATCCACAACTTAAAACAGAAAACTGACAACTACCTTTAAAGAAATAAACTCCTAATAGAACTCTATCTCCTATTTATTACATTCCTCTATCCTATCTATGAAAAAATTATAGGATGGCTACAAATTGAATGTCACATGCTCGAAGGATACATGACCAAGTTCACCACCACTTTACAAATTTAAAGCACCCCTAGATTTGTGGAGCATAACCCTGCTTTTTAGGAATGTATGACCTTCATTCTTCAACGTTGATTTGACTAATTACCTGTCTCCATGGCACTCCCTTTGAGTCATAAATATTTGATAATAAGCTCCATTGACATGCTGGAGGTCTCAAGCTGGAAAAAACGGCTTTTAAGATGCTCAAAATCCTTCAACAATTGCTCGCTATGAAAACAGGATAGTTTCGTAGCGAGTTTTAGTAGTGTGGGAAAAGTGGCTTTTCCATCCATCTTCTTCACTTCTTTGTTGTTCCATCATCTTCATCATATCTTGACACCTTATAATCATGGACCCCTCTCCTTAAAACATGCAAAAATTGAATTTAAATGCAAAAAGGCACCTACAGGTTTTTTCGTAGGGTATTTCTGGCTTCATGCCTGAGGTACACTACGAAACTGTGTAAAAAACCAGAAATTGCTCCTTTCAAAATTATCTTCAAACGCTGACCTCCAGCTGCAAAATTTGGGTTCTTTACATGTAATGAACATCCTAAGGCATATTCCATCTCAAATTATTACTCCTGTGGTGTTTCTTCCTCATTTACAATCAGTTGGCTAATGGGCTCTTCTACCACAGTCATTTCCAATCCTTTCTCTTCCAACTCTACATGAATCAGATCCAATTGCTCTTCTAGATCTTTCACTTTTTCCTTTAATGCCCTATTCTTTAATTGAAAGTGTAGGTTTATCTTTTTGATGTGTTTGACTTCTCCCCTTAGTGGTTGAGTCCACTTTATCAACCTTTCTGTATTGTCCAAGGTCTTTGAGACACTTGTGACTTGATCTTCCTAGATTTTCCTCATTTGTCCAAACTAAACCTTCTCAGATCTATGCTTCTTTGCCTCTTTCTTCAGAACTGATATCTCCTCACCTACCACTTTCAACTGCTCTTTAAGGGTTTCAATTTTTGGATTTTCACTAATTTTCTCTTTACCCTTCCTTTTTTTGATAACCAACTCTTCTTTTGCAGGTGAAGAGAGAACTATGATGCTTGGTGGCTGAGCAGTTTCACTGACCTTCTCAATCTATTTTCTACTTTCCATGACCTTGCTTGCATGCCTGGTCATTGGCTTTCTAGGTTGAAACCTGAAACCATCATCATCACCTACAAATTATAATTTTTTAGCTGTCTTTTCTTTCTTCAGCTTTCTTCCTCCATCTTGAATATCTTTAGCTTGGAAAATGGGAGTTTCTTCAATGTAAATTGCACACAAGATGTCCTCTAAGTTTCCTTTAGCCACTGTTTGGCTCCTATTAAATCTTTGGCTACCTTGTTTTCTGACTGTTTGATTTTGTTTTGCAGGTGATGTTTTAGGTGTGTCAATCTTCTGCAAAGGCTCTATCTCCATGCTTGCTGGTTCTGGTGGGGATGATTTATTCCCTTCTTCAACTTCCTCTGCCACTATTGGTGATGAAATATTTCTAGGTTTGGAGGTTGTCTTAGGAGTGATAACATAAATTTCAAAACCACTCATGAACAGAAAGGAATTCCAGTCTATGTCTAGTCTCTTCAACTTCTCTAACACCAAAAACTTAATCAAGCCATGGTGAAAGATAGAAGTTTCATTTCCTTCTGTTTTAATTTGAACCCTTTCTAACATTTTGCCTAGAATTCTGTATAAATAAAAGGGAAAGTCAAGTGACCTCTTACCCAAAAAATGGAGAAGAAGCATAAGGTGGTAGGAGTAGACCATGTGAAACCTTCCTTCACAAGTAAAATACTTCTAAATGATCATCAACAACTTTGAATAGTTGTCCTTCATGAAACTCCTAGAGATAGCATTTGTTTGTTCAATTTCACTATGCTTTGTTTTGATGAACTCTTTGCAACCCTGCATTGTGAAATTGATGCCTTTAAACCACTGTTCCCCTCCTTTAGGGATTCTTGTTGCTGTTGAAATGTTGTCTGGTGTCACTGTTACGTTCAACGTTCCCACTTTTGAAGCTGTTCCAGTGAAACTGTTAGAAAAATCCTTGGAAACCTATAGATGACAACCCTGCAACCTTTGATAGAACTGTAAGCAACCTAATATTTTGAAAATATCCATGGTAGTTGGGTCTTCATTGAGAAAATTCATTTCCATGGGCTCATACTTGTGGCAGTGACCACCTTTGTTTTTTTTCTTCCTTGCAGCCATGGGTGCTTTATATCTTCTCAGCCTCGCTTGCTTGATGACACCTGCAACGTTTGAATCTGCCAACAACCTGCTTGGCTCGATGAAACAACTCGCCAAAAATATAATTACATGCAAAGATAAAGCATAGTATGACAAAAAGATTAATTGGGTAAGGTTTTATGGTTTAAAATGACAGCTCATGCATTAATCATGACACATGCATGCTAAAAATGGTAATGATGACCTCAGGCATGGGTTTGTACCTTCGAATTAACACTAATAGTCTCGAATGATCTCCACCCTAACTCCTCCAATCATGAACTGACACTTCACATAAATTTTGACAAGATAGACAAGAAAATTGTTTTTCGTAGTGTGATTAGTTTAATTTATGACAGTTTTGCTACGAAACCATTAGGCAGTTTCGTAACGAAAAATGCTATTTTGCTGTATAAAACACTATGAAAAGTTGAAAAATAGCTTAAGTGCCCTTTTTAAATTTAATTGCATAGGGAATGGAAAATGACACCAGATGATGACTGATGGGACATGACATGACCTAAATGGAGGTGGCCTTAAACCTTAGGATAGGTTAAACATGTAAAAAATGATTTTTTCCTATACCAACTTGAAAAGGCTTAAGGAGAACTTATCCTTTTTATGAGTGAATTGTATGACCATGTCAAGTAATGTTTCAAAAAATTATGAGTGATAACAAGGCGGACTATGGTTGATCGCATACAGGATAGTGTTGCACAAAATCTAGGTATGTAGTGACAACGACGCACTAGGTGGTTGTCAGCACATATCTGACATGAATACTGGATGTCCATGTTGTCACGACATACTATATGAACTGGATACCATCACTATAACATTTCCAAAGCCGGGCAATCAATGATGAAATGATCAAGCTCATCACAGAGTACGCAACTCTCGATTGGGGGAGGCGGCCTGGCGGGGAGCCTTTCAGGTGATCGTCGTTCCTCCTATAGGTACAGGATGATACAAGGTTCATCTCTAGAAGTCTGGGTGGGGGGATCCTATTGATAGGATCGCTTGATGGCGCGCAAGGAATCCCTATATCACGGGATTTCTAGGCAATGATGGGTATAGTGCCCATAATTGCTATAGATAGCGCATGTGTGATTGGTACGCAATGCTTTGCCTTTACCCTTGGCGGCAGGTTCCTTTTTATGGGAATATGGTGTCGCGATGTTTGCCTCTGAGCCGAGCGGTTTTAATTCATCCAGATTTGGGCAGATATGGGTAGGGTGTCCTATTACATTGTATATGGCACAAATTGGTGATTCCCGTTGTGTGGTAGGGGTTTCTAGCTTGTTTCCTTTTCTCTCGGTTTTCTTAGCTATAATCATCGGTTTTGCAATGGGAATTTCCTTTGTAGGGTTGTTTTCAATCGTTTCCTAAATGGGTGGGGCCTCCTCGGGACTGAGGGGCTTTAACCCTGTGGCAGTGATGTGTGTGGCTCCTGTCCCAGTAGGGGGAATGAGATACCAAACTGGTATTGCAAACGATATATTTGGTAACACCACTATTGCTAAAACCTGTTGGGATACAAAACCAGCTGGGGGGTAGAGGAAAAGGGTTTTGGAAGTGGCATAGGCTAGAGAGGATGCTGTGGTCGAGGTCTCAATGTCATTACTACTTGTGTTTGTTTCCTGGCTATATTCAGTGGTTGATGTGGACATCATGCACACCGGAGCTCCTATGACATCAGGTGATGACTCAAGTATGATGGGGGGATCTCCTAGGAATGATCCTAGGATGGACGACGGTTTGAACTGGTCGGGGCCATATTCTTAGTACCATGAAAGCAAGTTTTCAGATGTATCTACATAGGGTAGAATGACATCAGTATTTGTTAAGGGCCGCTTTTCGCTATGTGTCAATTGGTCGACAATAATGATGCGGTCCTCATGGGGGAACATCATATTTCAGAAGACAGAAGAGGGTATAGTTGACACGGCATACGTATAACTCTGACCAAGCAATATATTATAGTCCAAGTGGGCATGTCTATAAGGAATTTCTTTCTGGCTAAGCAGACCGAGACATTTTGGTAGAGGCCAATGAGAGTTGAAGGTCGACTGTCGTATGCTCTGAGAGTGATGTTTGATGGATTTAGCTTGGGAGACCCTAACTTCTGCCAAATGTTCTTTGACATGATGTATGTGGATGCACCCTCGTCGATGACACATTGGTGAATGGTAATATGTTGGACCGATACTGGTATCTGAAAGGTGACCATCAAAGGAAGCCTAGGGGTGGCTTTTTCTAAATCAAAATCCATTAAGTGTGTATCGGCAAGGTCGATAGCGCCTAACGCAGAAAGCAAGGATTTCCGATGCTTTGGGCAGGACTGTAATACTTCTAAAGCTGCCATAACAGTGAGATATCGAGCTAAATCATCCACAATGCTATAATTATGGGCTGCTTTGGAATAGTTTCCTGCTTACCTAGTTGATCCCTTAGCCATCTTCAACAAAGGTTCGATAGGAATCTTTGATATGGTTAAAGGTGCATTTGGTGCACTAGTACTTGCCCCTGACGCGTTGGTGTTTGGTGGGGTATCGTAACTTCAATTCCATGTTTGAAAAAACATCTCATCACCAGTCATGTAGATTTCGTGGCTGTTTTTTCCAGAGTCGTTCGGATTTTGTTGCTAAGTGATAACTGTCACTTGATGGGGGAAGGGCTCCCTTTCCACGGTTATTCTATAGTTTTTTCAGCTCAGGGAGGTTGGGACAGTGGTGAGTGTAATAGCCGTACTCACCATAGGAACAAGAGCGGTTTGTTTGAAGAGGTGGCCTTTTGTTCTGCCATTGGGCATTGCTAGGCTCCTGGTTTTGATTTTGGTTGGAGTTGCCTCTAGCCTGAGATCGCGGAGGGCACTACTGGATTTTTCCCCCCTGTCCAAGATTTCCTTTAGGCTTGTTTTTTCTTTTTTTCTTAGCCACGTTAGAAGGATAGTTCTCCTGGTTATATGGTTGGCGCGGTTTGTTTGGGGAAGGTTGCACAAAGTTCACATGTGCATTATTCTGCATAGGCGGGTTTTGTGCTGGCGACTGAGAATAATGCGGTCCCTGGTTTGTGAATGACTATTGGGGGGAGCTCTTCTATCAGCATGTATATCTGCGTATTGGGTCCCCTGAGCCGGAGGATAAGGTCCTCCATGTTGATACGATGATGCCCTACTGGTCAAATTTTGCGGAGGCATGTGATGAGTTTGGTAGCCGGGTTTTGGTACATTATGGGTAGAATAATACGTGTAACCGGGGTTTTGAATGTTGCTCCCTGGGTAACTCTGGGTCAACAACCCAATTAAACCGTCTGCAGATTTTGACGCGCCTAGAAATTCTTTGTAAGTTTGTAGGCGTGGGGCATTTAACAGGATATTGTAAATATACCCTCACTGCGTATAAATCAGCTCGAGCTGTTGGGCCTTACTGATGGCGTCCTCTTCGGATATGGGCCTTTGTTGCGCCACATCCTTCGAAATCTCTACAGTGAGAGTTTTCAGGAATAGGTCTAATAGTACTCTATCATTGATTTTGGCTTTACACAAACTACGACACCACCACCATTCGTGGAGATGGTCTGAGATATGGATGGTGGGGGTTCGCCTAAAGTGAGTCAGTAATTCCATTCCAGAATCATGGTGGATGGGTAACTGAAAATAGGTCAGGAACACAGTGGCGAGGAGCTAAAGGTTCCATGCGTAGCAGAGGGTTGCTCTACATACAATTTCGTTGCTACTCCTGTCAGAGTGCGTTGAAACAGTCTCAGCCAAATCGTATCATCAACGATGTTGTTCGATGAGCACCACAGATGGAAAGTCATAACATGATTTCCTGGGTCTTCCGCTTGCTTTCCTTCAAAATTTGGAATGTTAGAAGGGAGCTTTCTGAGCATGGGAGGCCATATGGGGTTGTGTGAAATGGGATCATTCTTCAACTTGGTTAAATATAGTAGATTCAACGAAGCTAGAAAAGGTGACTACGAGGTTGTAGCCATTGCGACTTGTGAAAACACAATGTTCTGGTTAGGAAGAGGGTTTATATGTGATGTACCCTGCTGTGTATTCGACTGGCTTCTCAAATGGGTAGCACTCCTCTTCCCCCTAGGGGTTGTGGGAGGAGTGGTATGTGGTGTGGCGTTGGGGGACCAACCAGGGTTCCCAACTAAGGATGCCCCAATGAAGGACGAAACAATAATGGTGGCAGTGTTCCGTCTTTGACGCCTAAATGGAAAAAGACCTGGAACCCCTCCCAGTAATGGGGGGAGGTCCAAAATATGTCTAGATTGATGAGGTCCCGTTGGGTCTATTATGGCGTCAACTAGGTCTAGCTTTGGAAATATTTGAGAGGATAGAGATTATAATCAAAGAAAAATTCTGATCACATACATAAAACAAAGATAAAATAAAATAACTTTTCCCTTTAAATTAATCCTATGTGATCAGTCAATCAAAAAATATGGTTTTTGTTTTTTTGCATATGATACTAAAATCCTGGAAGACCTAATCGCCCTCACACACTCAAATGTAACTAGGCCTTGAGAAGATATCTTGCGAGTGTTGGCACAATGTCCCGTAAGAGTTGGCAACGCTCCCAGTTAGCCGAAGAAAATCCAACAAGGTAAGGGTAGAGGATCTAGTGCTTGCCTACACCATCACCTATAGGGAAAGGATGCCCTAATTTTGGCCACTGAGTACCACCATCCCATGTGAGTATTCAAGTCTTGGGCTTCTTGGTAATTCAACTAACTGTACTGAGTACCAGCTGGGTCAAGTAGCCCCAACTGATACTTTCCTGCACTACGCCTAAGCCTAACCCCCTCTAAAACGGGTCTCTACCGTTCTCGGGTTTTATTTTCCATGGGCTGGTAGGTGGATTTGAAAGCTCCCTAAACAGTCAACTTCTATGTTTCAAGATGAAGAATGATCAAGGCAGCTTATTGGATGCCTACCCCCTTGATCCTAACTGAGACTATAAATTCTTTTGTGGCCCCTGTGGGGAGAATTTAGTGAGTTTTGTTAAGTTAGTTTTAGGTGTCTTTGCTTTGATTAGTGTGTGGATGTGTGTGAGCAACAAGGACCAAGCACATAGTTTGAACGTGTGGATATGTGATGATCCTTTTCAAAATCCCCTATTAAACTATGTTCTATTGTTCCTTGCTCAAAAGAAAAACATGCGCAGATATGGGTCGCTTTCAATTTTTCCTAGTTAATCTATGTGATCAACTACAGGGAGATGGTGAGTTGTGAATAGAGAGCATTCATATGCTTTCCTACGATTATCGAAGGGCGCAAAGGTAGCAGATATTACTTGCTCTTCTATCTACAATTCAATCCTGGTCCCGAAATCCTAGTGCAAAAAATGAACTAAACTAATGAATTTTACACTAGAAAGAGGGAACTAGCTAAGCATGCATGGACTTGGGCCATTTACTTTGGCTAATTATCTAGGTGTTTTGGTACCTAAATTTTCAAAACATAATTTTTTTTTGGAATGCAAGTTAATTTGCCCCCTACTTAAACTATGTGTGAACTTTGAAAAAATAAACTTGAAATAAAACTAACACCAAGCCTACCAAAAGCACCTAAGAGTGAACTTTAGCAAGTTGCGGGGTACCTCAACCAATGCTGGCAGATGTATTATGGGCTGCCAGGCACTTTACAAGTAGGAAAAGAGAGAAATATGGGAGAAATTTCTCATTCTGCTTTTTGCGCACAAAAGGTTGAAACAGGCGCAATGTCTGCGTGTAGGTCAGCTCTGAATGTGCGCCCTGGGCATGCCTATTTGTGGGAAATGCACGCAAATTCCTGCAAATGTAATTTTTTGGAGTTGTTCTGCTTTAGTCTGTCACTTGGGATGAACTAGGGACTAAAGGAGAGAAAGGGGGAAATTTCAACCCAACTCCACAGCACAGATGGAGGTCTCTACAAAAAGGCACAACCACATAAACTTGGAAATAAATGTTAGTGGAGTCACCAATCCTATGTTAGTGTGTTTGGTGTACGCATGTACGAAATCACACCAACTTAAGGGGTGTGGTTTTCCCTCTTAAGTTATTGGTCACAGGCATAAAATATATGGAGTCAAGCAAGTTAGTGGAACATGCTAGAACATAAACATACTAGATAGAGAAATAGCATGCATATTCAAACATAAAAATTAAACTAAAACTAAAAAAAATAACAAAAAAGCTCTAAATAGAATCTAAAAACTTCAATAATCCAAACGTCGATGCTTACATCCCCTCTTATTGAGTGTTGGTAGGAAATGAGGATGAAACTTTAACCCACTTGCCAAGGGGCCCTTAGAACTTGGGGTTCTAAGTCCTGATGCAAGGATGTCTTTACTTCCGAGCTGTCTTGGCACAAAGTCTCCCTCTCTCTACTATGGTGGACTGGAGTTGTTGGATGGCCAACAACTGAGTCCCCTCTATCTCTGCTCCAGATCACACACTGCTGGTATTGCTTGGGGAAATTCTAGACAACATAACAATGTGCTCTCAAGTTACTCATCTCTTGGTGGCCTTTTATAGGAGAATTCAAATCCTCCTTCCCTCTCTTGGTACATTGTGGATGGTGACCCAAGAGAGGAGGGTGATTCCATTGTGTGCCACATTTATTCCATTGTGTGCTCCCTTGATTTCCTAAGGAGGCTTGGGTGGCTGTCCTTAGGCGGCTTCAAGTGTGGAATCAATGTCCTGGAGTGTGCTTTTTGTGGTCCCGGAAAGTGACTTCCGCTACTCCCAAGATTGCGCTATTTTTGGGTCAAAAGGTGCGCAAGGGCACGCTTATTGAAGGATTTTGCGCGCAAAAGAATTTTTGACTAGTTCAAATTTAATTTTCCTCAGACCTTAGAGATTTTTTAAATACTTTCAAATTCTCTAATGTCTCTTAGCCTTGTAAATCCTTCTGCCTGACATTGAATAATGTCATTTTTTCTTGTATGATTTTCCAGTGTTACTAGCGACTCTGCCCAACTTTTTCCGCTTATACACTCGGGTCCATATATAGTGAACCTACGTATGCTATTTAAAATATTAAAAAAATATAAAATTTCCCCACTTTTGAGGTGGGTTTTACGGTTTTTCCTGTAACTTAACCACCCTAGCCTGTGGCCTAACTATTCCCCAACTGAAAAAACTAATTTGAGGAAGTATAAATACCCCTCAAGGGAATGACCTAGGAAGAAGAGAGAGAATTGTAGATATTTTAGCCTGTTATAGCCCTGATCAAGTTTGATATTTCCCTTGTGCCTCCTGCACTTCCCAGATTTTCAGGAAACCCATGTTTTCTTGTGATGATCACTCTCATTCTAGGTGACATCCTTTGTGCACAATTCATGGAAGAAGCTTTGTGAGGCTAGGGCTAGAAAAATCCAGAGGACGGTTTGCTCAAGGCCCTGGAAGATCTAAGGTGATTTCTCCACTATTGTTTTCTATACCTGTTATCAATAAAAGAAGTGACGTCTTCTTCCTGATGTTCATGTGTCATACATCTCTTATACATGCTTAATAATATTGAATAGTTTATTTATTGTTATCTTTATGAGATTATGTATGATATTTTGCTAACATCTAGGACATATATGCTATACAACTAGGATTTTGTGCTTGTTCTTTGTTATTTTGCAGGTTCTGGAGCACGAGGAGTTGCAGGGGGTTTGAACCCTATGGGATCTACTACAAACGAAGGATAAACGGGTAAGATCTAAAATCCTCACTTTCTAGTTTAAAGAATAGAAGTTGGTTATCTGATTCCTTCTTGTGATGACATACCCCTGGTCTATGAGGTTTACCAACCCAACACCTTAGGGTAAAATTGCCTGTAACATCCATCACACAATAAGAAATTTCAAACAAAGATGGAAAAAAAAGAAACACCTTTCAAAAACGTAGGGAATGTTGACCCTACTGCAGACATCTGTTTCTAAAGTTTACTTCTCATAATGACTGCAGGATTAATGTGAGATACATTATCGGAATCAATAATGTATCATCATAGGGGGAGCAATATATGGTGATTCCCATGGTTGGTTTGGTAATTCTAGTTGTTTATTTTTCTAACAATGCATTTGATGTGACAACAGAAGACAGGAACATGTTGTACAAGTTAATGGAGATCGAGATGTGAAATTTTCAGTATTTCACTTTCGTTATGAAAGTTGCATAAACTAAAGCCGCGTATATACGCGAGATTGATTGGAAACAGTTACATATGTTTTTCTCTGATAAGGAAATTAGTGAGACAAACTCAAGGACAATTTCTGATATGCTACTCAGTTATAATTTTCTTGGTATGATGTTGATGGTTATAATCTGCTAGTTATGATTATCTGATTGATGAAGATGATCTGATGAATGAGTTGTTGTGATGATCAGGAGCACAGAATCAGGGGGAGCATTAGCCTTGCTAAGAATAATGCATTGTTGGCATTATGTTGGTTGCTGAATTATGATCTCTCTCTTGAGGTCCTTTGGTATTGGTTATAAAAGTCATATTGAGACCTATGAAATAAATATTTATGTAAGGGTCATGTTGAGATATATGATATAAATATTTTCATATTCATTCATGTATGGACTCTTTAAAATATGTAAAACCCATATTTTGGGTGTTTTAGTAAAAATGTAAACCCACTTGGTTGGGAAGTTGAGTCAAATATGTAACCCCACTTGGTTGGGAGATTGATGTAAGTATGAGTCCTTGTTGGTAGGAAAGGTCATAATTAGTTGATTCATAAAGTCATGTATTCTATTGAACATTTGAAGACTTAGCATGTGCTTGGGAGGAGTATGGTCCGTATAGAGAAGCGCAGATCTCGACATTCTTGTATTGGTTTTTCCTTTGCCCTTGATGTCAATGGGGGAGAGTAACTTGGTGTTTGAACAATGATTATGTCTTATGTTAATGTATTTATCAGGTATCTACAGGATGTGGTTATCAGTAACTTGGTGTTTGAATAATTCTTATGTCTTATGTTGATGTATCTATTAGGTATCTATAGGATCTGGTGATCAAACACCAACGTGGTTGCCATCAATTCCAAAGGGGTGGATTATTGGCATTATGATTCATTATGATTTCATGTCCTGTCCTTGATGGCAAACCACTTGTAAAAGATGAATTATATGGTTTCTGGAGAAGAACAGTGGTTTAGTAGAATATGGATAAAGTACATATTTAAGGAACTACACGCGAGTTCGTTCATTCCAAGTCACGTATACACGCATGAGGGAAGAAGAAAAGTAGCGTATGTATTTGCGCATTTCATTTATGACACCAGGGGTCCTTACCATGGTATTAGTCCACAGTATTGATCGCAGTAACGGTTATTTGATCCTGTCCAAGAATACCATCAGCAGTTTTGTGGTTTTGGCTCATGGTATTAGTAAAGGCTCAAACTATATAAGGATGTGAAGATCATAGTGCAAAATGTGTGCATGGTATGGGTATTGAATGAATACTTCACTCTGAAGTGTATCTACATGGAATGGGTTACAATTTCTTGATATATCTGAAATAATGATGCACCAATGAATACAATGATCGATCAGGATCTCTAGACTTGAAATGACTATGTATTTTCTTGATCTGTTTGTGAGATTTTTAGATCTGTGATCTGGCGCATGTTTGCTGAAGTGAAGGGTACGATCTGAGTAAGTTTGTTGATCTGAACTGTTACCCAGTCTTGAATATTTATAGATCTATACGTAGGTTCATTACAAGGATAATGCATATACACGTGGGTTCAGTTCTGTAGAGGCGCGTATATATTCTGTAAAGCTATACGCAGTGTGGTTTCAGAAGAAGCGCGTACAATCGTGAATCTCTGTTATAGAAGTAGCATATGGAAGCTAGGGTTTTGTTGAAGAATGCTTAAGGAGATGTCTGATCAATTTTACTGATTTTCTATTGTCTGTCAATGATGTCTTCATATAGATCTGGGTTGTTTGAGTATTGATTATGCTGCTAGTTGATTTTGATTAAAGATCAGTGATTGGTTGGTTGATTGATGATTCAGTGAATGATTTGGTACAGTTATATGTTTCAGTTTGTTGTATGGTATTGCGCTTAAATAAGTGGAGTGGTTCAGTCTTAAAATATGATGAAAAGAGGCCTACAAGTTATGTTGTGTTGAAAATGTTGGATCTAGTGTGAAAATTGATGAAACGTGGTCCACGGTGGTGTTGAGAGTTAGAGCCTTCAGTGAGGGGGTCGTAGCTCCCTTCCAATAGTTTTTGTTAAACAAGATCGGGGGGGGGGGGGGGGGGGTAGTATCTCCCTTCAAGGAATGGCTAGTAAACAAGAGGAGGGGGTCGTAGCTCCCTTCCAGTAGTAGTTGGTAAATGAGATTAGGGGGTTGGAGCTCCCTTCCAGTAGTAGTTGGAGAACGAGAGAAGGTTGCAGCCTTCTAGAGGTGGGTGCTTGCGTGTTGGTATGAGTCTATGCTATTACAAGATTGTAAGTAGCTTTATCTATAATAAATATTGAAGACAAAGACGACAACAACAGTGGTTTTCTCCCGACTTGGGTTTCCACCTTATATCTTGGTGTTCATGTGTGATGCTTATGTGTGATGATTTATTCTGTTTTTACTGCACATATTTATTGCTTACTAAATGTATGATGAATAAATGATGCACTAGGTTAAGTAATTTTTTTGAAGATTTATCTATCTAATAAGTTCATTGGAATACACAAGTTTCTTTTAAGAAAGACACGTGCATATGCAAGTTGGATTAATTAAAGTCACATATAGAAATTAGTAAAAGTAAGGAAAAGTTCTTGTGAGTTTTAAATACTGATTCACCCCCCCCCCCCCTCTCACTGAATTCTATGAGAAATATGGGTGAAGATATAAAAGATTCAACCTTAGTAGAGAAAATATTGAGATCTATAACTCCAAAGTTGGAGTCAAAAGTGTCTGCCATTGAAGAAAAACAGGATATGCAGACTCTTACAGTTGTTCAACTTCACAGTATCCTGACTGCTTTTGAAACGAGAAAATTAGGTCCCTCAGAAGCCAAAGAAGCCGCATTTAAGGCCTATGCAAAAAGAAAAGAAAGGGAAGTTCTCAAGGAATCAAGTTAAATATCAAAAGAACAAGAGGAAAATTTTGTAAGGAAACTTCAACCAGGTACTAGAAGGTTCAAAGGTAAGCTTCCCTTCAAGTGTTTTTCTTATGGTAGGGTTGGTCATTATGCTGCTAAATGTCGTTATAAATAAAATCATGACAAAGGGAAACAGTTTGAAAATATAATTTTTTTTATGCAAATGGAGATAGTGATGGGTTGTCAAATGGAGAAGAGGGAGAGTCTAATCACGAACTGCAAGTGCTCATGGCATGTACCATGGATGATGATAATTCCCTAAAAGAGAAAAATTTGTTTATTGAAGAATTGCATAGATCAAGGAAGAAAGGATTTTGTCATGGATGTTGTTTCTATTGAAATTAATTTGGGCACAAGGCCACTGATTGTAGGTTAAGTATGTTGAACATAACCAACATATTGGATAAGTTCCAGCACACAATAAGAAATTTCAAACAAAGCTGGAAAAAGAATAAACATTGGTAAAAAATGTAGGGAATTTTGACCCTACTGCAATCATCTGTTTCTAAAGTTTACTCCTCATAGTAAATTCAGGAGTAATGTGAGATGCATTATTGGAATTAGTAATGTATCATCACACGGGGAGAAATATATGGTGATTCCCATGGTTGGTTTGGTAATTCTGGTTGTTTATTTTTTTTACAATGCATCTGATGTGACAACATAAGACAAGTACAGGTTGTAGAAGTTCATGGAGATGGAGATGTGAAATTTTCATTATTTCAATTTCAGTACGCAGGTTGCATAAAATAAAGCCACGTATATACACGAATTTCATTGGAGACAGTTGTGTATGTTTTTCTCTGATAAGGAAATCAGTGAGACGGACTCAAGAAAAATATTTGATATGCTGCTGACACTTATAATTTTCTTTGTATGATGTGATGGTTATAATTTGATAGTTATGATTATCTGATTGATGAAGATGCTTTGATGAATGAGTGTTTGTGATGATCAGGAGCACAAATCAGGGGGAGCATTAACCTTGCTGAGAATAATGCATTGTTGGCATTATGTTTGTTGCTGAATTATGATCTCTCTCTTGAGGCCCTTTGGTATTGGTTATAAAATTCATATCTGTAATTTCATGTAAGGGTCATGCTGAGACCTATGATGTAAATATTGCCATATTCATTCATGTATGGACTCTTTCAAATATGTAAAACCCATTTTTATGGGTGTTTGAGTAAAAATCTAAACCCACTTAGTTGGGAATTTGAGTGAAGTATGTAACCCCACTTGGTTGGGAGATTGGTGTAAGTATGAGTCCTTGGTGGTAGGAAAGGTCATACTCAGTTGAGTCATGAATTCATGTATTCTATTGAAATTATAAAGACTCAGCATGTGCTCAGGGGGAGTATGGTCTATATAGAACAACACAGATCTTGACATTCTTGTATCTGTTTGCCCTTTGCCCTTCATGTCAAAGGGGGAGAGTAACTTGGTGTTTGAATAATTCTTATGTATTATGTTGATGTATTTATCAGGTATCTATAGGATGTGGTGATCAGTAACTTGGTGTTTGAATAATTCTTATGTCTTATGTTGATGTATCTATCTGGTATCTACAGGATGTGGTGATCAAATACCTACATGGTTGCCATCAAGTCCAAAGGGGGAGATTGTTGGCATTATGATTCATTATGATTGCATGTGTTTTCCTTGATGGCAACCCACTTGAAAATGATGAATTATATGGTTTCTGGAGAATCACAATGGTTTAGCAGAAGATGATAAAGTACATATTTAAGGAACTATATGCGAGTTCATTCAGGCCAAGTCGCGTATACACGCGGGAAGGAAGAAGAAAAGTAGCGTATCTATTTGTGCACTAAATTCATGATACCAGGGGTCCTTACCATGGTATTTGTCCACAGTATTGAGCGCAGTAACAGTTATTTGACCCCATCTAAGAATACCATCAGCAGTTGTGTGGTTTTGGCTCATGGTATTGGTAAAGGCTCAAACTATATAAGGAGGTGAAGATAATAGTGCAAAATGTGTGCATGGTATGGGTATAGAATGGATACTTCAATTTGAAGTATATCTGCATGGAATGTGTTATAGTTTATTGATAGATCTAAAATAATGATGCACCAATGAATACAATGATGGATCAGGATCTCTAGACCTGAAATGACTATGTATTTTCTTGATTTGTTTGTGATATGTTTATATCTATGATCTGGTGCATGTTTGCTGAAGTGAAGGGTATGATCTAAGTAAGTTTTTTGATCTTAAGTGTTACGCAGTCCTGAATATTTACAGATCTATACATAGGTTAGTTTCAAGGATAGCGCGTATACACGCGGGTTCAGTTCTGTAGAGGTGCATATATATTCAATAAAACTATACGCAGTGTGGTTTCAGAAAAAGTGCGTACAATCATTGATTTGTCTTATAGAAGTAGCGTATGGAAGACAGGGTTTTGCTGAAGAAAACTGAAGGAAATGTCTGATCAATTTTGCTGAGTTTCTGTTGTCTCTCAATGATGTCTTCATATAGATCTGGGTTTTTTGAGTATTGATTATGAGGCTAGTTGATTATGGTTAAAGATCAGTGATTGGTTGGTTGATTGATGATTCAGTGAATGATTTGGTACAATTATATGTTTCAGTTTGTTGTATGGTATTGGGCTTAAATGAGTGGAGTGGGTCAAGTCTGAAAATCTGATGAAAAGAGGCCTACAAGTTGTGTTATGTTGAAACTGTTGGATCCAGTGTGAAAATTGATGAAACGTGGTCCACGTTGGTGCTGAGGGTTGGAGCCTTCAGTGAGTGGGTCGTAGCTCCCTTCCAGTAGTTACTGGTAAACGAGATTAGGGGGAGTATCTCCCTTCCAGTAGTAGCTGGAAAATGAGAGAAGGTTGCAGCCTTTTGCAGGTGGGTTCCTGCATGTTGGTATGAGTCTGCGCTAGTACAAGATTGTAAGAAATTTTCTTTATAATAAATATTGAAGATAGAGACGAAAACAACGGTGGTTTTCTCCCGACTATGGTTTCCACCTTAAATCTTGGTGTTCATGTGTGATGATTTATTATGTTCTTACTACACATATTTACTTCTTACTAAATGTATGATGAATAAATGGTGCACTAGGTTAAGTAAAGTTTTTGGATTAATTAAATTTGTGTATAAAATCAGTAAAAGTAAGGAAAATTTATTGTGAGTTTTAATATTGATTCACCCCCCACACCCCCCCTCCCCCTCTCACTATTTTTCCCAATAATTGGAATCAAAGCAGGTCCTTATGAATAATATTTATCGCTTGAATGAGTATTTTATATTAGGTCACCATTTTTCAATGGAATTAATCTATTGTTATGGAAGATACGAACAAGAGTTTATCTACAAATTCTTGGATCAGACGTATGGTGAATCATGGAAGGAGGTTACTAGTATCCAACAATCATTCCTACAAACGCAACATAAAAGAAGAGATATGAAACCAATGCAAAAGTTGTCAATGCCTTATTAGGGAGCCTGTCAGAAACATAATTTCTCAAAGTCATGTAGCTAAATTCAACAAAGGAAATATGGGACAAGATCATTCAGAGATATGAAGGTGATGCAAAGGTAAAAAGTGCCAAACTTCAAACTCTTAGAATTCAATATAAAAATCTCAGAATGCATGATGATGAAAGTATTGAAAGCTTGCTTCTAAGAATGGATGAGATTGTGAATTCTATGAAAAATGTGGGTGAAGATATAAAATATTCAACCTTAGTAGAGAAAATATTGAGATCTATAAATCCAAAGTTTGTGTCAAAAGTGTCTGCCATTGAATTAAAATAGGATCTGCAGACTCTTACTATTGTTCAACTTCACGGTATCCTGGTTGCTTTTGAAATGAGAAAAGGAGGTCCCTCACAACTTAGAGAAGACGCATTTAAGGCCCATGCAAAAGGAAAATAAAGGGAATTTCTCAAGGAATCAAGTTGTATATCAGAAGAAGAATAGGAAAATTTTGTAAGGAAACTTCAGCCAGGTACTGGAAGGCTCAAAGGTAAGCTTCGCTTCAAGTGTTTTTCTTGTGGTACAGTTGGTCATTATGATACTAAGGATAAATAAAATCATGACAAATGGAAACAATTTGAAAATAGATTTTTTTTTATACAAATGGAGACAATAATGGGTTTTCAAATGGAGAAGAGGGAGATTCTCATCAAGAATTGCAAGTGCTCATGGCATGTGCCATGGATGATGATAATTCCCTAAAAGAGAAAAATTTATTTATTGAATAATTGAAAAGATCAAGGAAGAAAATATGCTTTCATGGATTTTGTTTCTATTGTAACTCATTTGGGCACAAGGCCACTGATTTCAGGTTAAGTATGTTGAACATAACCAACAGATTGATAAGTTCCAACACACAATAAGAAATTTCAAACAATGCTAGAAAAAGAAGAAACACCAGTAAAAAACGTAGGGAATTTTGACCCTACTGCAGTCATCTGTTTCTAAAGTTTAATTCTCATAACGAATGCATTAGTAATGTGAGATACATTATCAAAATCAATAATGTATCATCATAGGGGGAGAAATATATGGTGATTCCCATGGTTGGTTTGGTAATTGTGGTTGTTTATTTTTCTGACAATGCATCTGGTGTGACAACAAAAGACATGTAAAGGTTGTACAATTTCATGGATATGGAGATGTAAAATTTTCCGTATTTCACTTTCTGTACGTAGGTTGCATAAACTAAAGCCACGTATATATGTTAGTTTCATTGGAGATAGTTGCATATGTTTTTCTTTGATAAGGAAATCATTGAGAGAGACTCAAGAACAGTTTCTGATATGTTACTGACAGTTATAATTTTGTTGGTCTGATGTGATGGTTATAATCTGCGAGTTATGATTATTTGAATGATGAATATGCTCCGATGAATGAGTTTCTGTGATGATCAGGAGCATATATTCAAGGGGAGAGTTAGCCTTGCTGAGAATAATGCATTGTTGGCATTATGTTGGTTGCTGAATTATGATCTCTCTCTTGAGGTCCTTTGGTATTGGTTATAAAATTCATATATGTAATTTCATGTAAGGGTCATGTTAAGACCTATGATGTAAATATTTTCATATTCAGTCATGTATGGACTCTTTCAAATATGTAAAACCCAATTGTTTGGGTGTTTGAGTAAAAATCTTAACCCACTTGGTTGGGAAGTTGAGTCAAATATGTAACTCCACTTGGTTGGGAGATTGATGTAAGTATGAGTCCTTGGTGGTAGGAAAGGTCATACTTAGTTGAGTCATAAAGTCATGTATTCTATTGAAAATATGAACACTCATCATGTGCTCAGGGGGAGTATGGTCCATATAGAGCAGCACAGATCTCATGATTCTTGTATCGGTTTTCCCTTTGCCCTTGATGTCAAAGGGGGAGATTAAATTGGTGTTTGAATAATGATTATGTCTTATGTTGATGTATCTATCAAGTATCTATAGGATGTGGTGATCAATAACTTGGTGTTTGAATCATTCTTATGTATTATGTTGATGTATCTATCAGGTATCTACAATATGTGGTGATAAAACACCAACATGGTTGCCATCAAGTCCAAAGGGGGAGATTGTTTCAATTATGATTCATTATGATTGCATGTGTTGTCCTTGATGGAAACCCACTTGAAAAATATGAAGTATATGGTTTCTGGAGAAGCACAGTGGTTTAGTACAAGATGGATAAAGTACATATTTAAGGAACTATACGCGAGTTTATTCAGGCCAAGTCGCATATACACACAGGAAGGATGAAGAAAATTAGCATATATATTTGCGCACTAAATTTTTGATACCAGGGGTCCTTACCATGGTATTAGTCCACAATATTGAGCACATTAATGGTTATTTGATCCCGTCGAAGAATACCATTAGTAGTTATGTGGTTTTCGCTCATGGTATTGGTAAAGGCTCAAACTATATAAGGAGGTGAAGATCATAGTGCAAAATGTGTGCATGGTATGGGTATTGAATAAATACTTCACTCTGAAGTATATCTGCATGGAATGGGTTACCGTTTATTAATAGATCTGAAATATTAATCATGCACCAATGAATATAATGATCGATCTGGATCTCCAGACTTGAATTGACTATGTATTTTCTTGATCTGTTTGTGAGATGTTTAGATCTGTGATCCGACGCATGTTTGATGAAGTGAAGGGTATGATTTGAGTAAGTCTATTGATTTGAAGTGTTACACAATCCTGAATATTTCCAAATCTATATGCAAGTTCGTTTCAAGATAGTGTGTATACACGTGGGTTCAGTTTTGTAGAGGCGCGTATATATTCAATGAAGTTATACGCAGTGTGGTTTCAGAAGAAGTGTGTACAGTCACAAATTTGTCTTATAGAAGTAGCGTATGGAAGCTAGGGTTTTGCTGAAGAATGTTGAAGGAAATGTCTAATCATTTTTACTGAGTTTCTGCTATCTGTCAATGATGTCTTCATAAAGATCTGGTTTGTTTGAGTTTTGAGTATGCTGCTAGTTGATTGTAATTAAAGATCAGTGATTGGTTGGTTGATTGATGATTTAGTGAATGATTTGGTACATTTATATGTTTCAGTTTGTTGTATGATATTGGGCTTAAATGGGTGGAGTGGGTCCAGTCTTAAAATCTAATGAAAAGAGGCCTACAAGTTGTGTTGTGTTAAACTATTGGATCTAGTGTGAAAATTGATGAAACGTGGTTCGCCGTGGTGCTAAGGGTTGGAGCCTTTAGTGAGGGGGTCGTAGCTCCCTTCTAGTATTTGCTGGTAAACAAGATCACAGGGTAGTAGCTCTATTCCAGGAAAATGAGATCGAGGGGTAGTAGCTCTATTTGCTGGTAAACGAGAGTAGGGGGTCATAGCTGCCTTCCAATAGTAGCTGGTAAACGAGATTAGGGGGTTGGAGCTCCCTTCCAAAAGTAGCTGCAGAATGAGAGAAGGTTGCAGCCTTCTGCAGGTGGGTGCCTACGTGCTAGTATGATTCTGTGATAGTACAATATTTTAAGAGGTTTTCTTTTTAATAAATATTGAAGACAAAGATGACATCAGCAGTGGTTTTCTCCCGATTTGGTTTTCCGCCTTAAATCTCGGTGTTCATGTATGATGCTTATGTGTGATGATTTATTCTGTTCTTACTGCACATATTTATTTCTTACTAAATTTCTGATGAATAAATGATGCACTGGGTTAAGTAAAGTTTCTAAATATTTGTCTGTCTAATAAGCTCACTGGAATACATAAGTTTATTTTAAGAAATCCGCGTGCATGCGCAAGTTGGATTAATTAAATTCATGTATAGAAATCAATAAAAGTAAGGAAAATTTATTGTGATTTTTAAATATTGATTCACCCCCACCCCCTCTCAGTATTTTTCCCAACAATTGGAATCAAAGCAGGTCCTTCTGAAGAAGCTTGAACACTAAAAGGAGATCCATCGCAATGGGAAGTCATGAAGGAGTATTTTCTATCAGGCCACCATTGTTAAATGGAAGTAATATATTGTTCTGGAAGATACGAACAAGAGATGATTTGAAAATTATTGGAGTAGACGTATGGGGAATCTTGGAAGGAGGTTACTAGTATCCAACAATTGTTCCTACATATGCAACAGAAAAGAAGAGATATGAAACCAATGCAAAAGCTGTCAAAGCCATATTATGGAGTCTGTCATAAACAAAATTTGTCTTAGTCATGCAGCGAAATTCAACAAAGGAAATATGGGCAGGATCCTTTAGAGCTATGAAGGTGATGCAAAGGTAAAAAGTGCCAAACTTTCAACTCTTAGAATTCAATATGAAAATCTCAGAATGCATGATAATGAAAGTATTGTGTGTTGGGTGTGGAGCCTGATTATCTTTTTTACTTTGTATCACAGCATTGGACCCCTGTACCTTAAAAGGGGGTGGCAACGTCGCCCAAAATTAATCGCTGTCGTGGGGGGTCCAGGGGGGGGGGTGGCAGCGCTTTTCGGAGCCCCCCTTGGCGGGGGTTCGGGGGCAGCACCCCCGAAGCTAAAAACAGATGTAAAATTGCCTTGTAAAAGTATAGTAATTTCTAGTCAATCTGGGTCGTTCACTAGGCAAATGATATGACGGTAGAAGTTATGTTTAGATTAGGGTTTTTTTCCCTAGAAGGCAACCCCCTTGTATATATGAGGGCATTGTATTGTGGCTGTGCATTATGTGTGTATTCTCGGAGCGAGAAACAGAGAGGGAGACTGTGAGAGAGAACAGAGGATATTACAGCGGATCTGCTGTAGGTTTTGTCTCTTCATTTTTGTTGGATAATAAAAAGGAAGGATTGGCTGTTCGGGGTGGACGTAGCCCAAACTGGGTGAACCACGTATATCTGTGTCTCTTTGGTTTTATGTGTTTTGTGTGCTTGTATTTTCCGCATATTTTATGTGTTTCATTACTCTGTAATATTTAATTTTCTAACAACTGGTATCAGAGCCGAAGGTATATTTGGCTGATAAACGTTATGAAAAAAAGTGGGTTCCTAGTTCAGTAATTTACCATACGATGGTAAGTTTAGGGTCGAGAAATTTAACGACCAAAACTTTGCGCTATGGAAGATGCAGATGGAAGATTATCTGTATCAGAAATATCTGTACCTACCATTGAGCAGAAAAACAAAGAAGCCGACGACCATGACAGACGCGGAATGGAACATTCTTGATAGAAAGGCACTCGAAACAGTACGGTTGTGTCTTGCGGCGTCAGTCGCCTTCAATATTTCGAAGGAAACAACAACAGAGGGTTTGATGCAGACGTTGGAGAAACTGTATGAAAAGCCCTCGGCCTCAAACAAGGTATTTCTTATGAAACGACTATTTAATATGAAGATGTCGGAAGGAGGATCTGTTGCAGACCATTTAAATGAATTTAATACAGTTACCAATCAGTTAAGTTATGTAGGGGTAAACTTTGATGATGAAGTTAGAGCTCTGTTATTCTTGTGCTCATTTCCAGGGAGTTGGAATGGTTTAGTAATGGCCATTAGTAACTCTGTCTCTGGATCTAGTACTTTAAAGTTTGATGATGTTGTTGGTGCTATCCTTAGTGAGGAAATGCGACAGAAAAGCTCCGGTGAGACATCAGGTAATGCTTTGAGTGCAGAGTCTAGGGGAAGAAGAATGGAAAGAGGAAAGAGCTCAGGATATCGTAGTAAATCAAGGAAAGGCAGATCCAAGTCCAGATCGGGGATAGTGTGCTGGAATTGCGGAAAGAAAGGACACCTAAAGAAAGACTGTAGATCTCGGAAGGGAAAAGAAGGAGACACACAAAAAGAAAACAATCATGAAGCAAATGTGACAGGTGATGTGTTACAAGATGCTTTGATTCTTTCTTTCGAAAATGTTACTGATTCTTGGGTTGTAGATTCAGGGGCTTCATTCCATGCCACACTCGATAAGAAATATTTTCATGACTATGTTCAAGGAGATTTTGGACAAGTTCGTTTGGGTGATGATAAACCCTGTAAAATTGTTGGAATGGGTAAAGTTCTTGTAAAACAACAGAATGGAAACCAATGGTTACTAAAGGAGGTAAGGCATGTTCCAGATCTGAAGAAAAATCTGATTTCAACAGGGCAGTTAGGCGGTGAAGGTTGTGTGACAACTTTCACAGATAAAACTTGGAAGGTCACCAAAGGAGCCCTGGTAATAGTAAAAGGTGAAAAGGTTGGTACATTGTATTTATGCAATGGTATTTCTAACTCTGTTAATGCTTTAACTTCCAAAGGAGTAGATGCAACATTATGGCATCATAGGCTCGGACACATGAGTGAGAAGGGAATGAAGATTCTTCACTCAAGAAATTTGTTGCCAGGTTTGAAGAATGTTGATTTTGATTTCTGTGAGAATTGCATTTATGGAAAACAGAAGAGAGTCAGATTTCTCAGAGTTGGGAAAGAAAAGAAGAGCGAAAAATTGGAGCTTGTGCATACAGATGTATGGGGACCTGCTCAGGTATCATCTCTCGGTGGCTCTCGTTATTATGTTACTTTTATTGATGATGCAACTAGAAAACATGGATTTATTGTATTCAGAATAAATCTGATGTATTTGATACTTTCAAGAAATGGAAAGCTTTGGTTGAGATTGAGACAGGAAAGAAGTTGAAGTGTTTGAGATCAGACAATGGAGGTGAATATTGCAGCAAAGAGTTTGATAGGTACTGTTCAGAAAATGGAATACACAGAGAGAAGACAGCTCCAAGAACACCACAAGAAAATGGTGTGTCAGAAAGGATGAACAGAACAATCATGGAGCGTGCAAGGTGCATGAGATTGCATGCAGGATTGCCTTTACAATTTTGGGAAGATGCTGTAGATACTGTTGTTTATCTAATAAACAGAGGGCCTTCAAGTTCCTTGGATGGTGGTATTCCAGAGGAAGCATGGACATGTAAAAAGGTAAACTACTCTTTTTTAAAGCCTTTTGGTTGTGAGGCCTTTGTCCATATTAATAAAGAAAACAGAACAAAGCTTGAGGAAAAATCAAAGAAATGTACCTTTATTGGATATGGTGCTAATGATTTTGGTTATCGCTTATATGATTATGAAAATCAAAAAATCATTAGGAGCATAGATTTAATATTCAATGAAAAGGTCTTGTATAAGAATCAGCTGCAGGAAAAGAAACAAGAAAAAGAAAGAAAGGAATATGCGGTTCTTGATGAGATATATGAAAAATTAAAGGTGCCTGAAAATAATAATAATCAACAACCACAGCAGCAGCAACCACCACAACAGCAACAGGCACCTCAAACACCTGAAAGTGGTGTTAGAAGATCTACCAGGATAAGTAGACCCCCTGAACGATACTCTCCTTCATTATATTATTTATTATTGATTGATTCTGGTGAACTCGAATGTTATGAAGAAGCAATGCAAGTTGAAAGCAGGAAGAAGTGGGAGCTAGCAATGGATGAAGAGATGGACTCCTTAATGCATAACCAGACTTGGGACTTAGTCAGGTTGCCTGCAGGTAAAACTACATTGCAGAATAAATGGGTTTATAGGCTGAAGGAAGAAGATGGAGGAAAACAGAGGTACAAAGCTAGACTTGTGGTGAAGGGATTTGCACAGAAGAAAGGTATTGATTTTGATGAAATATTTTCTCCTGTTGTTAAAATGAATTCAATCAGAATTGTTTTAATTCTTGTAGCAGAGGAAGATTTACATCTTGAACAGTTAGATGTAAAGACAACATTTCTCCATGGAGATTTGGAGGAAGAGATATACATGCAGCAACTAGAAGGATATGAGGTAAAAGGGAAAGAAAAATTGGTGTGTAGGTTAAAGAAGAGCTTGTATGTGGGTTCTTTATGTTTCTTTCTCTCTCAGTCAATTATTTATTCTTACTGCCGTAAATTCTTAACAACTGGTATCAGAGCCGAAGGTATATTTGGCTGATAAACTCGCAGGAAAAAAGGGTTCCTGGTTCGAGTGGGAGCAATGGCGGACGATGGTAAGTTTAGGGTCGAGAAATTTAACGGCCAAAACTTTGTCTTCAATATTGCTCTTTTCTTTTCAATATCACAGGGGGAGAAATATATGGTGATTCCCATGGTTGGTTTGGTAATTCTGGTTGTTTATTTTTCTGACAATGCATCTGATGTGGCAATAGAAGATAGGTACAAGTTGTACAAGTTCATGGAGATGGAAATGTGAAATTTTCAATATTTCACTTTCGGTATGTAGGTTGCATAAACTAAAGCCACGTATATATGTGATTTTCATTGGAAACAATTGCATATGTTTTTATCTGACAAGGAAATCAGTTAGACAGACTCAATAATAGATTCTGGTATGTTGTTGACAATTATAATTTTCTTGGTCTGATGTTGATGGTTATAATATGCTACTTATGATTATCTGATTGATGAAGATGCTCTGATGAATGATTTGTTGTGATGATCAGGAGCACAGATTCAGGGGGGGTATTAGCCTTGCTGAGAATAATGCATTGTTGGCATTATGTTGGTTGCTAAATTATGATCTCTCTCTTGAGGTCCTTTGGTATTGGTTATAAAAGTCATATATGTAATTTAATGTAAGGGTCATGTTGAGAGCCTAGACCTGAAATGACTATGTATTTGCTTGATCTGTTTGTGAGATGTTTAGATTTGGGATCTGGCACATGTTTGTTGAAGTGAAGGGTATGATATGAGTAAGTCTGTTGATCTGAAGTTTTACATTGTCTTGAATATTTACAGATTTGTATGAGTTTGCACTAGCACAAGATTGTAAGCATTTTTCTTTATAATAACTATTGAAGACAGAGACGACAACAACGGTGGTTTTATCTTGACTTGGGTTTCAACCTTAAATTCTAGTGTTCATGTGTGATGATTTATTCTATTCTTACTGCACATATTTACTGCTTACTAAATGTTTGATGAATAAATGTTGCACTGGGTTAAGTAAAGTTTCTGAAGATTTATGTGTCTAATCAGTTCACTGGAATACGCAAGTTTCTTTTAAGAAAGCTGCATGCATACGAAAGTTGGATTAATTAAAGGCACATATAGAAATCAGTAAAATTAAGGAAAATGTATTGTGAGTTTTAAATACTAATTCACACCCCCCTCATCCCCCTCTCAATATTTTTCCCAACAATTGGAATCAGAGCATGTCCTTCTGAAGAAGCTTGATCGCTTGAAGGAGATTCGTCACAATGGGAAGTCATAAAGGATTATTTTCTATTAGGCCACCAATTTTCAAGGGAAGTAATATACTTTTCTAGAAGATATGAACAAGAGCTTATTTGAAAAGTCTTGGAGAAGACGTATGGGGAATCGTGGAAGGAGGTTATCAGTATCCAACAACCATTCCTACAGATGCAATAGAAAAGAAGAGATATGAAACCAATGCAAAAGTTGTCAATGCCTTATTAGGGAGCCTTTCAGAAACAAAATTTTTCAAAGTCATGCAGCTAAATTCAGTAAAGGAAATATGGGACAAGACCATTCAGAGCTATGAAGATGATGCAAAGGTAAAAAGTTCCAAACTTCAAAATCTTAGAATTCAATATGAAAATCTCAGAATGCATGATGATGAAAGTATTGCAAGCTTGTTTCTAAGAATATATGAGATTGTGAATTCTATGAGAAATATGGGTGAAGATATAAAAGGTTCAACCTTAGTAGAGAAAATATTGGGATATCTAACTCCAAATTTTGAGTCAAAAGTGTCTGCCATTGAAGAAAAATAGGATCTGCAGACTTTCAATGTTGTTCAACTTCACGGTATCCTGAATACTTTTGAAATGAGAAAAGGAGGTCCCTCACAAGTGAGAGAAGCCACATTTAAGGCTTGTGCAAATGGAAAAGAAAGGGAAGTTCTCAAGGAATCAAGCTATATATTGGAAGAAGAAGAGGAAAATTTTGTAAGGAAACTTCAACTAACTACTGGAAGGTTCAAATATAAGCTTCCCTTCAAGTGTTTCACTTGTGGTAGGGTTGGCCATTATGTTGCTAAATGTCATTATAAATAAAATCATAACAAAGGGAAACCGTTTGAAAATAGAAATTTTTTTTATACAAATGGAGATAGTGATGGGTTGTCAAATGGAGAATAGAAAGATTCTGATCAAGAACTGCAAGTGCTCGTGCATGTACCATGGATGATGATAATTCCCCAAAAGAGAAAAAAAAATTATTGAAGAATTTCATAGATCAAGGAAGAAAGGATGCTTTCATGGATGTTGTTTCTATTGTAACTCATTTGGGAACAAGGCCACTGATTGCAAGTTAAGTATGTTGAATGGAACCGAGAGATTGGATAAGTTCCAATGCACAATAAGAAATTTCAAACAAAGCTGGAAAAAGAAGAAACGCTGGTTAAAAATGTAGGGAATGTTGAGCCTACTGCAGTCATCTGTTTCTCAATTTTACTTCTCATAATGACTGCAAGAGTAATTTGAGATACATTATCGAAATCAGTAATGTATCATCACAGGGGGAGCAATATATGGATATTCCCATGGTTGGTTTGGTAATTCTAGTTGCTTATTTTTCTGACAATGCATTTGATGTGACTACAGAAGAAAGGTATAGGTTGTACAAGTTCATGGAGATGGAGATGTTCAATTTTCAGTATTTCACTTTCGATATGCTAGTTGCATAAAATAAAGCCGTGTATATACGCGAGTTTCATTGGAGACAGTTCCATATGTTTTTCTCGGATAAGGAAATTAGTGAGACAGACTCAAGAACAATTGTTGATATGCTGCTAACAGTTATAATTTTATTGTTATGATGTTGATGGTTATAATCTTCTAGTTATGATTATCTTATTGATGAAGATGCTCTCATGAATGAGTTGATGTGATGATCAGGAGCACATATTCAGGGGGAGCATTAGCCTTGCTGAGAATAATGAATTATTGGCATTATGTTGGTTGCTGAATTATGATCTCTCTCTTGAGGTCCTTTGGTATGGGTTATAAAAGTCATATATGTAATTTTATTTATGATTCATTATGATTGCATGTGTTTTCCTTGATGGAAACCCAATTGTAAAATATGAAGTATATGGTTTCTGGAGAAGCACATTGGTTTAACAGAATATGGATAAAGTACATATTTAAGGAACTATACGCGAGTCCGTTTAGTAAAAGTCGCGTATATATGAGGGAAGGAAGAAGAAAAGTAGCGTATGTATTTGTGCACTAAATTTATGATACCAGGGATCCTTACCATGGTATTAGTCCACAATATTGAGCGTAGTAATGGTTATTTGATCTCGTCCAAGAATACCATCAGTAGTTGTGTGTTTTTGGCTCATTGTATTGTTAAAGGCTCAAAATATATAAGGATGTGAAGATCATAGTGAAAAATGTGTGCATGTTATGGGTATTGAATGAATACTTCACTCTGAATTATATCTGCATGGAATGGGTTACAATTTATTGATAGATATGAAATAATGATGCACCAATGAATATAATGATGGACTAGGATATCTAGACCTGAAATGATTATGTATTTTCTTGATCTATTTGTGAGATGTTTAGATATTTGACCTGGTGCATGTTTGCTGAGGTGACGGGTATGATATGAGTAAGTGTGTTGATATGAAGTGTTACGTAGTCCTGAATATTTATAGATCTATACGCAGGTTCGTTTCAAGGATAGCGCATATACACATGGGTTTAGTTCTGAGGAGGCACGTATATATTCACTAAATTTATACGCAGTGTGGTTTCAGAAGAAGCATGTACGCTCGCAGATTTACCTTATAGAAGTAGCGTATGGAAGCCAGGGTTTTTTTTAAGAATGTTGAAGGAAATGTGTGATCATTTTTACTGAGTTTCTACTTTATATCAATGATGTATTCATATATATCTGTGTTATTTGATTATTGATTATGTTGCTAGTTGATTGTGATTAAAGATAATTGATTGGTTGGTTGATTAATGATTCAATGAATGATTTGGTACAGTTATATGTTTCAGTTTGTTGTATGGTATTGGGCTTAAATGAGTGGAGTGGGTCCAGTCTAAAAATCTAATGAATAGAGGCCTATAAGTTGTGTTGTGTTGAAACTGTTGGATCTAATGTGAAAATTTGTGAAACATGGTCCACGGTGGTGTTGAGGGTTGGAGCCTTTAGTGAGAGGGTCATAGCTCCCTTCTAGTAGTTGATGGTAAACGAGATCAGGGGGTAGTAGCTCCCTTCCAGGAGTGGTTGGTAAACGAGAACAAGGGGTTGTAGTTTCCTTCCAGCAGTAGCTGGTAAATGAGATTAGGGGGTTGGAGCTCCCTTCCAGTAGTAGCTGGAGAATGAGAGAAGGTTGCAACCTTCTGTAGGTGGGCACGTGCGTGCTGGTATGAGTCTGCACCAGTACAATATTGTAAGTAGTTTTCTTTATAATAAATATTTAAGACAAAGACGACAACATAGATGGTTTTCTCCAGACTTGGGTTTCCACCTTAAATCTTGGTGTTCATGTGTGATGCTTATGTGTGATGATTTATTCTGTTCTTACTGTACATATTTAATGCTTACTAAATTTATGATGACTAAATGATGCACTGGGTTAAGAAAAGTATCTGAATATTTATCTGTCTAATAAGTTCACTGGAATACACAAGTTTCTTTTAAGAAAGCCGCGTGCATACGCAAGTTGTATTAATTAAAGTTACGTATATAAATTAGTAAAATTAAAGAAAATTTATTGTGAGTTTTAAATACTGACTCACCCCCCCTCCCCCTCTCAGTATTTTTCCCAACACAAATACCATATAACTTGAAACAATGCATTAAATTTAAAACACTACCCATAAAACTAGTAGTTCAACTTTGGAAACTGCACATCACATCATATAAGGTATACGCAATACATAGAAATATAAAACAATTGAATTTAAATGAGATTCGGTTCTTCGCATCTATATAGAGGGATACACTTTAATGATTTTTCATATAATATCGTACCCAATCCTGCAACAATCATCGATCCCAATATATCCTCTATCTCTCATCAATCCTCGAGATTTGTCTACCCATCAACAACTCCCATTTCCTCTCCTAGATCTATGACTGATAATCACTGCAATTAGGGTAACTATTTATTGAGAAGGAGGGTTGGAGGAGTTCTCACTTTTCATACTGAGAGGAGGGTGAGTTTCCTTTACAACTCGAAACCCTTCAACCCTAAATCTTGTTCAATGTACAATCTCCCCTTCTGCCACTACATGTCGTTTTCTGCTACAAATATTGCTAGGATTCAATTATAAGCTTTATGACCAGGGTGTTGCCACCACAGGTCGAATTTTTTGTCGGCTCGCTCCAATTCATGGGTTGGAATCCCTCCTGTCCGAGTGTGGTTAAGGTGTGTTTCTTAACCCTTATTCGGTGTTTCTTTTTTTTCCTCTGGTGTAGCCTATCCTTACAACGTGGTGTACTGACTTCAAGACATAACATCTCTGCATAATTCCAATAAACCCTCTCATTCTACGGGTACAGAAGGAAAGGCCATGGTTCAACTTCCCGGTTATATTGGATATGGCGTCTAGGTTTGTCATGACGACCATAACACGAGTTTGTTGTAATATGTTACATTGTACTTTTTTTTGAAGCTCAATCCATTAAATCAGCTCATGACAAGAAATGAGGTGCATGCTTCTCATCAGCTTACAAGTATAACTCTGCAACTATACTTGAATGTTTTTGGTTTCCACTTTATGTGGCTTAGGGTTAGATAAGTTTTAACCCCACATTGTTTGATGGCAGGTAAAACACTGTGACTTACTGTTTTCCCATGGACAGTTGAATCCTCGTTATGAATTTCCTTAGTGTGACAGTCGTTTCTTCTCATAGGTAATCCTTCAGTGACTACTTCTGGTTCAAGGGGAAGGGTTCTCAGTGATGGAAATAGGTCCTCTAGTTGCATTTAAGTTTATTATGGACAGAGATATGGCATCTCTGCGTATTTTTCAAAATTTCTCGTATTTTCATTTTTGAAGGCTCGGTTAGAGGACTACGCTCTACCAGCCTGGGTAACTTCGGTTATATGTAATTTTAGGGAATAACATTTGGAGAACCTCAAAACAGTGTTCAAGATTTATATATATATATATTCACATTGATAAGTTCTGGTCTTAAGTGATGGTCGATGTACTGTACCAGGGTAAATTATGCATATATATATTTAGTATTTTATTATTATTTGGATTGTGTTTATAGTTGCATTTGTTGTCTCCTGAGTGTTTATTCTTCTTTACTGTTGACATTAACTACCTTCGTCTACTATTAATTTTCTTGCCTTAGAGGGCCTCCCTCTCCTCTAGGGTTTGCAATATTGTATGTTCCTCCTTTCAACTAGGTACCATTCCCCTCCATGGCAGGACTACTCGGGTTTACCCTTAATTGGGTTCTTTGTCTAACCTGTCCATTGTTATATTTTTTTGTTCTAGGAGAACTGGGTATCATTTAATAGTCCATTTGAATGGTCTACACAACCAGTACATTTATTCTTATGCACATATTATTTATCACTCAGTTACTAGTGATATATATACCTACAAGTATTCTCTATAAATTTAACATACAACAATGTAATATTAATACAGAGTAAAGCTTATCTAATTCTATGCTCATTCAACATTATTCAAAATAGAAGAATAACTTCTTAGTTGTTTCCAGAAGGAGAATACACAACTCCCACCTGAGTATTTATACTCCTCCCAACCTATGAGATAAGGCATTACTACATATCCCCCCGAGCCACTGCACACTTGGACTTGGGCTATTAATGGTGAAAGGTCTTGACTATCTGATCCTTACCAGACATGGTCCCTTTCATTTCCTTTTTCCTAGAAACTCCATCGAGATGTTATTAACTGTTTTCTCCCCTCTCTAGCCTCATATCCCCAGATCCTATTAGTTTTTCCCTTTTAAGAGTAAGGAGAGTTCAGGCAGTTAACTACCCTGCCCGCTGCCCATAACTGTCCATTACTATGTGAGTCTCTCATGTATATTTTCTAGGGTTGAGTTGTGTATGGACCCTCTTTTCCATTCATTAACCATTCAATATAATTCCAACTTAAAAATATAAACATATATTGCTACTTAATCTTACTTCTTCAGTTCAGTAATTTAAGTAAAAGTAAAAGTCATTTTTTTCAGTGATTAAAGTAAAAGTAAAGTAAAAATCATTTTACTCTATGAGGAGGGGATATTACATGGTGAGGGTGAGATGTGTAGATGTAATGTAAGAAAGTTTCTCAAGGAAAAAAATATATAGAAAAAAATGTAAACTTTGTGATTTTTTTGTTGTTTAAAATGCATAAATAAATCCAACACTCTAAAAAACTGATAGTAATAAATTTATTATACAAGTTATATGGATGATCCATTAAAATAATTAATATACAATATGACTATATATATTAAATATAAGATAGTAACTCATTTTTATTAAGTAACAAATTTAAATTTCAACAATTAAAAGTTAATAATTTAAGGAAATAATAAATGAATATTTATTTATTTATTTCAAAAATTTTAACATAAATTATTATTAATATATTATAATCTATATTAATGTATAAAAATAATATTTAATAAACAAAATACTAACACTTAAATATATTTGAGACATGAAATGAAAACTATGAATTATATTATTTTTAAAACCAACCTAGATCCAATCTCTTATAATGAAAACCACATTTTTTTTTTATTAATGAAAACTACATTATTTTGAAAATCACATTATTTTTTTTATTAATTTTTTATGGGTAGTTAAGGTAAACTTGACTCCTCAAGTTATTTTCTAGCCCAGTATGATAGTGATGTTGTAATGTAATTTTTATTATTTTGACTAAGTCAAAAAAAAAAACCCTATAAAAATAAAATAATAATACAAATAAAGAATTCTCATGGTATTGAGAACCCATGGTATTCATGTAGAATATATCCTATTTGAAAGGGTAATTAAACCAACTTAGATCCATCTTAACTCTGGATCTATGAAGTGATCCCTCTCGGTGTTTGGTAGATCTAGAGTTAAAATGGATCTAATATAACATCCCCGAGTAACCTTGTATGGAAATGCATAGGATTAATTTTTTTTTACACATTACCCACGGGTAACTATCCAAATTACTATTCCAGATTCCTCATCAATCACTAGATAGAATCTCCATCATTACACACACTAACTTTAGTATAGGAATAGTAAGTTACATAACCATTAACAACCATTGTAACCTTGCATCATTTTCATCATTCCTTTAACTTGATTAATTAATCACATACTGGATATTATAACATCAACTCATGCAAGGAATCAACACCATAAAAGTAGCACAACAAGAAACCACATCATTAGACACCAATATACCTTGGAAACCAACAAACATTTAATTTTATTATTAAAATCTCATGAGGGTGTTCATCCCTTACTCAATGGCTTATAAAGGATTCCATACCTTAACCATTGTCATAAAATATTAAAAAGAAATATCATTTAAATACAACATATCTACTTACAATCATCATGATATTATTTACCAACAAATGTTCAATAACTTTGTGACCTTGTGGTTCCATCAGTGGACCATCTTGCAACTCGCACTCATCTACATGGACCATTATTAGTTTACCTACCACAATATTAAATATAATCTACACTTTACATAAGTCACCATCCTTTCCTACCATTTTTATCATTGATATCATGATTACATAAAGAATTAATCAAGCAATAATCAATATTTAATAGTTATTCTTCAACATCTACTCAAGTGCATACATGAAATGTAAATAAAATATCACAACATGCTAATTATTATAACAACACTTCTCATGCATTAATTATAAGCAAAAGCATGTCAAAATAAATACCACATTACTATGACCCTTCTCACACAAGCACACGTTCTTTTCCAAAGGAAAACCATTGTAACCATCAATTTTCATTTAAAGGACACTAGCTGTTGAAAATGCAGCAAGATGATGGAGCTTAGTGAAATGAAGTCGCCTTCACTAAGTGGGCCCGCAGGCAAATTCTGGCGCAAAAATCTATTTTTAGACTATGTCTATTTTTAGACATATGGAGCATGGTTCGGGGATTCCAGTTTGAGATTCTTGAAGTATGTGTCATGTTGGTAAAAATAGATGAGACTCTATTTTTGAGGTCAAAGAGGTCGAAGTCTATTTTTAGACTACCTCTCCTTAAAATAGGGAAGTCAAATATTATTTACCCTTAATAATATTTAGACTATAAACATCAGTTTACTCTCTTGGAGCACTTCAGTTCGAGCTACAGAAGTGGCTCATGCATATGACAAAGGAATCACGTGGTTCCCAAGGGTTTGATGGCATCATGCATGGTTGACTTCAGTTGGACTTCAGTGGCAGAAGTTTGGAGGAGTTAATGAGACAGATAGTGGAGTTGTGTTCTGTTTATTTTAGTTGAACTGATTGAGATTAGTTTAACTAGCTAATCAATTAGTTATGAGGGGAGTGAATTAAATATTATTTAATTCATTAATTAGTAACTCATTATTCAACTCAAGAACACATCAGTTCACTACAGTGCATGATCAGTTCAGTGGAGACCAGTGAAAGAGGTAGTTGAAAGGGTGGAGTTAGCTATCAGTTGTGACTATACTGTTGCTATTTGCAACACACAGATAGGTGGAGTAAGCCCATGAGGATTGCGCAGTTCAGGCTGGTGGTTTATCTATATAAAGAGGCCATCCCATAGCATTGAAACATGCAATAGAGGCAAGGCAATTAGCGGTGAGTTTTGAACCAGTAACCTGTTCAAAACTGAGCTAGATTGTGAGTAACTGTATGAGAAAGTACTGAGTACTTGTGAGGAGTATTGTACTGAGTTTGTTACTTGATTTCTCCATTATAATATACACAATAGCTGCGGGGTTTTCAGCTATAAGCTTTCCCCATACATACTGTGTTAATGTGTATGATGAATTGATGTGTTATCGCTTGATTTTATTTCCGCATGTTTGATGATCTGAGTGGAAGAGATTATGTGTTGCATATAAATTCGAATTGTATGTGATCAAGATAGTCTCGGTGGATAATTAATCATTATTCAGCAAATTTATACATGGTATCAGAGCTATTGAAGCAGAGATTGATCATCACAGTGATTACAAACTTATTTCGGTAGACAGAGTCTGCATGCGGGCCAGGTAGCCTCCGGATTCATCTTTCTTCGGAAAGTGAAAGGTCCGGTAAATGCCCCTTGCAGTCAATCTCTATGCTAGAAATAATTTGTTCTCACAGATCTAGAGCGGTTGAGCTTTGAGGTGGAATTCGAAATTTTGCAGCAGTTTTGTTTTCTTGGTGCCAGTGTTGAAAATGTCTTTCAATGGTTTGCGACTCGAATATGCTCTTGAAGGTAGTTCGAATTATGTTGCATGGAAGGATCGCATGGAAGCAGTATTAGAAGATAATGGTCTCAAGGAGTTCGTAGATACGGATGTCCAAAAGCCCACTGATCCTGCTGAAGTCGATGCATGGCAAAAGAAGATGGCGAAGTGTCAAAGGATCCTATTGGAGGGCGTCAAGGATCATATTGTATCCAGCCTGCATGGAAAGGCTACTCCATATTTAATGTGGAAAGCTTTGACGGATCTATTCCAGAGTAAGAGCGACCAAAGGAAGCTGGCGCTCAAAGATAAGCTCAAGAACATCAAGATGGAGAAGGGCGACAGTATCGCCAAATACCTCACGAAGTTCACTCAGTGCAGAGATGAGCTGGGAAGTGTGGGGGTGACTGTCGATGAAGAGGACATGGTCGACCTGGCTCTCCTTGGTCTTCCGAAGGCTTGGCACTCATATCAAGACAGTGTCAATGGTTGGGAGAAGCTGCCGGGATGGGAGCGCCTTTGGGCGGATCTCATGCAGGAGGAGATAAGGAGGACTACTCGAGATGGATCTTCATCAAAGGGAGCTGATGAAGAAAACTGCGCTTTGGTGTCCAAAGCAAAGAAGGGGAAGGGAAAGAAAACCTCTCATTCTGGTGCAAAGGGCAAGAAGCAGGATATGGCGAAAGTGAAGTGTTTTCACCGCCATGATCACGGACATTATGCTACCAATTGTCCAAAGAAGAAGAAGAACAAGCAAGCGGGAAGATCTGCAGATGGAGAAGCTTTGGCTTCACAGTTCGAGCTTGACTTTTCACTGATTGCATGCTTGGTTTCAAGTGTGATGGGATCAGTGTGGTTCTTGGACAGCCGTGCGTCATTTCATATGACGGGAGATCGGGAGTTGTTCTCAGATCTGGAGGACAAGGATTTGGGTATGCACATCGAGATGGGCGATGACGGTAGATACAGTGCGACTGGTATCGGTACCGTATCCTTTCAGAGGGAGTCTGGTAAACCCTTTGTACTGAAGGATGTCATGCATGTACCCGGATTGAAGAAGAACCTGATTTCAGTAGCGATGTTGGAGGATAAGGGGTATGATGTGGTCTTCAGCGAAGGAAAAGCCTTCCTGCGCAGTAAGACTACTGGAGAGACCCGGAAGATAGGGGTTCGAATCAAGAACCTTTATCGTCGGTGGTGTAGATGGGTCGCGTTAAATGGCGGCATGCGGGTGCGATGGGCAGGAGCCAGATGATGAGGCGAACCGTGGGCACGGTGGAGATTGGGCCACCTTCACCAGGAGTTTGAAGATTCTGCAGAGTATTTTATCGGACTTCCTATGGGCACCTCATAAATGGATCAAAGGCAAGGGGTGTACCTTGGGGAAGTATGTGAAAGCCACCTTTCACGATAAGGATAGTCGCGCCACGACGATCCTTGAGAGAGTTCACACAGACGTGTGTGGTCCTTTCTCAGTTGCTTCGACAGCAAAGCACAAGTATTATGTGATCTTTGTTGATGATTTCTCTCGAAAGTGCCGGATCTTCTTCATGCAGAAGAAGAGCGATACATTCGCGAAGTTCTGTGAGTTTAAAGCACTGGTCGAGAAGGAGTCGGGGAAGAAGGTGATTGCTCTAAGGAGTGATGACGGTGGTGAATTCATCTCGGCTGAATTCAAGGAGTTCTGCAGCGCAGAAGGGATTCGGAGAGAGCTCATCGCACCCCATAACCCACAGCAGAACGGGGTGGCTGAGCGGAAGAACAGAACGATCGTGGGTGCCGCACGGGCGATGTTGCATGATCAGGGCCTACCCCTTCACTTGTGGGTTGAGGCATGCAATACAACAGTGTATGTGCAGAACCGTTGTCCTCACAAGGTTCTTGGCATGAGTACACCGGAGGAGGCTTATTCTGGCAAGAGGCCTGATATTTCCCATTTGCGGATTTTTGGTTCTCCTGTCTACATGCATGTGACGAAGGATGAGAGAAGGAAGCTGGATCCAACTGCTGAGGTTGGAATATTTGTGGGGTACACTGATACACCTCACAACTACCGGGTATATTTTTCAGACAGTCGAAAGACTGTTGTGCGACGGGATATAAAATTTCAAGAGGAGAAAGCCATGCAGTGTTCGCTTGAGAGGGAGCTACACTTGCATGCAGATGAGGAGTTGTTAGTTCCTAAGGAGGAGCTTCCGGATGTGGATCAGCCACAAGAGGAGGTTCAGGAGGTGGAAGAAACCACCCAGGCAGCGCCAACCATCAGAGGGCGCATGCGCACTACAGAAGCTGAGCGACCGGCTCGGGATGCAGAGAAGGTTGTAGGACCACCTACAGCACAGCGCAGACAGAGACAGTCACCGGATCGGTACACTGGATACATGGCTCTTGTGGGTCAATGTGTTGTGACGGAGCCATCCTCTTTTGAGGAAGCTGTGGAGGAACCCGCATGGGTTGATGCCATGATCGAAGAATATGATTCGATCGTCAGGAACAGTGCATGGGAGATTGTCCCAAGACCGGTTGGGAAATCAGTGGTGGGTTCGCGATGGATCTACAAAGTGAAGAAGGCAGCTGACGGGAGTGTGGAGAAGTACAAGGCGAGATTTGTCGCTCGTGGCTTTTCACAGATCGAGGGGATTGACTATGAGGAGACTTTTGCACCTGTCGCAAGGTACTCTTCCATACGGACGATCCTTGCTCTCTCAGTGCAGATGGGGTGGCACATTCATCAGATGGATGTGAAGATTGCGTTCCTCAATGGAGTTATTGAGGAAGAGGTGTACATAGAGCAGCCTGAAGGTTTTGAGATCTTCAGCAGTGAGTCGCATGTGTGCCGACTCAAGAGAGCACTGTATGGGCTGAAGCAAGCACCTCGTGCTTGGTACACCCGGATAGACAGCTACTTCACCGGGCTTGGATTCTCCAAGAGTGAGGCGGATCCAAACCTGTACCAGATTGTGGTGGAGGGGAAGCTGTTGATCATCGTACTGTATGTAGATGATCTGATTTTGACTGGCGATGAGCAGCTGATACTTTCATGCAAGGAGGATCTTGCACGAGAGTTTGAGATGAAGGACTTGGGCATCCTTCATTATTTTCTGGGATTGGAGATTTGGCAGCGCAGCGGAGGACTGTTTGTTTCTCAGGGCAAGTATGCCCGGGAGATTCTGGAGAGGTTCAACATGTAAGGCTGCAAGCCTATTGACACTCCTCTTCCTGGTGGTTGGAGGAAGGAGGATGCTACTTCAGCGGAGGTAGTGGATGCCACTGTCTATCGACAGTTGGTGGGGTCGCTTATGTATCTGGTCAATACACGACCCGATATATGCTATGCAGTTAACCAGTTTTCGCAAGCTATGGTTAAGCCTACCAAGCTCTTTTGGAAGGCAGGCAAGCATGTATTGCGCTATATTAGAGGCACATCGGGATATGGTCTATGGTACAGACAGGGGGATGGAGCGAAGCTTTCTGGCTTCACTGATGCAGATTGGGCAGGGAGTCCAACGGACCGGAAGAGCACATCCCAGTGAGCGCATTGGGTCAGGACAGAAGAAGCTCGGCAGCGCAGAAGCAGATCCGTGGCACCTCGCCCGGCGAGAGGTCGAGTACATGGCGCCTAGCTCGTCGCATGCGAGGCTATTCGATGAGGAAGATCCTCGCAGATGTGTTCAGGTTGCATTTGAGCCTGCTGATTCATCAGATAACTTCGTAGCCGTTAATCTTCGGTTTCCAAGCACTGTCATGATAGTCCAAACACCGACATGAGGTATCATCATATCGAGGATCAGGTTCAGCGGAGAATCATGATGCTTTCATATGTTCCCACGGAGGATCAGGATGCCGACATCTTGACGAAGGTGCTCACCAGGAGCAAGTTCGAATTCCACAGAGGCAGGATAGGGGTTGCAGATAATCCATATCTTGCCGAGAGGGAGTGTTGAAAATGCAACAAGATGATGGAGCTTAGTGAAATGAAGTCGCCTTCACTAAGTGGGCCCGCAGGCAAATTCTGGCGCAAAGTCTATTTTTAGACATATGGAGCATGGTCCAGGGGTTGCAGTATGTTATTCTTGGAGTATTGGTTATGTTGGTAAAAATAGATGGACCTCTATTTTTGGACCTATAGGTCGAAGTCTATTTTTAGACCGCCTCTTAAAACAGAAGTCAAATATTATTTACCCTTAATAATATCAAGACTATAAACAAATAGCTTTCACTCTCTCGAGCACTTCCGCCCGAGTTGTGTATGGCTCATGCATCTCGATGAGGAATCACGTGGTTCCCAAGGGTTTGATGGCATCATGCATGGCTGACTTCAGCTTGGACTTCGGCAAGTGAAGTTTGGAGGAAAGCATGAGACAAATAGTGGAGTTGTGTTCTTTTATTTTAGTTGAACCGATTGAGATTAGTTTAACTAGCTAATCAATTAATTATGAGTGGAGTGAATTAAATATTATTGTATCCATTAATTAGTAACTCATTATTCAACTCAAGAACACATCAGTTCACTACAGTGCATGATCAGTTCATTGGAGACCAGTGAAAGAGGTAGATGAAAGGGTGGAGTTAGCTATCAGTTGTGACTATACTGTTGCTATTTTCAACACACAGATAGGTGGAGTAAGCCCATGAGGATTGCGCAATTCAGGCTAGTGGTTTATCTATATAAAGAGGCCATCCCATAGCATTGACACACGCAATAGAGGCAAGGCAGTTGGCGGGGATTTTTGAACCAGTAACCTGTTCAAAACTGAGCTAGATTGTGAGTAACTTTATGAGATAGTACTGAGTACTTGTGAGGAGTATTGTACTGAGTTTGTTACTTGATTTCTCCATTATAATATACACAATAGCTGTGGGGTTTTCAGCTATAAGCTTTCCCCATACATACTGTGTTAATGTGTATGATGAATTGATGTGCTATCGCTTGTTTTATTTCCGCATGTTTGATGATCTGAGTGGAAGAGATTATGTGTTGCATATAAATTCGAATTGTATGTGATCAGGATAGTCTCGGTGGATAATTAATCATTATTCAGCAAATTTCTACACTAGCAACTTAGCCTTGTTTTCCATGCATGTAATTAGATAAAAACATATTCAAAGAAAGATAGCCCCTCAAATTCTTCTTTGTGCATGTAACTAAGTAATCTTTCCAATAGTATGGATATTATTATTATTACTATTATGCATGAAAATGCAAGTCTATTTTTCCAAAACTATCTTTCCCAAGACAAATATATTTAAAAATTCTATCGTATATGAGAATACGTGGTCTGTTTTATAAGGAAACAAATGTGTTAGTTATTATTTATTAAGCTCAAATATTTGCATTTTTCCAAAGAAAATCTAATGCACTCATTACATGTGATTACTTGTTTCTCTTCCAAGGTCTAACATAATTATTATTCTTTTCAGCTCACAAATTCATGTTTTTCTTCAAAAGGCCTAACACAATAATTATATACCTTCCACGCATAATTCTTTTCAAAGAACTACTGTGTTGCATTAAATGGAAATAACAATAATATCAGGAGACAGAAACAAAATGGCAGAAAAGGCATTCAATCTCAATGTATTATATTCACAAATATTGATAATGATATAATATAAATACATCAATATTATGTCTCAAGATGGTTCGTCTATCTTGGACAACAATCTATTTGGTTGAGTGAATATCTCAGCCACACACCACGACACACCAATCTAGGAGCCTAACTAATTGGAGGGAATCTCTCAACCAACTAGACCTTAACAAACTCCCAAGTATTAGAAGCAGACTCATTCTAGAATCAAATACAAGTAGGAATTATTTCAAGTTTAATAATCTATTATTTTGGACTTATTGATTGTTTTATGTGAGAATGAGGCTAACATTCCCCCCCTAAATCACAAGTCCAAAGTAAGAACCTGGTACCATCTCTAAGTCTTCATGTTGAAAACGTTGACTTGATCCTCAATGAAGAACTTCTTGAAAAACCGCCAAAAACTAGATTCCAAAAAACTCCAATATGAAGAGAGCACACCAAGAGAAGTGAATCAGTTGCAAGTCTGATATATCCCTGAAAATTCTTGACCACTCAACCAAATGTAACGCTGAAATTAAAAAGGATCCATCTATCCTTTGCTTGGTCCAATGACCATCCAAGTGAACAAAAAAATGGACCACATTTGTACTCTCAATAAACATCCCAAATTCCAATCGCTTTCCCACTAGAAAATTTCTATGCCCACTGGAAACATTTGTTGAAAATTTTAGTGTGACAACCATCAATTCCCCCCTTTATCAGCTGAAAGGAAAGACCATAATCATCTACATTTATTTTGAACTCCCCCCCTTTCAGATGTAGGAGAGTTTCTCTTGTTCAGTTCTTCGAGAAACTTCATATTTACCTTTTCCTTGAGTAGATTGTAGGACTTGTGCAACTTCTTCACTTCTTATTTTTAATCTCCAAGGGTTTATCCATCCATAATTAATCGTCATTTTAATCTTCTTCTGCATTCGAAACTTCTCTGATAGATCATTTTTCTTCCCATAATGAAGACAAGGATGGAGGTCGAACAAATTACTCTCCATATTCCCATTTATTTTACAATGGTTACACTTAACAAGACTCCGGGTATTTTCTAGAAAACATACGCTTACAAACTAAATGTGTTTTGAGAAATATGGAACACAAAAATTATTTTCTTTGTTGTATCCCAAGCCATGTTGATATTTGTTGAATGAAATATCTTCCTAAGGTCTGATCACCATCTTGGAAAGACCATTTTCTTTGTGTTCTTCACACCTACTACTATTGTTAATAGTTTGTGCTTGGTTCATTAAGTCATTTGTATCATATTGAGCATCAATCATCTATATTAAAAATTCATTTGTATCACATGATGCATCAAAATTTTCAATTATATCTTCAGTACAACTAGTTGCATCATTTTCATTTAGTAGCACAACTTGTTGGATGAGATCATTTGTGTCACAACTTACATCAACCTAGTGGATTAGATCATTTGTGTCAAAACTTTCATCAACACATTGAATGAGGTCATATGTTTCACAAATTTCATTTTTTGTTTGGATTGTACTTCTGTGTCACAGACTGCATCTATCTTTTTTATACATCTTGTATCAAACAAATATTGTTTTTTCCTCTATTTTATCTAGAGTGATTTAATTATTTGTTCTTTCATTTATAGTTCCTTTTGAACATCTTTTGTTGCTTCTAATGTGCTAGTCATTTGATTAATTATGTTTTGATTTTTCTTTAACTTTCAGTCAAGTACTTCAATTTTGTTGTGCAACTCACGATTTCACTCTTGCAATTATTTAATTTATAGCTCTGCACTTTGAATACATTTTCCTCCTTTACCCATTTTGGTTTGTAACATGCTCGCTTATACTCACTCGCTTGATTATCGTGCTCGCTTGGTTTTAAGACTTGCTTGATTTTTCGAACTCGTTCGCTTGAACTTGTTTGCTTAAACTTGATTTCTTGAATTTAACGCTTACTTGATCTTAGAGTTGTGCTTTTCTTTGCTTCACTCACTTGATTTGACAAGTTTAGGGTGTCGGCTACCACAAAAAATGCACTCAAGTTAATTATTTTATAATGAGTAGATGACAAGTTCAAATGAATCTTCTTAAATAAATCAACCTCATATCAATTTGACTTAATGATTCAAGGCTTAGGTATCGGGTTCAACCGATAATTCACCCTGTACAATTCCAATTCAACTTAATAAGTTAGCTTACAAAATATTATGACTTTCAAGTTAGAATACAATTCAATTTTGATTGGATTTGACTCTTACAAAAAATGGTTTCAAGTAAATTGTTCAAAAATTGATGCAAATGTTGTTGATGTAGTTGATAGATGATGTAAACTTGTATTGGAATGTTGATGATTGCTTGAGTGTATTATTTGCAGCTTCTTAATGGTGGGTGCTTGAAAATATGTGCTTTGCTTGTTTGTCCTTACCTCTAGATACTTGATTAAAAATTCTTAAAATCCTTGAGCGTATTATTGTATGATGGAAAAATTGAAACTATAGTGCCAAAAGGAGACACAAAATACCATAAGCCTCCAAACAAACATCACAATCACATGCTAGTAAAGTGTACCTAAGTGTTGGACATTGTGTTCAACGCTCCCCGTGTGTTTCATGACATGGACTAACCGCCTCTCGTGGATCCTAACTATGGCGATTGTAGCATAGATTAACGCCTGCGGGTTTTGGTCTAACGGTAATCGTGAGTTCCAACAAGTGGTATTGAAGGAACCAATACAATTCTAGGAGATCCTTCAAATATGAACCTCCCAGGGCTCAATGAAAAATCAATAGATTTGAACATTTAAGAAATAATATGGAATATTACAAATGTCAGAACTTTGGACACAGAGCCAGAGACTGTAGACTTGAAAATCCTCCAGAAGAATCTTCAAAGCCACAAAATGAACAAACATGGAAGAAGAAGAAGAATGATAATCGTGCTCTTGCTCTCAAGGCTCAAAAGAACAAAGATGTGTGGTATTTTGATAGCGGTTGCTCAACGCATATGACTGGAGATAGAAATAAATTTGTATCTTTGAAAGAGAAGAAGGATGGAACCATGTCCTTTGGAAATGATGGATCTTCAAATGTTATAGGAACAGGTACCGTGACTCTCAGAAGCAAATATGCTCTAGCCAAGAATGTTCTATTAGTTGAAAACATGAATCACAATATACTTAGTTTTGGAAAAATGTGTGATCAAGGACACACAATGCTATTAAACTCCACAAAATGTGAAATCAAGAAAGGAAGGTATGGTAAAATTGTGGTTACAATGAGTCGAGCTCCAAATGACATATATGTTTTGGATGAAGTAACTAAACCGTGTCTACGAGCTAAAGAAGATGAAAGCTAGTTATGGCACAAACGAATGGGTCACATAAAATTTGACAATCTTGTTAGGATAAGAAAAAAGGTAGTACGAGAAATTCTGAAAATCTCAAAACCTTCCAACACACTATGTGAGGCTTGTCAGCACAACAAGCAGAAAAAATTCGAATTTAAAACAAAAGAACACTTTGCATCACATCCATTGGAATTGATACATAATTATCTACGTGGTCCTATGAGAAAAAAGTTTTATATGGAGAATTATATTTTATGTTAATGATAGATAACTATACCACGATGACAACCGTCAGTTTCCTAAAGAAAAAATCTGAAGCATTTAAGTGCTTTAAGATCTACAAGGAGTTGGTCGAAAATGAAACCGATTTGAAAATAAAGTGTCTAAGATCAGATAATGGCAAAGAATTCACTTCAAAATTATTTCAACAATACTGTGACGAAAATGGAATAAAAAGAAAATTTTCAACAACACGAACACCTCAGCAAAATAGAGTTTTTGAAAGAAAGAACAAAACCGTACTGGAAATGGGTAGAACAATGTTGAAGGACTCAAAATTGGATGAAAAATTCTAGGTTCAAGCAATTGATACGACAATCTTCATTATCAACTAAAGTATTCTCAGAAATAATTTCAAAAAGACCCCATATGAATTATGGAAAGGAAAACCGACTAATGTAAAATATTTTAGAATCTTCGGAAGCAAATGTTATATCAAAAGAGAAGATCAAAATTTGGGTAATTTTGAATCACGTGTTGACGAAGCTATATTTGTTGGTTATTCATTCAAAATAAAGGCCTATAAATGCTATAATATAAGACAGAAATAGATAGTGGAGAGAATAAATGTTACATTTTATGAAGATGGTGTTCTAACGAATAATGATGAGGATTGAGACAGAGGTTGAAAAATACACATAGAAAATTCTAGAACAAGAAGAAATTGTCAACTAGGAAGAAGTAAATAATGATCATCAAGATATACAAGAACAAAAAGAAGCTCCTCCAAAGAGAACAAAAGAATGGATTCAAAAGAACCATCCATCAAATCAAATCATTGGTGACATAAATGAAGGTCGACAACTTCGTTCATCACAACAAGCTCACATTGCTTTTCTAGCAACCTTTGAGCCTAGCAGTTTTTTGGAAGCCAGCCAGAATGAACATTGGATAGTAGCTATGAATAAAGAATTGGATCAAATCAAGGAGAATAACACCTAGGAATCAGTTCCACGACCAAAAGATAAAAATGTCATTGGGACTAAATGGGTGTTCAGGAACAAATTGAATGAAGATGGATAGGTTACCACAAAAAAAGCAAGATTGGTTTGCAAAGGCTATGCACAAGTGGAAGGAATTGATTTTGACAAAAAAATTGCACCAGTTGCTAGAATAGAATCCATCTGGATGTTTCTCGCCTATGCATGTTAAAGAAAAACGAAAGTCTACAAAATGGATGTTAAGTCAGCATTTCTGAATGGAGAATACTTGGAGAATAGGCTTACATCGAACAATCCAAAGGTTTTCTACTATCGTAAAAAAGAAGACTATGTTTGGTAAAAGCAGTAAAGGTTTCCATATGGTCTCAAGCAGTTCTGGAGCATGGTATGCTCATCTTGATGGATATCTACGTCAACAAGGGTTCAAGAAAGGTATTGTTGATAGCAATCTTTATGTACAAATAGATAAAGATAATTTAACAATCGTTGAGGTGTATGTGGATGATATAATATTTGATAGCAATGATGATCGACTAAGTAAGAAATTTTCTATAAATATGCAAAGTGAGTTTGAGATGTCTTTACATGGTGAGCTGACATACTTCTTAGGGCTTCAAATATCTCAGCAAGAGAAAGGAATATTTATATGTCAAGCCAAGTACATCAAGGAAATGCTCAAGAAATTCAAAATGGAAGATTGCAAACCCGTCCTTACTCCGATGGTAACAGGTTGCAAATTGAGCTTAGACGACTCATCTAAGGATGTGGATCAGAGGTTGTACAGATATATGATTGGTATTCTTCTATATGTAACAGCCTCCCAGCCAGATGTTATGCAAGCAGTTGGACAAGTAGCAAGATTCCAAGCAGCACCAAAAGAATCACATATTATTGTCGTCAAAAGAATTTTTCAATATCTAAAGGGCACTGAAGAATATGACTTGTGGTATCCCAAGTGTAACAATCTCATTATTCAAGCCTTTGCAGATGCAGATTGGGCAGGAAGCGTTGATGATCATAAGAGTACTAGTGGAGCAACATTCTATCTAGGTGGTTGTCTCGTATCATGGTTGAGCAAAAAACAAACCTCAATCTCGTTATCTACAGCAGAAGCAGAATAAATTGCAGCAACATCATGTTGTACTCAAGTCCTTTGTATGAAACAAAATTTTCAAGATCTTCAAGTACAATTCAGTGAGCCTATTCCCATATTCTTTGACAACACTAGTACCATCAACATCTCCAAGAATCTTGTCATGCATTCAAAAAAAAAACACGTTCCGATCAAATATCATTTTGTTAGAGAACAAGTCGCTGAGAAGAATATTAAACTTGAGTATGTTGGTACAAAAGAACAAATCGTTGATATCTTCACTAAATCTTTACCTCGTGAAGCATTTGAATATCTTCGCCAGAAGCTTGGGATTCTCCCAAGTTCTCAATAGATTTTCCTTATTCATAATATAAAGGGGGAGTGGAAGTCTGTATAGGTCCGCAGGATGGTTATGTGTCAGGGGGAGTTACCCTTTACCATTGATTTAAAAGGGGGAGAGAATGTTGTAGGAAGAGGTGTCATGATCACAGGGGGAGTACTTGTGTTGCCATCAATGCCAAAGGGGGAGATTGTTGATCAGCGATTGTCATTAATGTCAACCCAAGCAACACTAGGAGCTACCCAAATATTGCATGGAAATTTTGACCTACAAAATTACTATATTCCGGGTCAAGAGTTCTTTTGATGGTTTCTACTTGTCGAGATGTTTCTATTAATATATGGCACGCCTCGTAATTCTTCACGGTTTGAGAAATATTCATGTTTGAAGTTTGTAACCCGAGTGAGTGGGCTAAGACCCCATGGGGTTGTGGCATGGGTCATTGAAAATTCAAAATTTATATTTTTTAAGCTCCTAAAACCCCTCCCACGTTCACCTGTTGAAGCCCCTCTCAACCTAAGAATTTATATAAATTGTGATCCTCATATCCTCCTTATGTAGGGATTTCGATATATCAAACAGGTCATTGTGGAATTTTTTCTCTAACGTTTTTTCTATGAAGGTTCAGAAGCTGAAATTTTTATGAGGCGAAGCCGAAATCCTGAGGAAGCTCATGTAAAAATTTCAGATCAAGCTGTACAATATTTTCGGAGATATGATCTGTGGAAGTCAGTTTTTTTGCAAGCTCCTGAAATTCATCTCAAATAAGTGACCTTGGGAAAATCATCATAACTCTCTCTCTGAGTATCGGATTTGAATTTTGTAAAAATTGGCAGATATTGCACGGACTGTAGTTTTATCTCTATTAATTTCAGAGTCGAATGAAAAAATAGTGACACGTGGCACGCCGTACAAGTTCGCTCTACTGAAAAGTCCATAATTAGGGCATTGTGAGAGATTGGGCATAAATCTCTCTTGAAGAATCCAAATTGGGTCAGACCTGTGGCATTGGAAAGATGACTTAGAGGACTAATATAGGACTGAAAATCAGATATTGGGAATCTGAAATAATAGAGATACACCAGAGTCATTATCGAGCTCCTAGAAGGCAAGAAAAATCTAGATCATGTGTTTTCAAGGGCTGCAAAGGACCAGACTTTCTAGGGCAGCAACGCAAATCAAGATGCAACATATGGTAGCATGACAAGAGCAACAACCAAGGGGCAAAACAACAGTAAGAAGTTCATCACATGAAGTCTTCAAGTGGGCATCATTGCATACATTCACTGTAAAGTATTTCCAACAATTGGTATCAGAGCGACAGGTTTCGAGTTCGAAACTCACTCGAATCACATTGAGGGGGATATTGTTGGACATTGTGTTCAACGCCCTCTATGTGTTTCATGACATGGACTAAAAACCTCTCGTGGATCCTAACTCTAGCAATTGTAGCAGAGACTAACGCCTGCGGGTTTTGGTTTAACGGAAATCGTGAGTTCCAACACTAAGATCCCCTTATTTAGATTTTGGGTGGATCTAGGACACTTCAACACCACAAAATAGATATGTTTTTTTATTAAATATTGGAGTACATAAGCTATCAACTTTGAGCTTCACAACATTATCATTGAAAATTCTCTAGCAATGTAAAGCTCAGAAACCCAAGCAACTTATCTTCAAAATGGAATGGACATTGACTTCAATTTATTCCTGTTGAGATTCAACAAGATGATGAGCTTAGTGAAAAGAGTTGCCTTCACTAAGTGGGCCCGCAGGCTATTTTTGACACAAGTCTATTTTTAGACATGATGATCATATTTCAGAAGTTGCAGGATGCTATTTGTGGATGGTTGATCAAGTTGGAAAAATAGATGAAATTCTATTTTTAGAATATTGGGTGAAGTCTATTTATAGATCGTCAATCTAAAAATAGATGCATGTCGATTATTATTAGCTCTTAATAATAATCAGTCTCTAAACAACAACTTATTCTCTTGGAGCACTTCATTTCAGTGCACAGATGTGGCACATCAACTGACAGAAGGAATTACACTATTCCTAAGGGTTTACTGGAGCTAATGCATGGAGGACTCAGTTAAAACTCAAGTGGCAGAGTTATGACATAGTTGGAAGAAGTAGTTATGGAGTTGCATTCAGTTTAACTCAGTTAGACTCAATTGAGCTAGTTGTATCTAGTCTAACTGATTGATACACTAGTGAGAGTGGAGTGAATTAAGTAGTTAATTAATTCACAAATAATAACTCATTAATCAACTGAACAATTCAGTAGTTAACTACAATGCATGGCATTTTTAGTGGAGACCAGTGGAGAGATAGGTGAAAGGGCAAGATAGACTATCTATTGTGACTGTAGTGATGCATTGATTGCATCACACACACATTGGAGATGCCAATGAGGATTGCGCAGTCAAGGATGGAGTAATTCGAATTCATTCAGAGCTATTCTTCAGTAGAGATTTCGCAGTGGAGGCAGGCTAGCAGGTGGAAAAGATCGTTGCATGGATTTGCAAGATTGGGCCTGATTAGTGTATGACGATTGTACTGTACTGAGAGCTTGTGATAAGCTTTGTATGTTTGTATGAGATTTTCATATGATCTCCATGTTACATAATATATAGTTGGAGTTTTCAACTTTAGGCTTTCCCGGTTAAAAACTGTGTTATGTGCGATTGAATACTTTTGTTTATGCTTCACATGTGTGTGCAATTAAATTTTCCACAAAAGATTAACAAGTGGAATAGATTTAGTATCTTGCATAAAGTTAAATAGTGTGAGATCAGGTGAATCTTGGACATATGCATGATTAGTGCATATAATTTCTACAATTCCTAGGCTTAACTTTGAATCTCACTTATACTAAAGCTTTAGTTGACCAACATGACCTTGACAACATAATATTTGGAAAATTTATATGACTCTTTACGTTGATGCTTACTCCCCATCTCAACTACTTGGACTTAAGAGGCTTTTTCACAATAAAAAAATATTTATAACGTGACTCTGCTTTAATGAATCTCAATTTCTTATTTGGCTTATAAAATATTTAGACTCATCTAACTCCTTTTATAATGATTTAAATTTTGCAACCATGAGCTCTTACAAAACTTAGCAATATGGTAAAACATATGCCAAATCAAAATGCAACCGTAAAATAACATATACCTTCAAATGCACATGGATTTCATTCCTTTATGTCTTCAAAGATGCATTTTCTCATTGTAGCTAGAGTATTCACTTGTGGGTGAACTGTTCTTTCTTTTCAATTGGAGCGTGGATCCACTTGGACTTTGTGGATCATTATCACTTAATGCATGCAATTTATTTTGTTTTTCCATCCTGAATCGTGTGCGAACAAGCTTTGGAATACTAGATATCACTTTCTCTTTCTCTTCTCTATCCAAAGAGACTAGTGTCTCAACCGATTGTCTCTCATGTTATGAAATTTGCAGCTCTTTCAGTTGTAAACACATCTCGTAGACTTTGAACAAACCTTCAATTTATAACTCATGATACATTATAACATCTAGTGCTTGGAACCTGTTAGAGTTTAGTTAGTAAAAAAAAAAACATTCAATTCATAACAATTATGCTGAATATAATTGCAATGTAAGAGGTTCCAAATTCATCCAATGCAGGAAGCTCTTCAACTTAGGAAAATTCATTCATGTTGTCTGCTCTCTATGACGGGATCCATCTTTAGGATACTGTATGTACTAGATGTTAATGCAAATACATGATAATTGTCCCCTTTGTTTTTATTTGGATGGTGTACTGGCATTGAGAAGTTGCAAGATAGTGGTGTGTTTAAGCCCCCTTCGATACAGTTCTGACCCTCCTTTCTGTGTGCACTTTTCTCTATTCAGAATGTGCAAATTCTCTCCCTGTGCAGAGTCAAGCTCACTATAAGTGTGCTCATTTCCTTTATGCAACTATAGGTACACTCTTTGATCCAACCTCCTGACGATCCAATCCTCTATCGACAGGATTTTAATCAATCTCTTCTTTATTTCACAGAGAAGTCAAGCCCATCACAACACAATATCTCTCTGCTGAGGATTGCTTCATAGGTTCCTAAAAGTCATTACACTGGTTCAATACATGCCTCGTGAAAGCACCATTCACATTCCCATTTTGGATATGCCCATGAATTTGCAGACGGAATAAGCATCCAATGTAATCTTGGGAATGGAGATTACAGTGATCATTATAGTCCCGAAGCAAAATTCCTTCCTCGAGGGTTAAGAAAATTTAGCGAACTATGCATATATTTTTTGTGTGAGAATGCGTTCACCCAAACAATACAAACATACCTTAATTTATTTAACGAGACAAAATCATGATTCTTTAATTTGATACCCTTTCCCACATGGATTTGGCCCTCTTGTTATGAATCATAGCGTAGTATTCCTCCTCTGTAATGCGATATAATTGCACTAACAAGAATATTATTTAACAATCCCCTATAAATTCAATTTCCATGCTATTACAGTCACTCAGAAACAAATATATATATATATATATATATATGCGCTAGAAACAATTGTAGAGGACTAAAAACAGGAAAGAAAACAGATCTTGTGTATGCACACACAAAAACCCATGGATTGATTCCTCCTCCCACAAGACACGCAAGTTAAAAATTCCACACAATCACTTCGTTTGCCCAACACTAGCTTTTAGCTCTGATACCAAATAAAGAGAATTAATGAAAATAAAAAAATAATATCAGGAGACAGAAATAAAATGGCAGAAAAGACATTCAACCTCAGTGTATTGTATTCACAAATAATGATAATGATACAATATAAATACATCAATATTATGTGTCAATATAGTTCTTCTATCTTGGACACACATTCTCTTTGGTTGAGTGAATATCTCAACCACATACCACCACACACCAATCTAGGAGCCTAACTAGTTGGAGATAATCTCTCAACCAACTAGACCTCAAAAAACTCCCAAGTATTAGGATGATGTTAACAAGATGTACTTTTTATGGATGCAAAGGTCACATCTCCTTTCAAGATATCAAACACAATATTTTTATTTTTCGTGCAAGAAAATAACATGTTTCTTTTCAAGAAATATCAAACATAGTATTTATATTTTATGCATGCAGACAATCTGATTTCTTCCAAAGAAATATCAAACTTAATAATTCTATTTGTGCATATTTCTCATCCAGAAAATATAATAAAATAAGCACATATTCCCCTTTAAGAGTCTAGTGGCTCTATTTAGGAATCTGATGCATAGGAATCATGTGATAAAACTTATTCAAAGAAAGCTAATAGTCTAACTTCACACACATAATTCCATGAAATGTTTTTGCTAATAAATAAAATAACTCGGTTTCTTTATCTTTTCTCAAGCAAAGTTCACATGCATTCTTTATGAAAAATAACATGACTTCTTAAATCCTTTTATGTGCAGGAATCATGTGCATTCTACTTTCAAGAAAAAAAGCATCCCTAACTTATCTTGTCATGTGCATGAACTCAAAGATAAAATTGACACACACACTCTCAATATTCTATATTATGGAATCAAGGAAATTATATACATATATATACAAGCAAAAGTCTCAAGATAGGAATTCTATCTTAGACGTACAGTAGTGTGGTTGAGAGATTCTCTCAACCACACACTAAACTAGGAGAAACTATATTCTTGCTAATTCCTATTATGTAGGAACAAACTCCTAAAATGGAGAATTACAACCATAGACAAGTAGGAATTAAATATTTCCAACACCCCCCCTTAATGACTACTTGTCATGATAGTGATTCACAAAGTCTGGTTGTGGTCAAACATAACAAAGAATATGTCGACGTCCATATAAAAGAGCAACCATCTACCGGAATGCATGAGTACCAACTGCTGCAACCGCTAGTCCTATAGGATGTCCTTCGTATACATGATTCTGTCGACCGTTATCACTGCATATATGTACCTGCAAATCCACCACCATCAGGCGAATTGCATGTGCAGAACCTCCAAAAAACACAATCTGCCTCTCTCGGACAGATCCACAACTTCTCCGATCTACCTCTCCCGGATAGGTCCGCAACTTCTCCGATCTGCTTTTCCGCAAATCGTCAAACGAAGATGAGGCTTCCCGCGGACCCCCATGAAGTTGAGTTGGCGTCTTCCTGAAAAGAAATCGTGTGCTTCCGCACCATTCCCGTGATTTGGCGCGTTGACACGAGTATGTACTGAACAGTTGCGCCAATTGCGCTTCTCAGCACCACTGTCAGTTAGGAAAGCACACCAACCCCCTTCTTCTCAGAGATCGATCAATCCTCTGAGACTGAGCAAGGTGTTACTGCAGTCCACCTGCTCGATTGAGCACACAGCTCTCATGCACACGCGGTCCACTCGTGTACATGCGGCCACAAAGGCACTTTTAGCCACGAAGGCAACCAGCCACAAAGGCTCTACAAATGGTTTCTGGATCACCACCAACCATCACTTTACAGTGACAAAAGATGGTTTCAGGCTGACCATAAACCATTACAAAGTGGTTTTAAGATCACCACGAACTTTCAAATACCTTTAAAAGGCTTGCATTTCATACTTCAACATTTGGAGTTTCTGGGTACATATAATGACCATTACAACAATTGGACTTTCTTATAACATGCTAGGGAGTCTATTCCACAAACCTCACTAAACTCAAACAAACATCTATTTTGCTGTCCACCATAAAAAATGTCGCTGCTCCTTTACCTCATCTGTTCATTGTTCACATCTTGGGCATCTTTGTCTGTTCAAATAACTTCTTGGAGATCCACGTTTCACCTGTCATTTGTTAGAGTAGCTAATTCTAACAAAATAACTTTACCTACATTGAGTTAGCTAGGCTCAATGATCTTTAAGCATGATTCCAAGAAATTAAATAAACATGAACTCTTCACATTAATTCCCTCTCTGCCCAAAGATTATTATTTCCCAACCATAATAGCAATTATTTAGAGTCTCGATCACTGCTCTTTCTACGAAATGCCAGATTTGTAGTGCAGAGGCATAATTTGAACCTGGGTAAATAAATAAAAAAACAACTCTAATAATGCACCCGCCTTTCCAGATACAGGCCAGTTCCCCAAAGTTCAGATTCCACCCCTTCTCCAAGCAGCCTTGGCACGGATAAGATTCATCCCCTGTGCATAGCTGTAGATCTGTTTCAGTCGAATCCCAGGGTCGTATATGCATTCGACTACTGTATAATCCCTCCTCTTTAGCCGAAAGAGGAAGCCCAACAAAAGATGCAGAATCGGCTGTCCAGAAAACTGAACCACAACCTTCCAAAGGCCCTACAAAGGGCGTGCTGGAGTCGGAGACCAATGCGCAACCTTGACACAAATGTGAGAATTCCCAACAAAGCTCAACTTTACCGACATCAAGCCGGCCGGAACACAATCCTCATCAAAATTGATGAATCCTTATAAACAATCTGAACCGAAATATTCTGAATCGAAAATCAAGCAGACATAATGACCTGATCACAGGCCTGCAGCGCTTTACCAGCAAAGTATCTTACATCAACATCGGGATCTTCACTTAGCTCAGCTAAACAAGGATGAACAGTTTGCTAGTTTCGTGCAGAATAAAAGAGTGTGCACTGGCGACGTCATTGTCTGCTTTGTTTGAAAAAACCTCGCCCGAAACCTCTAGCTCAAAAGCCAGAGTGTTAATTTGCACTGCAAACCTGCAACAGCATCTACAGTTACACACAAGGCTGACGAAGTATAAATGGCCAGCGCGCTAATTCCAATGGTAGCCGGAAAAAACAAGTCTCCATGACCTCAATTTCCTTTGTCGTGGCAAAGAAATCCTCCTTTGATATTCTTGTAAAAGATTCCTGAGATCGTCTCACAACCACGTGGACAATTTCAGAATCCGACTGTGACAAATCCAGAACTTTATTATCGTTATTATTCAAAATATATTCAATAAAGAGTGGAATAACTAGACGGATTCGAGCCTTCGCTTGCAGCAGCTTGTTTACAAGCACCACGAGTGCAGCTCTGGCTTCCACGCGAGTTAAGTACGGGCCATTTCTGTTTGCATTTTCAGTGAGATTCATCAAAACTCCAACAAGGTTTTTCTTGGCAATGACCACGAGCATGCAAGAAACAAGACGCACCAGTCCTGGCTCCACGCACTGAGCAGACACACCAGCATTAACAAAGGCACACCACACTGACACCGACTCAGATTTGGTGTAAATTACAGGCTTTACACCTCTTCAACGCCACATATCAAATCTCCCAGTGGCCTGAACCCATACCATTACCACCGCAACCAACACTGCCGCTACCATACATCGTTTGAATTCCTCTGAGCTTGCCAGAATGGGAAACAACCAATTCTGTCGGCATTCTATTGCCCATGATTTTGATTTGGCAGATGTTGGCCTGCACCAACCTCCAACTTTATCTTCACAGATCCACAGTTCGAATCTCATCGAATCACAAGAGCAACCGTTTTATCAACAAAAGAAGCAGAGGCTCAGAAATCATACACTAGAACCATCAGCAGGAGATCACATGACAAATCGCGATCCAAAGCGAAAGTGGCTCGATACATCTGGTTCTTCCATTTACCGCTCAACCTCGGCAATGTCACCAGGGCCGTATCTGCCACCACCACCAGCGTTCCATCGCGAATCTCTACGCACGTATCAGGGATTCTGGTTCCCAAGAATCTTCACCCTTCAACGCAGGTGGAAATCTCAATCACGGCAGCACAGCGCTCCTCAAGTAGGCAGTGCTCTTTCTCACGCTGGTAGGCAGACGTTGCAAGATAAACAACAAATTTAATAAAACTATACAATCATTTATTTTCCTATGCCAGGTGATGGCCAAAGGCCCTTACGGGCTCTGAATTAAACACACTGCAATTCACAACCAGGACGCCAATTTCACTAACAGCAACGTCCTTTCAGCCAGGCGAAAGCTGCAATCAATAGAGTCGCGACCTCCGTTGGCAGCGTCTCTCCTCTGCCTCCACGAGCCCTCTCCAGGCCCACGCCTCCTTTTAAACGCAGTCACCACACCTCTGATCCTTAGCGCCCACAGTCTTCAATCTGCTGCCCAATATCGCTGTCGGAATATTCATCTCTCTTTCGGACTGAGTCTCGGCAACTCACTTTCTAAACAAAACAAAACAACGCCCTCAAGCACTCAGACCTTCGGCCTTCTCAATCTTCAAAATGGACAAACAAATATAAATATAAATACGCTCAAATATTTGCTCAGCCCAGGAGGGCCAGGGCCGAGGCCCAAGCCCAGGCCCTGAAGCTTTGATACCAAGATAAAATTGACACACACACTCTCAATATTCTATATTATGGAATCAAGGAAATTATATACATATATATACAAGCAAAAGTCTCAAGATAGGAATTCTATCTTAGACGTACAGTAGTGTGGTTGAGAGATTCTCTCAACCACACACTAAACTAGGAGAAACTATATTCTAGCTGATTCCTATTATGTAGGAACAAACACCTTAAATGGAGAATTACAACTATAGACAAGTAGGAATTAATTATTTCTAACTCTCAAGCAAGCCTTATTAAGAACAAATACATCCGTACAATATGTATTCTTTGTACATGCAATAATTTATCACAATAGCCCTTCTTTAATGTATGCAACACATATTTCTCCTTTAAGAGGGTCTAGCTATTTCTGTTATATATGAAAATACTTTCCCTTAAAAAAAACCTGATGCAATTAACTATTGTTTCTATGCTTTTACATGTGTGTTCTTTTTCCAATAAAATAATGGTTTCTTTGTGCAAATAACACAAATTTATTTTAAAAAAACAATATAGTTTTACTATCTTTAACGTACAAATTTATCATGCATTTTTTTTCAAAAAAATATCATAATTAACCTTTCTTTCATACATGATTGTAACCTATCATAAAAGGTTAATCAATCACTCGTGTACGAAAGGACGTCACACACTTCTTTTAACCGAAACTAACATATCTATTTAATTATTAAACAATAAATTCTCAGAGTTGTCTTCTTCTAGGGTGGTTAATTTTTAATAATTATAACTTACCACGAAAAAGATAAAAAATATATATAATAGAGGGGTTAATTTATCGATAATTTTAACCTATCATAAAAGGTTTACAATCTATTTATTGTGCATGGTATGTATTGTGTGACATTATTTCTCTAGTTAAAAAATTCAACAACGAAGAATGGAAAACACCTCATAAATATTTCAATATATACTAGTTCCCATATGCCGAGTCAAAGGTAGGAAGGAGTTTTACCAAACAGACCATCCATATGCACTATTTTCCCAGATGCACTCTTTTCATATGGTTTTTATTTCGTAACTATTGTGAATTTTACAGTAATTAAAATAGGGATATTACATCTGGGCTGGTTAATATGTATTTTAAAGGGATACATAAAAGGTTATTAAAATCTATCAAGTTTGCAAATTTTGTAAACCATAATAATTTTCATAAATGAGTGTTGGTTGGACTTTTTAAAATTTATGATATTTAATTTTATAGAATAGAAAAATGAAGTTACCGTATGATCTCTCAATATTGGAGTCTTTTTCATAACATTGTTGAGATTTTATTTCTTATTTTTAATTAAATCTGGAGAAAATCTCATGTAGATGACAACAATAGGATTTGTTGCTACGTTGGCTCCATCAGTTTCTGATGAGGAGTTAATGCATCTTATATTTGTTGTGAGAGAATTTATGAGTTTGTTTTCATTCACAGCTATAAAATGCAAGCCCGTAGAGGCAAGTGTGCATAAGGAGGAATGTGTAGTGAGGAAGGCTGAGCAGATGAGAAACTCTACTATTGTATTTTCTCCTGTTGATTAATGAGATTGCGTGGACGTATCCCAGATTGGTTGGGTGAACCACGTTAAATCTGTTGTTCTTTATGTGTGTTTGAATGCTGTGTGTGTGTCATTCGATTTATATTTCCGCTGTTGTATCTTTAACAATTGGTATCAGAGACCCGGATGTGGGTGGTTAAATCGATAAACAGGAAGCATCGTCAGACAGAGGGCACTCCGGCGAGCCATTGGCCACGAGGACCTGCAAATGTCCTTCGGCACCTGCACAAGGGAATGAGGCATTTAAGGCATTTATCGCCCGGCGCGGTTCACAATTCAATCAACGGAGATCGAGATATCTCCACACATTGTAAACAGGACATGGCGATCAATCCATTAATTGAGGGGTTAATGCAGATGGTTGGCAGCAGATTTGGGGTTTTAGTTCACAGGATGGCGGACGAGCAACCCATAAGCAGTTTTCCCAGGCCCATTTCGGTTTGTTGCTCGCCCATTGCTCGGCTTTCCTCCGAGCGAACAGTCACCGGCAAACGCACCAGGCTTCATGGATGCTTAGAGCTCAGCGACAATCTTCATATCTCAATTGCGGGGAATTGTATGCGTGAGTTCGGGAATTGGATAGAGCAGTTGTCCAGAGCTCCAGTCCCGCTTCCGCTCTCGCATTTGGCCAACGTCTCTCTCGGGTTACATCACTCTTCCAGATCTCCAGCTTTGAATGAAAGAATGCCTCGTCTCAGGCACAGGATGAGATGCAGACGAGGCTCTTCCCGGAGGCTGATAAGGCGCTCCTCCCCGTCCTCCAGCACCTCTGCTGAGGACTCTCATGCTTCTGAAAGAACTTCCCGAGCTGCCAAAGGTCGTATCCTTCGTTCTGCGCAATGGCCCACCCCCCCGCTCGCTCCAGCCCATTCTCAAACGAGGCACTTCACCTTCCTAAGTGCGCTCAATTGCCCTCGAATTACCGCCTCTGTTAGCATTGTTTTCCGTGAGTCCCCTCAAGATGAGGCTCCCAATTCAGGAAGGCGGACTGGAAATGTTGGAGATATGACTGATATAAGTCAGAATGCTGACGGTGTGCATGAGCAGGACATGGACATCACCCAGGAAGACGCTAGTCAAGGCAATGAGATGAATATTGATATTGAACTGAAGCAGCATGAGCAGCAAACTGATACTCAGGGCCCTGGAACTGATAATGCGTAGCACCAACCTCAACCGAGAGAAGGAAAGCGCACCCCAGCTGCTAAGAAAGTTATTCACTCTACAGAGGACCTGTATACTACTGATGGCGAACCAGATGATCTATGGTGCAGGGTCGAGGAAGAGGAACCGGACGAGTAGCGCCTCCACTGTTCCTGGTTTTTGCTATGGCTCTGTCTACTTTTTGAAAATGTTTATGTTTGTCTTTCTGGTTTTGGTCAAGTCTCATAAGCTTTTTCTTTCTAGAACAAGATGCATCCCCTACGTGGGATTTTTTTGCTGGAAAACCTTATGCACTGGTTTCCCTCTTGGAGGGCAGTGCTCAACTATGAATTTTTTCTTAACAGGCCTCAACCTCAGGCCTGGTCCTGGATAATTCCTGTTGTAAATATTTTTGTTTTTGTCGATTAATAGATTAAGCTTATTTAGAAAAAAAAACAATTGGTATCAGAGCTTGAAGTTGGAGACAGAGCGACGTTGCTGGTAGCAAGCGTAAGAACGCTGGAGGTGCCGTGGGTCTGGTTCTGCGCTTCATTTGTTTTGCAGAGCCGTCAGCTGTGAACGTTGTGTCAGGCTGCGTTGAACAGTGGAGGAGTCTGCGTTTTGAGCCTGCTGCTGAGCAGAGCTGTCGCTGTATTTTGGTGAGCCTACAGCGTTAGATGTGGACAGAAAGCGGCTGCCAGCGGTGGCAGCGTTGAATGGTGAGCGTACAACGTTGAATTACTGCACAAAACGACAGGTATTGGAATGCCTTAAGATATATATATTAAATGCCGGTTGAAAGGAAAAAGAAAAGTCGATTTATTTAAGTGCAGAAACGCTACCATAACAGACACTGTGAGTTAAATTTGATTTGAAATTTGGAGAAATCGAGCGTTGAACTTATAAATCGAGCGTTGAACTTATAAATGTTTTCATTAAGGTGCTTGCATTAAGTATTTGAAGGTGCTGTTTCCAGGAGCGTATTTTAATTCAAATCAATTGCCATTCATTTAAAATCGATTTTATTTTTTGCAAATTGAAAATCAATTGCAATGTTTAAGAAACAAAAACAAATCGATACATATAAAAAAAGGATTTGAATTTACATTGAATTGTAATAATTCAATGTGTATTTTAAAAAAAATCGATTTGAGGGGTGATTTTAAAGTTAAATCGATTTTGTTAAGAAGGGTGGCATTTTTTATTAATTTGAAAAGTTTATTTTATGCCATGATATTATAAGGTGAAGGGCATTTAGAAATTGATTTGAATATTAAATTGCCATTTGCACATGGTATTAAAGAAGGAAAGGCATTTTATAAAGGTGAAGGGTATATTTTTTTTTAAGGGTATTTTTTATTAAAAAAGGCATTCTTTATTAAAAAGTTGCAATTGGAGGTTGTTTTTTGTGACACAATATGGAAAAAACACAAAGTGCCCGATTTGAGATCGAGAAGTTCAATGGCAAAAACAACTTCAAGATCTGGAAAGTGAAGATGTATGATCTACTCGTGCAACAAGGCGTGGCGAAGGCGCTGTTGGGAAAAGCCAAACAGCCTTACACCATGACAGATAATGAATGGATGGACTTGGATGAAAGAGCACTGAGCGGCATTCGACTGTGTTTGGCGGATGATGTTTTGTTTAACATCGTGTCAGAGAAAACTGTTGTTGGTTTGTGGTCAAAGCTTGAAAAGTTGTACATGACAAAATCCTTAACCAATAGGATTCTTCTGAAGCGACAGTTGTACATCTTGCGCATGAAAGAAGGTACGACAATAACTGATCATCTGAATACCTTTAATACTCCCCTGGTGCAGTTAGAAAGTATAGAAGTAAAATTTGAATCAGAAGATAAAGCTGTAACTTTATTATGCTCGTTGCCCGAGTCATGGGATCATTTTGTTACTTCTATAAGTCTTAGCTCATCAGAAACCCTTGAATTTGATGATGTTGTTGGAGCTTTGTTGTCCGAAGAAACAAGGAAGAGGTCAAATTTAGAAACCTCCACATCAGAAGCAATGATGGTCAGAGGTCGTTCTAAAGAAAGACGCTTCAGTAAGCACAACAACTCGCGTTCAAAATCGAAAGGGAAGAAGAGTAAGGTAAAGTGCTGGTTTTGTGGCAAATCAGGACATTTGAAGAATGAATGTTGGAAGAGACAGCAAACATCCAAAGGAGACTCTTCGACAGAGAAGAAAGAAGCAAACACGACAGATACAGGTTCGGCATCGATTTTAGGTATGAGTGATGAAGTGTTATCAGTTAGTTTGTCTAATAATGATCAACATTGGCTGTTAGATTCTGGTGCGTCAAATCGCATGTGCATTCATAGAGAGTGGTTTAAAACTTATAAATCAATCAATGATGGAGTGGTTTATATGGGAAATGATGCCTCATGTAATGTTGTGGGAATTGAAAGCGTCCAGATTAAAATGTTTGATGGGAAAAATAAAATTCTAACTGATGTAAGACATGTACCTGAACTAAGAAAAAACCTCATTTCACTAGGAGTACTAGACACTAATGGATATAAAACCTTTATTCAAGGTGGAGTAATGAAATTTTATAAAGGAATTTTACTAGTCATGAAAGCAAAGAAGGTTGGAAATCTTTATCAATTAGAAGGAAGAACAGAGTCAGATCATGCTTCTACAGTATCTGAAAACAACAGTAATTCTATTCGTTTATGGCATCAAAGGTTGGGCCATATGAGCGAAAAAGGATTAAAAATTTTGTCTGATCGTAAGTTACTTCCTAGTTTAAAATCTTCTAAGTTAGATTTCTGCAAACATTGTCTGTTTGGGAAACAAAGCAAGCAGAAGTTTAAAACTGGAAAACATACTAGTAAGGGAATTCTTGATTATATCCATTCTGATGTTTGGGGTCCATCTCCTACAACCTCATATGGAGGATCATCATATTTTGTATCTTTTATTGATGATTTCTCTAGAAAAGTGTGGGTCTACATGTTAAAAAAGAAGTTTGATGTGTTCACAGTTTTCAAACAGTTTAGAGCATTAGTTGAAAACATCACTGGAAGAACCATTAAATGTTTAAGAACTGACAATGGTGGTGAGTTCACTTCAAAGGAATTTGATAGTTATTGCAAGGATGCTGGGATCGAAAGACATAAAACCACTGTATATACTCCTCAGCAAAACGGAGTTGCTGAACACATGAACATGACTCTTTTAGAGAGAGCAAGAAGTATGCTTAGTAATGCCAATTTGCAGAAGGAATTGTGGACAGAAGCGGTTTCTACATCTTGTTACTTGGTAAATCGATCACCATCAACTGCGATAGGATGCAAAATTCCTCAAGAGGTATGAAAAGTTTATCCATGTGATTATTCTAAACTGAAAGTTTTTGGTTGTGATGCATATGCTCTAGTTCCGAAACATCAGCGTTCTAAATTAGATCCTAAATAAAAAAGATATATCTTTGTTGGATATGGTGATGGGACTAAGGGATACAGGTTGTGGGATCCTACTACTCACAAGATCATCATTAACAAAGATGTTAAATTTAATGAATCCTCACTTGAAAATCCAGATGTAGATGATAAATTGAAACAGGATAATGTACCTCAGCTTCAACACATTCAGTTTGAAACCAGTTCAAATACTGATGATAGTCTAGATGAACAAGTTTCAGATTCAGATCATGAACAAGTTTCAGATGTAGATCATGAACGTATTTCAGATGCTGATCATGAAGAAGTTCCTACAGATAATAATCAGCGAATTGTGGAAGTACCAGAAACATCTTTAAGGAGGTCTACAAGAATCAGAAGACTTCCTAAAAGGTATGATGATTATGTTACTTCAGTTGCTTTAAATGCTAACGATGATGAACCTTTGTGCTATCAGGAAGCTATAGAAGGTTCAAACAGTGGTAAGTGGAAAGAGGCTATGAAGGACGAGATGAAGGCGTTAGCGAAGAATGCCACATGGGATCTGGTGGAACTTCCTAAAGACAGAAAAACTGTGGGATGTAAGTGGGTTTACAAATTGAAGAAGGGTGTTGATGGTACAGAAGACAGGTACAAAGCGAGGCTGGTCGCAAAAGGTTTTTCTCAGAAAGCAGGCGTTGACTTTCATGAGATTTTTTCACCAGTTGTGAAAATTGTTTCAATTCGGATTGTGTTAGCATTAGTTGCTTTACTTGATTTAGAATTACAACAACTAGATGTTAAAACTGCATTTTTACATGGAGATTTAGATGAGGAGATTTACATGGAACAACCGGAAGGGTTTGTTCAAAATCGCAATAGGAAATTTGTCTGCAGGCTCAAGAAATCATTGTATGGTCTGAAGCAGTCGCCTCGACAGTGGTACAAGAAATTTGATTCTTTCATGATGAGTCAAAATTATATAAGAAGTGAATATGATCATTGTGTTTACTTTAAGAAATTAAGTAATGGCATGTTCATTATCTTAGTGTTGTATGTTGACGATATGCTTTTAGCAAGCAAAAGCATAACAAAGATCAACAGGTTAAAGGCTCAGATGGCTAGGACGTTTTATATGAAAGATCTAGGAGCATCAAGACAGATTTTGGGCATGGAGATTTTCAGAGACAGGAGCAATGGTAAGCTGTGGCTATCACAACAGAAGTATGTTGAGAAGATACTCTTAAGGTTTGGTATGAACAATGTGAAGCCTGTTTCAGTCCCTTTTGCTTCCCATTTTAAGCTTTCTTCAAGTTTATGTCCTAACACTAATGAAGAAAAGGAATATATGTCTCAGATTCCATATGCAAATGTAGTAGGTTGTTTAATGTATGCGATGGTTTGTACTCGACCAGATATTTCACATGCAGTTGGGGTTGTCAGCAGGTATATGGCAAATCCAGGAAAAGAGCACTGGTCAGCAGTGAAATGGGTGCTTCGGTATCTAAGAGGCACAAGTGATTATTGTATCACTTATAACAGAAGCAGTGAATATGTTTGTGGATATGTTGATTCCGATTTTGCAGGTGATTTGGATAAGAGAAGGTCAACTTCAGGGTATGTCTTTACTCTTGCAGGTGGAGCTATTAGCTGGATGTCAAAGCTACAGAACATTGTTGCTTTATCCACTACAGAAGCAGAATACATAGCTGCTTCGCATGCTTGCAAAGAAGTGGTTTGGTTGAAAGGTTTGTTTGGTGAGTTTGGTAGGTTGCAGGACAGCATCAAGTTATTTTGTGATAGTCAAAGTGCAATTCACTTGGCTAAAAATCCCGCCTATCACAGTAAATCAAAGCATATACCTATCAAGTACCATTTTGTAAGACAGGTTATCACTGAAAGGGGAGTGTCTCTTGAAAAGGTGCATACAAAGGAAAACTGTGCAGACATGTTCACGAAACCAGTTTTGTTAGAGAAGATACGATGGTGTCTGGGTTCTCTTGGCTTGCAGAAAAGATAAAAATAATAATGAAACAGGGTATCGGGCTAATTGTTGTCAAGGTGGAGATTGTTGATATTTTATTTCTTATTTTTAATTAAATCTGGAGAAAATCTCATGTAGATGACAACAATAGGATTTGTTGCTACATTGGCTCCATCAGTTTCTGATGAGGATTTAATGCATCCTATATTTGTTGTGAGAGAATTTATGAGTTTTTTTTCATTCACAGCTATAAAATGCAAGCCCGTAGAGGCAAGTGTGCATAAGGAGGAATGTGTAGTGAGGAAGGCTGAGCAGATGAGAAACTCTGCTATTGTATTTCTGCAGTTGATTAATGAGATTGCCGATGCCCTGTTAGGTGGACGTAGCCCAGATTGGTTGGGTGAACCACGTTAAATCTGCTGTTCTTTATGTGTGTTTGAATGCTGTGTGTGTGTCATTCGATTTATATTTCCGCTGTTGTATCTTTAACAAACATTGTATCGTGTAAAGTAGTTTATGTTTTAAAGGTTGCAATTCTCATTTCAAATTTATGGGGTGTTTTTTTGGTAAAATAAGAATGTTTATATTATGGTAAAAATATGAGCACATTCTTAATTGTTTTTAAAGGTCGAGATGTTTTATTTCAAATATTTTATTTTTTTTTATTTTTTTTTATTTTTTTTCATAAAATCAGTGTTTATATTATGATAAAAAATATGAGCATACATTATTGATTGTCTTTAGGGGTCTATTACTTGGGAAATTAAACTATTAGGATAGACACAAAAATTTGAAATTGTTTCTATTGCTTATAATTTGTGGATTTAATAGTGCAAAAACTACAAAGAGTACTACATAGAAAACATAAAATATATTGCAAATCAAATTAAACTGGATCAAAATTAAACCGCCAGTATGGGATGCGCCTTATAACCTTTCATTATGTAGGGGTATCTTTTGGGCTTGGCGGCTAAGGCTCTCCATCTCAGTTTGACGTAGAGGAATCTATGTCTATCATCCTTTTGGTTAGGAGTATGATTTCCTGTAAATTTTGTCCACTTTCTCCATGATTTCTACCATGCAAATGATGATTTTATGTTGAGTATTGATTTTATCTATGGGGAATCTTCCCATTAGAGACTTTATATACCAATAGGTTGAATAAATGCATACAGGAGGAGGCTCTTGCTCTTTTGGAGTCCCCAATGTTTGGGATCTAGTCTCTAGTTTCCTAGTCCACGTGCATGTCATGAATGTACCTCTGAGATTGTCTTACATGTTCTTCACGTGATATATTGTTCTTTGGATAGTCCTAGGGATGATATCCCTATATCATCCCTGCACCTTTTCATAGCTACTCTAGTATCTGACTATGTGCGGGTGCTCTAAATAGAGGGGGGGCTGAAGGTTGGCAAAGAGGTGGGACCAGAGCATCCCGTCCTACCTCGACGAATTGGTCCAACTAAGCAACACTTGTCCATATGGTCAGAAGGGTAGACCACAAAGGGAGTAGATGGGGTAGAAGAAACACAAAAGCAGATGAAAAATGAGAGGGAAATTTGACAACCTGAGGCAAAGGAGGACTAAAACAGGTAAAGGCTCAAATAGGATGGGACAACCAGAAAGATAAGCTAGGAGACTGAGGTGAAAGCCAGAGGAGGGGTAGGGGATAAGTAAAACACAAGGGGAGGGGGAAGATTGAGGTGAAAGCCAGAGGAGGGGTAGGGGATAAGTAAAACACAAGGGGAGGGAGGAGAGGAGGGGGGGAGACTTAAAAAAAACCATACCACCCAAAATTATAGAGCCCAATGAGGGGAGAGAAACCCAAATACCAATAAACCCAAAAAAATGGTGACCCAAAAATGATGAGTTTCAAAATTGAGGCAATATTGCACGAAAGTAGGATGAAGAAGCCAAAGATGAATATGACAAATGAAAAATGGGAGGACACACGGTATAGAGAAAAGGTTGGAAAAATCAAAATTTATTATTAGGATCAGACCCTTGGCCTCATGCGCTCCATGAATAAATTTTGATAAACCAAGAATTCTTGCTCTATGTGCCTCCCACAATGGTTGGTTGCTTATAATAAATCTGAGGCTCTCTCTTCTCACCAGGTGCTCTCTTTCTTGCTACTTCTTAGAATTATTATTCTGCTATGTTCCATGATCTTCCATAAGATATAGTCTTCTTCCACGACTCTGTGAAACCCTGTACCATTGTACTTTCCCTAAAATATGCATGCACTAGATCTACATCACAATAGTGACCATTAAATTTACATATGCTCATCTCATTTCTCAATGGAAACGTAACCGTGTAGGTTGCTAGACTAAAGGTAGTGTGCGTCCCCTTTTTCTTTTGCATGTTGTCGTTTTGAGGCTAGGTTGGGTGGCCCATTGATTCAGATTTATGCAAGAAAACAATGAAATACAAAAATATACAGAAACACAAAGATGTAGAGGAAATAAAACTTCATTTCATTAAAAAAAAAAAACTGAAATATGCTTATAGACATAATGGAAATAAACTAGTTAGTGCACTGGTAGCTTATATTTGAGAAGAGACATGGTGGCTACAGGCCTCTGAACTATGTTACAATGAGGCTCGAAGGCCTATTTATTGTTTAAAAACAATGGAAAACCCTAAACATCCAAAAACCTAACGCTAGGAGATGAAGCACCAAAACTATGGGCCCCGTTTGGGTAAATTGGTACATCAACTTCCTGGGGACGTAACTTTGGCATATGATCTTTGTTTGATGCGCTCAATACCTTGTTAGAAAGATCTATATGAGGAATATAACTTTTGATGTGAGAAACATTAAATTATCTTCCATGTTTTTCGTGGTTTTCCCAAAAAAAACGTCGTTTAGGGCATCAAAACGGCTTTGGAAGTTCAGGACTCGAAAAATTGCTAAAAATAGTAAGTTGTACTGAAACTGAAAAACTGAAAGAACCGATGGTGGGGGTCCAAATGGAATTGGTGGGTGGCCACCAATATCCACTTGGATCATTCCTCCCCCCTTAAGAAGCAATGGTCCCCATTGTGTTGAGTTCCTCCATGGGATGAGGCAAATTCTGTTGAACTTGGTATTGTATCTGTCGAAGATGTTATGGACCTGCTGGCAGACATGCTGGATGCGTTCAATAAATTTCGTTTCTTTATCAGCCTCAGATAGTACATGTGTGGATTCCGTCTGTGTGGTCGCAAGAGGTATGGAAATATCAGGCGGCGGCGCGCCTGGGGTCAGATCAATGGAGTGCTTGACCTGACAGTGTAGAGGAAACTATGTGGGTGAGAAGAAAATGTCCTCGTATTCCTCCATGACTTTGTCCATCTGCTATTGCCATGCAGGGGATCTTTGTTTCGAGGTTGTGGCCACAATCTTATTCTTGCCTTGCGGGCGAATTGTAATGCAAATAAATTTCCTGGTTTGGGAAACAAGCTTACTGCGCTGTTTTGTAGTAGTCAAAGAGATGGCAGGAGGCAGTACTACCTCTGGTATCCTGTACAATTTATTTCCCAAATTAATAACAACAGAGCGAGGCCTAGACTCATACACATCATGTCACTTCCACAAGTATGGTTGGCCCAATAATACATCAGACACATCAAGAGCAGCAACATCATACAATACCTCATATGTGAATGGCTTGATGTTGTACGGAATGCGGAACTGCTGGCAGATGCGGAGATATCTTCCTTAGTGAAGCCATCCAACAGTATACGACTACGGGTGTGCTATGGCTGGTAGGCCGAGCCACTTCATGACCTCTACTGAAATGAAGTTCTGTTAGCTTATGCTATCGACAAGGAATCATAGTGGAGAACCCTTCACCCACATCTGCGAATGGAATAGGGCCTCCCCCTCCTCTAGATCCTCGGGAATCTCCCTTTGGAGCTTGGTGGTGGAAAAAATGGCACTGTGATCTGCATCAATGATCTACTTCCATTTGTCATTAGTCTTGTCTAGTTCTGACTCAGGATCAGAACATGCATCTAATTCGGGTACCTTTAGTTCGGCCACCAACGACTGTTTGGCCCGACACTCGTTTGTGCTGTGAGTGGGGCTGTTATGAAATTCACACCACTTCACGTGTCCTTCCTTGGATTTGTGGTGTTGTTATGAGTCACCCCGCTTTGGCTTTTCCGCTTGTTCTACGGTTCAGGGGCGCCTTTCCTTGGCTTCAGATTCACGGATCCAAAGTCTCGCTTCTTCTGCTTAAATTTATGCTCGATCTTGGCGACATAGCGATATTTCGTGCCAAGCGAGGTAATGTTGAGGAACTCCATTTCCTCCTGAATGTATATGTGCAAAAAGCTGCGATACTTGAGCACCAAATGTCTCTCTGAATCTTTAATACCCAACTTTGTGTGCAGGGTATGGAACAAATTCGTCAGTTCGTGCACATATTGATCCCTTTGTTGTCGTAGCATGGTCCATTGGATGTACTTTTCCTCATAGCTCCCCACAAGGTAATATTGTTCCATGATGTCATTTCAGAATTAATTTCAAGTGGGTGTAGACGAGAATAAAGAGGGTTCCCTCTCATCCTTCTGCTCACAGTAGGTTTCCCACTAGTCTATGACATTGGGGGAAATCTTGAGGAGTGCAAAAGTAACCTTTTCTTGGTCAGAGAAATCATGGACAAAGAAACATCCTTCCAGCAAATTCAAATATCTATCTACGGTGTCTGCATCTATCTAGCTTTCAAATACAGGAATGTAAAAGTTGACCTGTACCTTGAAAGGAGAGGCGCCTCCAGAGTGGCTGCTGGATGTAGATGTGCAGTCGATGGGCAGCCATTGAAGGATCTGGGCAAAGTTATCCATCATCGCGTTCCTTTGTTTCTCGAGGGCTAGAGAAATAATTTGATATGATCTCCTGCTCCCTCATATTTCTTTCTTCCGCCATGGGATGTCATCGGGGTTTGTGACGTTGATCTTGCAAGGGTTCAACCAGATTGAGCCCCAACTCCTTATACCCAAACCTTGTTGGGGACATGCAAAGAAAAACAGAGAAAGAGCAAACCGCTCTGATACCATTGATCCAGATTTATGCAGGAATGAAATAAAATACAGAAATAGACAAAAACACAGAGATGCAGCGGAAATAAAACTTCATTTCATTAAAAGCAAATAACTAAAATATGCTTACAAACATAATGGAAATAAAATAGCTAGGGCACTGGTAGCTTATCTCTGAGAAGAGATGTGGAGGCTACAAGCTCTGCACTATGTTACAATGAGGCTCGAAGGCCTATTTATTGTTGAGAAACAATGGAAAACCATAAACATCCAAAAACCTAACCCTAGGAGATGAAGCACCAAAAATATGGGCCCCGTTTGGGTAAATCAGTACATCAAATTCCCGGGGACTTAACTTTGGCATATGATCTCCGTTTGATGCGCTCAATACCTTGTTATAAATATCTATCCAAGGACTACAACTTTTTATGTGAGAAACATCAAAGGTACTTCCATGTTGCTCCTGGTTTTCCCAAAAAAACCTCGTTTAGGGCCTCAAATCGGCTCTAAAAGTTCAAGACCCGAAAAATTGCTAAAAATAGTAAGATGTGTTGAAACTGAAAAAATATAAGAACCGATGGTGGGTGTCCAAATGGAATAGGTGGGTGGCCACCAATATCCACCTGGATCAACCATTCATGCACCCTTCATGGGGATTTGAATCTTATTCACCAATTTCTTTGTAGGTAACCTTGAGTTGTCTTGAAGTAAGCTTCTTCTAGTTTGACTCTAAAACTTCACCATAGTTTAAGCCTGCATTTTCTAACTTACTTTCTGATTTTTTTCCACTCCTTAGGATGTGTTTGGGTATAAGTGCATTGATTCTTGCTGATTTCCTAACTATATTTTCTAGGTTGGCTAGTAGTCTCCAATATTTTGTGACTTAGGTAGGGCTTAAGCCACTTTGTATTTTTTTTATCATATTGATGATTAACCTAGAATCCCCCTTTAATGTGATTTTTTTTTTAGATTTAGTTGATTTACTATTCTAATTCCTCGCTTAATCATGTATAATTATGATGCATTGTTGGTATCATTATCTAGAGCTCTAGCACATACATGAATAATATGGGCTTGTTCACTTTGAAATTCTCCTCCATAACTGGTTTCCCTTGGAAGATTTGTTAACATTTAATTAGATAAATCCATTTGGCATGGATTTACATACATTTGGGCTTGTTTGATTTACTGTTATTGATTTGTGCAACCTCGAAATCCTGAAAATAATTGATTCTCCCGATTCACTTTCACAATCTTGGGTGGTCTAGGGGGAGATTAAGATTTCTTCTATGACTTTTCAGATTGTTTGTTTGTATGGGTGAGCATGTAGGCGATCTATTGTTATTGATTGGTGAAGCCCTGAAATCCTGAAAAATAGTTGATTCTCCTGATCCTCTTTCATAATCATAGGTGGCCTAAGGGAAGTTAAGACTTTTTCTATGCCTTTTTTGTATGATTGAATACCAAATTTTATTTATCCCCTTAGATTTGTTCTTGAATTTTCATTTGTTGCACTCTTTCCATATCTTCCAGAATATGAATCTTGGGAAGAGTTGTTAGACTGTGTTGATAACATTTTTTTTAAAGGGTGTTGATCTCCATTATTCAAGTGTGGAGTGTATGTTGTTCTATTTTTTTCATTTTGACTTAATATTATGGTTAATCTATCCCATAGTTCTCAGGAAATTGTCAACCATTTATAAGGTGCTCCACAATTTCTATATTTGAGCAGCATAGATAGCAATGCTCTAGACCTTGAAAACCTATTTTTTGCATCTTATTCGATGTTGTAGTTTTGGTTTTTAGGAGAAGCAAGATGAAAATTGTTATTTTGGGCCATAGGTGTGATTTCCATATTTTTTCCATTTGTTTTCCTCATTGTGTTCCATTGTTCTTGTAAGAATATTGTAGGCTTTTTAAATATTAATGTTACCTTTATGATTGTAAATCCCTTATGAGTATATCATCTCCATTATGGGTTTTTATTTTCCTTAAAGTCAGTTCCTTTTCTGGAATTGAGATGACTCCATACTATTGTTGTTGAACCATTGAATGTTTTTATCCCATTTCCTCCATTGAGTTTGTTTTGATGATTAATTTTAGTTTTTAACTATAGTTTTCCCTTGTTGTTATAATTATGCTTTGATGTTGCTTAGGTCTTATCTCTCCTCTATTTTTGGTCAGTGCTTCTACGATTATTCGCAGAATAGTGCCAGGTTCTCATATCGAATTTCCTAGAAGCCCTGATTTTGTATGAAATGCTTATTGTTCTATGATTGGTTCCACAAGTATAAGATTTTTACTTTTCCCTACAATCTTATTAGATGATTCTTATTAACTTCTAGGGAATTTTTTTTTCCATAAATTTTCTCCAAAGATATATTATATTTATAAGCCATGTCCACCTTGTTTTTTCTCCCATTGTTTGACTTAAAATATATGGATCCCTTAGTCTCATACCTCTTTCTTTTTTTGGTTTACATAATTTTTCCCATGCAACTAGGGCCCATTTTTTATCCTACTTTGCTTCCCCCCATGAGAAGGATCTTTGAATGGATAGGATATTATGACGAATGAAACTAGGAGTGGCAAGAGTAGAGATATGATATAATGAAATGGATTGAAGAATAGATTTAAGAAGGATAAGCCTATTGGCTAGATTTAAGACTCTAAATTTCCAACATGAAATATTATTCTCCAATTTTTGTAGAAGGTTGTCCCAAACCTTGATCCTAAGGGTATTTTTGACTAGAGGCACACCAAGGTATTCAGACAAAAGGGAAATTCATTTAATACCAATAATATTGGAGATATTGGCGTAAATAGGTAAAGGGCTGCTGAGGAAAAAGATGTGATATTGATGTCAGTTTCGGAGGCATTAGCAAAGTCATAGATGATGGTCTAAAAATTCAAGGCTTCTTTGATGGAGTGTTGAAGGATAAGAGGGCTTGATAGGGAGGCCTTTGAGGGAGCCAACAGAGGTATAATTACTGATATATCTTCCTAGAAATTCTATTATGAGGAGGAAAGTGTAGGGAGAAAGGGTATCACCTTCCCTAATTCCACAGGAGGGGGAAAAATTGGGGGAGGGAGATCCATTGGTGAGAATAGAGAAAAATTCTTTCTTCAGTTGCATAACCTAGGAGATATAGGGATCATTGAAGCCATAATATTTTGGCATGAGGGATATAAATTTCTAGTTAATATTATCAAAAGCTTTAGACATGTCTAGTTTGAAATTCATGCATGGATTTTTATAGGAGAAGAGGGAATGAATGTGTCCATGGGTAGTTATAATACTATTAAGGATTTATCTTCCCTCTAAATATTATGACTATTCTTGAGAGATAACATAGGGTAGCATATGCCCTTCATCTATTAGCAATGACCTTAGAGATTATCTTATAAATAATGTTGCAAAAAGCGACGGGCCTAAAGTCAACATGGGTTTTGGCTTGAGATATTTTAGATATTAGGACTATGAAGGTGGCATCTAGAGCTATAATTAGGGTGGATGACTTTCTTGAATCTTCTCCTCTTTTCACAACTTTGACCCTTATGATATTCCAATATTTTTGAAAAAACTCAATTATAAATCCATCAGGGCCAAGGGCTTTGTTCTTGGGAATTTCCATTACTCTCTATTCTAGTTCTTTGGGAGTGATTTCTCTCGTAATAATATTATTTTTTTCTTGTGTTATTATATCTGGTATGTGTGTGGTTATTTTCCTTATTTTCTAGCTCCTATCTCTTATAGGTTATGTTAACAGAAATGATTGATTTCTTGAGCTATGTATTCATGTCATTCCACTTTTTTATTTTGAGCATTTCTAAGACTAAGTATTATATTTCATTATCTATGTTTTATCATGGACCCATGGAAGAACTTTGGGTTCTTCTCACCATATTTTAACCATTGAATATTAGGTTTTCACTTGCATAAAAATTCTTCTGGTCATATCCTTTCTTCAATTTTCATTTACACGATTGTTTCTTTGTTTTATAATTCTTTAGTTTTCCGTTTTTCTATGATTTATTGCTAAGTTTCTCCATTTCTCATTCCAACCTCTTCTTTTCTTCTTGTATGTTGCCAAATTCTTACATGTTCCATTAATTAATATTTTTTTATTATAAATTTTAGCTTTTGTTGGAATATGTACATTTAAAAAACCTGTTGTGCTACTCAACAACCCCCCCCCCCCAATTATGATTAAGTAGTTTACTTAGAAAATAATGGGGACCCTTTTAAATTTTTAGTTAAAAGTATTTTAAAGCAATAAAATTAGATATTCTATTTCATTTAGGACAAAAAGCTATGCTATCGGAACTTAGATCCTAATTGTATTGAATTAAAAGGACTTAAAGAGAAGTTATAAAGTACTAAATCGCATATCGCAAATCGCAAAAGCATATTGAAGCACCCTCTCAAGAGAAAATACCGATGCGACTTGCCCTATTTAAAAAATGCGAAAAAGTATTAGTAACTTTAACAAAGGAAAAAGGTATCCGCACATATAAAGCTCAGAACCAGTCCCACCCATGATCCACATCATCCATCGCATTTTTTCTATCGCAAGAATTAATATATCAACATTTTCTTTTTAAACTCATATCTTTTGATATGATTCTTCTCCGATATCACATTCGCTCTATCGCACTTTCCTATCGCATGTGCTCATATCGCAAGTTTTTTATCACAATACTTATATCGATTTGCAAAAGTTAAATTTATGATTTCTTAAGATTCCCTGATGTGAGAAACTCTCATATATGCCTTCCCGCCATTATATTTGAACTATTATATAAAATCCAATCACATATTGGCAAAGGTGAATATCGCAACTTTAAAGCTATGCACTTAAAGAAGCTTACAATGCGAAATATCCAATGAGGCGCTGAACTGTACAAAATACCATGTGAATATATGTTTTTCATTAATGATCAAGTGTAACAGTTTTATGGTTTCTTGAAAATGCAAAATATTTGATCGCTTTCACTTAGTATTTTGGTGTTTTATGCATTAAGCATATATTTGATATCACTTGGCCATTTTTTTCATAAGTTTTTCAAATTCAAAGCGTTTTTTCCTCATTCTTTGCAGTCCCTTTTTTGTAGGCTAGTATCGATAAACAAAACTTGAGAGAAATTTTGAAGGCTAATAAGAAGAATAAGAAGCCCATGGTGCAACCGCTACCTATTCCAATTACTCCAGAAGTAATTGAGATGCCCCCATTGTTCTTGGATACTAAATGCACTATAGATTTTGAAAGCTCTTCTTGGGAGGCCATGTACAGATTGTTCGAAGATGAAGAACCCAAAGTGGTAGAAACAATAGTCACAACTGACGACTCCTCCTCACCTTCTGAAATTACCTGGAGCAACGTCGCCAATTATCAGCTGCATCAAATTGCTGCTCGGATGAAGATTTTACCCTACACAAATATGGTTAAATGGCTTATCAACAACCTGAATATCTCAGAAAGGTCCTTATTCACTTCAAAACAGACGGAAATTAGGTCATTTAAAGTCGAAGACTTGAGGAAGATGTACCACTTGCCAAAACCACAAAAGATATATGACAAGAAGTTCCTTCAGAAGTTTGAATAGGAGAACAAAGTAAAATAAGATCCAATTAGATAGTGGAGACGGGATCCTAAAAAACACAAACATGAATATAAGGATATGTACTCTTTGGATTCACTTGTTGGCCCTCATTGTTACATTGTTGCTATGATGTGTAGATTATTTAGATATCCCAATAATTAGAAATTCACAGTTGAATAGGTCCCTTTGATTGATGCTGTGATAAACACCTATATAATGGATTAAGCTACTATCATGTCAAATAACATAGCTGCCCAAATCCTTGCCTACAGAATCAAACGAAATTTCTCCACCAAAACTATGCCCCCTTTCTATATGTGTGCATATATTATGGAATTTTTTTGTTTTACCTCTGATTTTCCATCCATGGGTTGGAAATGGACCCTATAAGACCCTAATCCTATTCACATATATCATAATATCATTTGGGAGTGTAATTTCCAACCGCATTTCTACAAAATCTGCCATGGAATTATGTTGTCGCTACACTAAGATGTCTTTGACAAAAAGGCCCCAGATTATCCAAAGAAGCCAACGATGATTTTACAGCCATACGAAAATGGTTTTGGGAGGAAAAATTTACTTATGTTAGAGTTTTTGGCGGTTTTTATAGCCCACATGTTGTTCTGCTCTATGTCCTCGATAAGATTTTAGCTCGAGAGGTTGCCTACCAGACTTTGGGAAATGACCTAACTAAAGCCCTAAAAGAAGAAAAGAAGTTCATCTGGCCATCCTTCCATATTCACTGTGGAATATATGCTCTGGTCAATTTTAAGAAAGTTGTGCTTGAGATTGATCAAATACAATGTCTTAATTTTCTCACTCTTCCAAGTAGGAAATACGATCCAAAAAACACAACAAAGAATTTCACCACACATGTTAAAGTAAGGTAGTTCATACATGAACCTGATGATTTTGATGATTTGTTTGAATCGGCCCAAACTTACATATAGGTGGATAAGTTAGTTGAAGCTCGCTTGATTCTAGATCAATTAAATAAATTAGAAAAACTTCCTCTAGTATCATTGAGGATTTCTCAACCGGTGTTAGAGCTTGATAAGACTTTGAAATTATCATCAAAATATAGCGATATCGCACAGGGAAAAAAGAAATCACATCATCAACTCAACAAACTGGAGAGCTTTTATTTGGCAATGAATTAGATAAAATATGGAATCAATTTGATCGGGAAATTAATAATATAGGATTGCAGGAGCTAAAAACTTCAATTCCAAAAGAAACAATTAATACTCCTGAAATCAATAAGAAGAACCTGCTCACTACTGGGGTTTCTGAAAAATTTGTCAACACTGATGATTTATAAATCATCTCGATACACCATAGTTCTGAGATTTTTCTTAAAATTGAAGAAATGGCTCCTCTTGATGTATTTTACAGTCCCAAGCATAGGGTTTTAAAGAGCAGGCAAAGGGATAAAATAAGAGTAGAGAAGTCACAAACACTAGTCCCTCAAGATATAACATTGTATGTTGTATGGAAATATAAACAAATAAAGCCCTCTCATGATATTACTAGGGTATAGAAGTTTGCAAAATCCTATGCTACAACCACTATTGATAAGGAATCAGAGGTACAACAATTAATCAAGGTCAAATATGATAGAATCCTACAGTTAGAAAAAGAGTTAATGAATAAAAAACAAAGCATTGATCATCAATGGTAGGTACATCTAATAGAACTACAAAAAAGATTTGATGACATGAAGATGACATCAGAAGAAAATATGCTCAAATACAACAACTCCAACTTAGGATTGATCAATTAAAAGATAATCCAAAGATTTAATATTTCAAGAAAGAAGCAAGAGATCTCAATACTCTCCTTGCTCAACAACAAGTGGTCTTTTGCCAAAAACTTGCAACAATCAATGCTCTGTGCTAAACAAGTGATTCACTAATGAATCATTTTTCCAATCTGAGGACATACTTTGATGACATTGATGAGAAAATCTCTGATTATATTACATGGGAGGATAGTAAAACAGGAACAGTAGCTAATCTCCCAAAGATAGAATATTCACATAAGGAAAATATTTTTAGAGAATGTGACATAGAACTGCAAGCAGAGAGTGCCATTTTTAGTACAAGAGACATCACAAGAAATCTCACTGAGTTTGTCAACAAGAATATTTTTAATTCAAATCTAATTCAAGAGTTCCTCGTTTATGCTTTGTCCGATGTTAAATTATTGATGAAGTCATGGAAATATTGGTCCAAGAAAAAGGAATATAATATTAAGAAGTTATCAAAGTTAAATATTGAGCATTATTGGCAATATTTGGTAAAACCACATAGCCAATGGCTAATGTTACGATGCCTTGCCTATGCCACTTCTTATATGATTCCAACACTCTCAAATGTTTTGTTCGTGGGACATATGCACATTAAGATAGATCACCCCCTAAATTAAAGCCCATGTTGGATGCATTTGAATTACAACAATGAATGGAAGAGAAGTGAGATTCTCATTCCTAATGATCTTGTTGAAACAGAAGCTATTTTTGTCCTTTTTGTTATATTTTAAGGCTGGTTGGTTTAAAGCACCTCAACATTTTATGTATTTTTTAATTTTATAGTTTAATTCTCAACTATAAATACCCTTTCATGTCAATGAGAAATAGGTTCTGAATTTTTGGAAGGAAAGCTTTAGAAAGCTTGCACTACTGTACTTTTTGAATCTTCTGAATAGAAAGGCTAAACCATAGGTATTTTTCCCATGAGCAGAGCTTTAATATATCGGGTACTATTATCTCTACATTATTGTTGTGTCTATATGTGATCAATAGTCATTTATAAGATTGTTTCACTATATATGTTACTTAAATAAAATCAAGCATTTATTCACTATTGACATTTGAGATTGCGTTAAAATTTTAATTTAGTTAACTATTTAGATAAATTAATTATCTTATTTTTCTTCATTTCTTAGGTGCTTGATGATCTATATTATCATGTATTTGGGGAAATGTTCAAGAAATCGTATATAAAGATATGACTTATCCCGGGGTATAAATAGATAGATATATACTTAAGTTTTATTGAGTTTCATCTATCACATCCATTTCACTATTTTACACCTCACCCTCATTCACTTATATTTCAAAGGGAAGTTGGTCCCATTATCCCTAGTCGGAGCCACGATTCCAAACAAAAAAGGAACGATTTTCAAGTTCCCGACCGGGTGATCATTCCTAATGTTGAGGCAGCGATTTTCGAACCTTCAACATTTTTTCACTAGAAGGACGGCCTAAATAATAGAATGGAAACAAGGTCTAATCCCAAAATCAAAAATCCATCAGAAGAGTCAATCCCCCTCAAAATCCCCATCAACTTCAAGATCTCATTAAAGTTCTCCTACTCCTAGATTTTAAGATGTGGAAACGTCTACGAAATCACCTAGTAGACTTCCTAATTCAATTCCTCAATATTCCACTCAAGAATCACGTGAATTCCAGACTTTGATCAAGAAATTAGAAGAGATTTCTATTTCGAAAGAAAATCTTATTCAATCAAAACTCTCAAAAGGAAGTGTAACTTCTTCTTTACAAGTTTCTCGTGTATTAACTTGATCCCAAAGTAAAAATATTGGAATTAATTCTTTTGAGTTTCCATTACATAATCACTGAAGGAGGAATCCTACCTCAAAATCTCAAACATCTACTAGCGAGTTCACATCCTCCTCACCTCCTCAAACACCTTAATTTAATCATTCTTTACCTTCTTCCTCTCAAAAAATCACTCCTTCAGTTCATACTCCTCAAACACAAACAACTGGTGTTATTTCAACCAATGCTATTTTAGGGGTTATTTCTTCTACAACATCATCAACCTCTGGAACTTATACTACTTCTTCCAATCCTTCAACTCATATAATGGAAAATGGACCATGTACCAATCCGAGAGTTGTTCAAATGGCAGTGTCTATCCATCCTCTAACTAAGCATCCTGAAATATGGTTGCCCAAGTTCAACCCTGATGATGGGCTCCCTTCTAAAGAATAACTCCATAACTTCATGCTAGCCAAAAATCATAATGGATTATAAGAAGAAGATTGTGTAGTTAGATTATTTCCTTATACCTTTGAAGGATCTGTAGGTTCATGGTATTTTTCATTACCACCAGGATCTATTAATGGTTGGAATACGTTTGAAGAACAATTCTTGACTAAGTTTGGTGATGATCACACAATTGCCACTCTAATCAATGATCTTTCCAATCTAAAAGAAAATTTAGGCGAAAATATCAAATATTTCAATTCCAGATTCAACAAATTGTTAAACAATATTCCTGCTGCCTCAAAACCTGGTGTTGATGTACAAATCGAATGGTAAATTTCCTCTCTTCCTTCCAATATCACGATTTTTGTGGGTAGTGCTAATAAAGCCACTTTAGTGGAAAACATGAAAGAAGGCCTATTTGTGGAGAAAAGGATACTTGCATTGTAAAATAAAATTTCTCAAGAAGAAAGAAAGACTAAGAAAGTCACCTTCAAGGAAGAATCGAAGAAGAAAACTCCTAAAGATCCTTTTGATCTATAATTATTACAAAAGGTCCTTAAATCAATGTCAAATGAAATGGTGGAAGTCAAGAAACGGGTAGTTGAATCTTCTAAGAAGCCTTTCAGACCTTTTAAGAAAAATCATACATCAAAATCTCAACCTCCAAATATCATATCTAATGTTGAATCTTATCAGCATGAGGATGAAGAAGAAACAACATTATCTGTCGATGACTCCCAGGAAGATGAATTAGTTGAAGTTCATCAATTATGGGATTTTATTCCTCCCACTTATGATGATGAAGAGGAACATGAAGTGTTTCCCATTAGCACAAGGAGTAAGGGGCTTGCAGACTCATCACAATCAACTCAAAATAAAAAATCCTCGACTCCTACTATTGAAAACAAAGGTACAAATAAAAATTCCCCTCCTACATCTTCTAATTTAATTCCATCTTCTTCAAAATATCCAACTACATCTAAAACTCTGGTTGTTTCCAACACCATAGAATATAATATAGTAGAGGATATGAAGAAGGTCAAAGCTAATATTTCCTTATATGAAGTAAGTAAACTAAAGCAACAGAAGAAATTTTTACATAAGGAGTTGAATGTAGTTGCTCCATCTCCTTTACCTACTGTTGTTGCTTCTAAAGGAAAAGGAAAACCTCCCAATGATTCTTCAGAAAAAAATTGATCCCACCAATGCTATCTTAATTGGAGATAGGTCAAATTCCCATACACCCCCTTTCCTTTTGACTTTCGATGTCTTTAATAAAAATGTGCACAATTTCTTAGTAGACTCAGGGACATCCTCAAATATAATGCCTTATTCAGTTTGTCTTAAACTAAATATTTCACCCCAAAAGTGTTGTTCATATTGTTCAACTTGATAGAACCAAAGTCAAAGTATTTGGGGAAATGAATTATGTTCTCATAAGACTTTCTTCCAATTCCAAAGTATGTCAAATCATTGATATACTTGTTGTTGATATTCATGAATTTTATGGTTTGATTCTAAGAAGAGAGTGATCTGAGAAGTTACATGGTTATTTCGCTACAGATTGGTCTCATATGTGGCTTCATTATAATGGTAAACCCAATCAAATTCTGATTGACCGAGAAAATCACATGAAAAAATGAGTAACTGATTTGGACGAATACAATGAACTAGTTGTCTTCACAAACAATATCCTTGGGAATTATTTTTCTGAATCCTTTTGGGGCAGTTTTATTGCACAGGAATCTCCTTTCTTAACCAATTCTGTCACCTCTCAAATGGAAAAAAATTCACAAAAAGACTCATCCATATGTGTAAATATTGTAGATAAACCAGCAGTTAAATCTGTGTTTTGGAATTTATATTTTGATGGTTCCAAATCTAATTATGGTGCAGGTGCTGGGTGAATTTTAATAAATCTTAAAGGAGAAAAAAAATTATTAGCATGCAAATTGGAGTTCGAATGCACTAATAATATTGCAGCATTTGAAGCATTGGTTCAGGGTTTGTATAAATCAATAAGCCTTAATGTAAAATACCTTCCAGTGTTTGCAGACTCTGAAATTGTTATAAAACAAGTAAGAAACACCATCCATTGTGTCTCTAGTCATTTGAAGCATTATCAATCTCTTGTCCAAACTCTCACTTCACATTTTCTAGCATTTAACATCTCTCCTATTCCAAGACTCCAAAAGGCTAGTGCTAACATGTTGGCTAATATCGCATACAATCTCATCCCACCTGAATATTATAGCCCAGATAGGTTTTCTATTGAATTGATTTTTTGCCCTTCTATTCCTGACAATGTCACTAAATGGTGTGTGTTCAATTATGACGAAGACATTTTAAGCTTTTTAACACATGAAGGGTCATATACTGACCAAATAATCAATGAAGACGAGCATGATAGACATTTTAATCAATCAACTAAGGGAAATTCTCTTCCCAAGCATGTGATAAAACTAGAAGACTTGTACGATTTAAAATATAGGTTTAAAAAAGTTACTAACTATAAATTCAAAGTTCAACTTTGAGTTTTGAATTGGTAAACCTTGGGAAAGATCTTAAACCTCAGAACATCAATTTAGGCCTTGGACTCTCATCATATGAGATATTATCCTTTATTCATCTGTTGAAAATATACAAAAATGTTTTTTCTTGGAGTTATGAAGATTTGAGAACTTATGAAACCTCTATTACTCAGTATACTATTCCAATGATACCTAATGTAAAACCCATGCAGCAGAAGCTAAGGAAAATTCATCCAAACTTATAAAATAAAATCAAAAGTGAACTGAATAAGCTCCTCAAAGAAAATATCACTTTTCCAGTTAGGCATTCTAAATGGGTTTCAAACCTGGTACCTATCAGAAAGAAGAATGGTGATATTCACATTTGTATTGACTTTAGAAATTTAAATAAAGCGTGTGAGAAAGAAAATTTTCCACTTCCATCGATGGAGAAAATTTTACAGTTAGTAGTTGGTTCTGAACTTATGTCTTTTTTAGATGGCTTCTCAGGATATAACCAAATTCGTGTACATCCAGATGATAGGTTAAAAACTAACTTCATGATTAAATGGGGAAATTATGCATACCAAAAAATGCCTTTTGGATTAATAAATGCAGGAGCAACCTTCCAAAGAGCTATGGACATTGCCTTCAAAGGTATGATTAATAAAATTTTCGTTATTTACTTGGATGATATAACTATATATTCCAAGAAAAGGAATAATCATTTCCATGATTTAAAGGAGATATTTGAAAGATGCAAAAGGTATGGAATCTCTTTAAATCCAAAGAAGTCATACTTTTCTCTCAGTGAAGGAAATATGCTAGGATTTATTGTATCTAAGGAAAGAATTTGAATAGAACCTGAAAGAGTCAAGGCAATTTCTGAAATTCCTTTACCAAATAATAAAAAATCAATGCAATCTTTCCTTGGACAAATTAATTTTATTAAAAGATTTGTTCCAGGTTTTTCTCAAATTGTTTTTCCTTTACAAGTTATGATTAAGAAGAATTCGGTTTTCAAATGGGGATATAATGAAAGGAAATCCTTTTAGTCAATCAAACAAGCTATTATTGATGCTCCCTCTTTGACAACTCCCAATTTTTCTGGTCAATTTAGTTTGTATACTTTTGCTTCCATGTTATCTTATGCTGCAGTATTAACACAACTCAATGATAAAAAAAAATAGAGGCACCTATCTCTTTCTTTAGCTCAAATTTTTAAGGAGCATAACTAAATTATTCAAAGGTAGAGAAACCTGCATTTGCAGTTTTCAATTCCATCATGCATTTTAGAACTTTTCTTTTAAAAACTTGCACTAAATTAAGTGTCCCCTTCCCAACAATGAGACAATTACTTGTTCAAAAAGAGTTAGGAGAGAAAACAGAAAATTGGGTCACTGCTTTGCAAGAATATGACATAGAAATCAAACCTGCTAAAATTGTTAGAGGTCAAGGTTTTTGCAGAATAATCACTAAATCTTCTAATATATCAGTTGATGAAGACACATGTAACACAGTTCATATATCCGAGGTATGCCTTACTGATATTGAATCTCAATACGTTGATCTCATTTTTTATTTGAAGAATGGTTACGCTCCACATGAACGCAATTACAAGAGAAAAAGGGCTTTAATATTTAAATCATCTTCAATATGAATTCATTTATAATGTGTTATTTAGAAAAAATTATGATTATGTTTTGTTAAGATGCTTAGAAAAATCTGAAGCACAAAAGGTTTTACAGGAGTTACACTATGGACCATTTGGTGGACACTTTGGATGAGATATCACCACTCATAAAATCCTGCATGATGGGTACTTCTGGCCAAATTTTTTAAAGACACCCATGCCTGTGTAAGGAAATGCAAAATTTTCCAAATTGTTGTAGGAAGACAGAGAAAACCAGCTTTGCCTCTAGAACCAATCAACATTGATCAACCTTTCGAACAATGGGTATTGGATATAATAGGTCAGATTGTTCCTCATTCTTCCAAGAAACATAAATTCATCCTTATTGCTACATATTACTTCACGAAGTGTGTGGAAGAGATACCGTTAAAGGTAGCCAATTCTGATAATATTACTGAATTCATTGATCAATTCATTATCACCAGGTTTGGCCTACCTAATGCACTTATTTTTGATAATGCATATTAATTTTCAGGAAATAGCATGACCAAGTTTTCTTTAAAAAGAGGATTTAAAATTAAGTACTATGCTAATTACTATCCTCAAGGAAACGACTGAGGAGAATCAACTAAAAAAAAATGCATTAGGATTATTAAACGAACTGTTGACCAAAACCAAAATAATTGGCATAAAACCTTGATATTTTCTCTATGAGATGATAGAATAACTAATAAGGCCTCCATATGTACTTCTCATTTTAATATAATATATGGGAAAGAGGATATCCTTCCTCCTAATATAGCCCTCCTTTCATTAGCCCTGGTGCAATTTATCGAAGAAAAACCTTCTTCTTCTCTAAAATTGAGGATGCCACGGATACTCAAATTAGAAGAAGAAAGAGACAAAGCCAAACAAATACATGTTCACCATCAACAACTAGTAAAATATTCCTTTGATGCAAGCTCGGTTGATAAAAAAACTTTCTAGGTTGGAGATTTAGTCCTGAAATGGGACAAGGCACATGAAGAAAAAGGAAAACATACCAAATTTCAAAAAGTGTGGCTTGGTCTATTTCATATCGTTGAGCAATTAGGTCCATCAACTTTTATTCTACAAGATTTACAGGGAAAGAGAGATGTCCTACCTGTTAATGGACTAATTATCAAAAAAACCTTTTCTTAAAAGAACATTTGTTCTTTTGTAAATTTGTAAATATTCATATGTACATACCAATGTATTTTAGCATAAATAATGTTGGGAAACACATTATTGGATTTTTATCAATATCTCTAATCATTTTATGATGTTCAAACCTTTTTAAGTATAATTTTTTTGGGAAATGATCACAAAAAATTGAAAATTGGGTATTTACTATAAAACTCTAAAATCTTTTATCTATTGAAGTTGTAGACTCTTCTAATCTCAAAACTTTATAAAATTTGTGATCTTGTTACCAGTCAAGAAAGGTTTTCTTTAAAAAGTAAAGACTACATTGAAGCTTTAGCATCTTTAAATCCAGTTGTCATCCATTTACTCTTAAGGAGTGGATGTACCTCCCATTCACTAAGCTTACATTTTTAAAGTGTAATTAAAAAATATGAGAAAAGTTAAAAGATAATAGGTCTCATCACGAACCTACTTACCATGATCATGAAAAAATAATAGGTTGATATTATCATTTATGGAAAACAAACCAGGATAATGGCCTATGGTTACATAACCACAGGACAAGGAGTATCATCACGAGCTAGCCTTTTCAACTTTATTACAACCTGTGAATGGTATTGTCATCACCTGGCTACCAAACCAGGAAAACGGTTTTTAAGTATCTTTTAAAAGAAATTAAAAAGTTTAAGTATTACCTCTAAAGAATACAACTATCAGTGGATTGTAGGTTTTAACCCTGTACAGAAATTATCTGCAAACGAATCTTAAAACAGAAAATAAACAATAGCGAGAGCATAAAACATAAAACAGATAAACACAGATATTTTCCCTTGGATCCCAAATCAGGATGACCAGCTTGATTTTTCATTATATTCCTTTTAGTGTTATAACACATATATATACATGCCGAAGCATACATAAACCCCAATCCATTAACCCTAGATTAGAACATAATCGTAGTTCCCTTGACTGGATCTACAAAATACCAGGGGCCAAAAAACATCATACCCCAAAACCATGTGCAAACCCATGCACAAAACCATGGGAAGATCCGCCCACCGAAAAATAAAGACCAAATTTTTTTTTTGGGGCGCTACCCCTCCTGTGACCCCCCTGCGCGTGATTAATCATGGAAAGAATATAACACATACCCAACATTCTCCCACTTGTTGTTTTCTTTCCGTAGGGGGCCACAGGAGAGTTTAGTCATTAGCCCAGTTCTGCAACACCCATTGTTTCTCTACACCAAGAGAACTTCTGAGTGCTTACATACTTCGTCAATGCATCTGCAACATTCTTCAAAGTGTCCACCTTTACCAGCAACACCCTTTTAGCCTCAACCATATCTCTCACAAAGTGATATTGAACATCAGTGTGCTTTGTCTTTGAATGATAAGCAGGGTTCTTAGCCACGAAAATTGCACTTTGGCTATCACAATCTATCCTTATAGCTTACTGCACCAACCCCATACTTGAACACAATCCCTGCAACCAAACTGCTTACTTTCTTGCATGAGTGGCTGCTATGTATTCAGCCTCTGTAGTTGAAAGAGCCACTACAAACTGTCTTTTACTCATCCAACTGACTGCACCTCCAAATAGTCTAAACACATACCCACTTGTAGATCTTCTTTGGTCCAGATCTCCAGCCCAGTTTGCATCAAAAAAACCACGAATGTCCAACACTCTTTCCAATCCTAGTCTTCCATGGTAGCACAAGCCATAACCACTAGTGCCACGTAAATATCTGAAAACCCGCTTCACTGCTATCCAATGCTCCTTCCCTGGGTTTGACATAAACCTGCTCAATACTCCAACTGCATGTGCAATGTCTGGTCTAGTACAAACCATTGCATACATCAGGCTACCCACTATAGTTGCATATGGAACACGGGACATATCCTCCTCTTCTTTTTGTGTCTTGGGACACTGTTCAGCAAACATCTTTGTACCTAAAGGAATCGAAACATTCACTGGTTTACTATCCTGCATATTGAACCTCTGCAATAGAGTCTCGACATACTTCCTCTAGTTTAACCAGAGCTTCCTCTTTGCCCAATCTCTCTTAATTTCCATGCCCAAAATATAGTTTGCAGCACCAAGATCCTTCATGTCGAATTTGGAGAACAATTGGGTCTTCAAATCTTGGATATTTTATTTGTCATTTCCAATCAAAAACATATCATCCACATATAATACCAAATAAATAAAACAATCACCAATTAATTTAAAATAAACACAGTGATCCTCCTTGCTTCTGGTGAAGCCAAGTCCCCGTATGTAGGTATCAAATTGCTGATACCACATCCTTGGTGACTGTTTTAACCCATACATAGAATTCTTTAACCTGCATACTAGTTCTTTCTTCCCCTTCACCATAAAGCCTTAAGGTTGTTTCATGTAGATCTCCTCTTCCAGATCCCTGTGAAGAAATGATGTCTTCACATCCATCTGTTCTACCTCAAAATCAAATGCAACAACAACAGATAAAAGTAATCTAATAGAAGTAACTTTGGCAACAGGAGAAAAAATATCACCAAAATCAATTCTTGGCACCTGGGAATAACCTTTTGCTACCAACTGAGCTTTGTATTTCTCCACCTTGTCTTCTACATTCATCTTATTCTTAAACACCCATTTTTTCCCGATGGGCTTCCTTCCAGCCGGCAACTCCACCAGATCCCATGCCTCGTTTTATGCAAGGATGCCATTTCATCAACCATGGCCTCTTCCAGAGTTTTCCATCCTCTGAATCTACTGCCTCCTTGACAATTCTGAGATCATCATCAATTATAGTTAAAGAAAAATTTGAACAGAAATAGATGGACTATACCTTTCTGGTTGTCTTCTTTCCCGAGCTGATCTTCTCACAGCTGGAGTTTGTGGCTCTTCCTCTTCTGAGTCTTCTTCTGTTGTAGAGTCTGATTCATCCTCCTTTAGCTCAAACTCTATCTTCTCAAGTTCCTTTGGTAGGAATTCATGTTTAACAACATCTTTCACCTCTCTAAACACCACATCTCGGTTGTACACAACCTTCCTTGTTTTTGGGTTCCAAAGCTTGTAACCCTTTAAACCATCCTTATACCCAATAAAGATGCACCTTTTAGATTTATTATCCAACTTGGTCATTTTATCCTTTGGAACATGTACATATGCATCACATCCAAATACCCTCATATGTGAAAGAGAGGGTTTCTTACCAGTCCATACCTCATGTGGAGTCTTATCCTCCAACGCTGATGAAGGTGATCTGTTAACCACGTAACATGCAGTCTCCACTGCCTCTGCCCAGAATTCTTGTCCTAACTTGGTACCACTGAGCATGCTTCTTGCCTTTTCCATCAGCGTTCTGGTCATTATTTCTGCAACTCCGTTTTGCTGAGGTGTGTATGGAGTAGTCTTATGCCATGCTATACCACACTTCTTACAGAACTCTTCAAATTCCTTCTTGCAGAACTCCCCACCATTATTTTTCCTCCGCACCTTTATCTTCTTCTCTGTCTGGTTTTCCACCAGAGCCTTAAATTCTTTAAATTTGTCAAAGACTTCAGATTTCTTCCTCAAGAAATATATCCATGTATTCCTTGAGAAGTCATCTATGAATGAAACATAGTACACAGACTTACCCAGTGATGGAACTGACACAGGTCCAAAGACATCACTGTGCACAAGCTCTAATATCTTGTTCACCCTCTTAGCACCAGAAGGAAAACTGACCCGATTCTGCTTCCCATATACACAATGTTCACGGAAATCGAAATCCGAAGACCCTTCTCTCCAATATGTCTAAGCCTTTGATGCCATAGCATGGTCTTTTCTCCAGAGACTGCTAGGCTTTTCGCTCCACTTTCGGGAACCACAGAACTGTTGCACCCAGCAATAACAGTGTTTCCCTGAAGCTTGTACAGAGTTCCAATCCGAACTCCCCGCATTAATACCAGTGCTCCCCGAACCATCTTACACGTATCTTTCTTGAACACTATTTTTACACCTGCATCATCCATCTTGCTTACAGAAATCAGATTTCTGGCCAATGCAGGAATGTGCAGAACACCAGGAAGTGTTCTAATCCTTCCACCTTGCAGCTTCAGCTTGACTTTTCCATGTCTGATGATTTTTGCCTTCCTATCATCGCCTAAGAAGACATCACCGCCATCATATTTCTCATACTCGCAGAACCACTCCTATGGGGATTCAAATGAAAGGATGCACCCGAATCAATCAACCATGACTCATGATCTACATGTGTATTTGAAGAAGAAGCCAAATACACATCCCCACCTTCATCCAAGGTGGTTTTTTCCTCTACAGAAGGAGCATCATCAGATCCCTTTCCTTTCTTAGGAGCTTTAGATCTGCAGTCCTTTTTTTCGTGCCCTTCCTTTCCGCATTTCCAGCACACCTTTACAAACTTTCCAGGAGATTTAGATCTCCCTCTAGATTTAGATCTCCCACTCGAAACCTTATTCTTGTTTCTGTTCTGTGACCTTCCTCATACAGATAAGGCATCTCCATTCTGACCCTCCATATTTCTCCATCTCATTTCCTCCGACAGCAAGGCTGAGACAATGTCATCAAAATTCAGGGTAGTTGTATTGCTACCTATTGCAATAACCAGACTGTCCCATGAGTCTAGCAGAGAACACAACAAACTGATGCACTTATCTTCATCTAATATTTTAATATCAACAGATGACAACTGACTTACCATAGTATTGAAGGTGTTCAAATGATCTGTCACCGAATCTCCATCCTTCATCCTCAGGTTATACAGCTTTTTCCGCAGGAACAATTTATTCACCAGAGACTTAGATTGGTACAAAGTCCCTAGCTTGTCCCAAAAGGTCTTCGACGTAGCTTCCCCAGATAAATTCAGCAATATTTAATCTGAGACACACAATCATATTGTGCTCTTTGCCTTCCGATCCAGTTTCTTCCAGTCTTCATCTGACATTGTCGTTGGTTTAGTACCCGGATCTACAGTGATCCACTGATCTTTATCAATCAGCAGATCCTCCATCTTGAGCTTCCACAACTCAAAACTCTGACCATTAAATTTATCGATCTCTATCTTCCTGCTGCTCGCCATCTTCTTTCACCGCAAGAATCGATCCTGCAAATCTCCCACTGAACAGGGTCTACCTCAGGTTTGAGAAAAAAACCCCTCAGTTGCAAAGGCGTCCCCTTGAAGTCGAAACTTCTCTGATACCAAATGTAGGTTTTAACCCTGTACAAAAATTATCTGCAAATGAATCTTAAAACAAAAAATAAACAATAGTGAGAGCATAAAACATAAAACAGATAAACACAGAGATTTTCCCCTGGATCCCAAATCAGGATGACTAGCTTGATTTTTCATTATATTCCTTTTAGTGTTACAACACATATATATACATGTCGAAACATACATAAACCCCAATCCATTAACCCTGGATTAGAACATAACCATAGTTCCCTTGACCGGATCTACAAAATACCAGGGGCTGAAAATCATCATACCCCAAAACCATGTGCAAACCCATGCACAAAACCATGGGCGGATCTGCCCACCGAAAAATAAGGACCAAAAAAAATTTCTGGGGCTCTGCCTCGGACCCCGACAAGGGGGGCTACCGCCCCCCCGTGACCACCCTGCGCGTGATTAGTTGTGGAAAGAATATAACACATACCCAACATGGATTGGATTCTGGTTCATTATTTGTTAAAAGGTAACCCTGCCGAGAATATGAATGCCTTTTGGTAGTAGTGGCTCTACCTGTGACAAAGCGAGTTCATAAAAAAAGATAAGTTTCAAAAGCCCCCTACTTTATCTTTATAATTGATTAATGATTGATTCAGATAGTTAAGATTTTCATTTATAAGGGGTTCCAAGAGAATTACAATAAAATGAGGTATTTTTATTCAAAGTAATATTATTTATCCAAAATTTCAAAATAGTTGTTATTTCCTAATTATTTTTTATTTTTAAGTTTAAATTTCATTATATATTTTTTCTGAGACATAACTGGTTCTTCCAGTAAATCGTCAATTGTTGTCCTACTCAACAACCCCCCCATTATGATTAAATAGTTTACTTAGCAAATAATGGGGACCCTTTTAAATTTTTAGTTAAAAGCCTTTTAAGGAAATAAATTAAGACATTCTATTTCATTTAGGACAAAAAGCTATTCTATCGAAACTTAGATCCTAATTGTATTGGCTTAAAAGGGCTTAAAGAAAATTTATAAAGGACTATATCGCATATCGCAAATCGTAAAAGCATATTGAAGCACCCTCTCAAGAGAAAAGACCAATGCGACTTTTCTGATTTAAAAAATGCAAAAAATTCTTAATAACTTTAACAAAGGAAAAATGTCTCTCGACATATAAAGCTCAGAACTGGTCCCACCATGATCCACATCATCCATCACAATTCTTCTATTGCAAGAACTATATCAGAATTTTTTTTTTAAACTTCGGTCTCCCGATATTAATTCTTTTCCAATATCACATTCACTCTATCTCACTTTCCTATAACATGCGCTCATATCGCAAGTTTTCTATCAGAATACTGATATCACATCACGAAACTTAAATGGACGCTTTCCTTAATATTCCCCAATACGATAAATTGTGATATATGCCTTCCCGCCATTATCTTTGAACTATTATATAAAATCCAATCGCATATCGACAAAGGTGAATAGCGCAAATTTAAAGTTATGCACTTAAAGAAGCTTGCGATGCGAAATATCCGACGAGAAAACTACCTATACAAAAACACCATGTTAACGCACGTTTTTCATTAATGATAAAGTGTAACGGTATTTATGGTTTCTCGAAAATGCAAAATATTTGATTACTTTTCATTTAGTATTTCAAGGTTTTATGCATTAAGCGTATATTTGATATCACTTAGTGATTTTTCTCATAAGTTTTTCAAATTCAAAGTGTTTGTTCCTCATTCTCTGTGCTCCCACTTTTGTAGGCTAGTCCTGATAAAAAAAGCCTGAGAAAAATGTCGAAGGCTAATAAGAAGAACAAGAAGTCCATGGTGCAACTGCCACCGGTTCCAGCTACTCCAGAAGTAACTGATATGCCCCCATTGTTACAGGATACCAAATGCACTATAAATTCCGAAGTTATTCTTGGGAGGCCATGCATAGATTGTTCAAAAATGAAGAACCCAAAGTGGTAGAAAGAATAGCCACAACTGACGACTCCTCATCTTCTAAAACTAACTGGAGCGACGTCACAAATTCTCACCTACATCGAATTCCTACTCGGCCGAAGATTTTACCCTACAAAGATATGGTTAAATGGATTATCGACAACCTGAATATCTCAGAAAGCCCCTTCTTCACTTCAAATCAAATGAAAATTGGGTCATTTAAAGCCGAAGACTTGAGGAAGATGTACCACTTGCCAAAACCACAAAAGATATATGACAAGAAGTTCCTTGAGAAGTTTTCAGAGGAGAACAAAGTACAATCATATCCAATTAGACAGTGGAGACGGGATCCTAATAAACACAAGCATGAATACAAGGCTTTGTACTCTTTAGCTTCACTTGATGGCCCTCATTGTTACATTGCTGGTATGATGTGTAGATTGTTTGGATATCCCAATACTCAGAAATTCACAGTTGAATGGGTCCCTTTGATTGATTCCATGACAAATGCCTATATAATGGATTGGGAAACTATCTTGTCAAATAACATAGTTGCCCAAATCCTTTCCTACAGAAGAAAATGAAATTTCTCCACCAAAATTGTGCCCCCTCTCTATATGAGTTCATCTATTATGGATGTTTTTTATTTTACCTCTGATTTTCCATCCATGGGTTGCAAATAGACCCTAGAAGACCCTAATCATATTCACATCTATCATATATCCTCTAGGTGTCTAATTTCCAACCACATTTCTACAAAAACTTCCATGGAGTTTTGTTGCTGCTACACCAAGATGTCTTTGACAAAAAATCCCCCATACTATACAAAGAAGCCAACGATGATTTTACAGCCATAGGAAAATGGTTTGTGGAGGAAAATTTTACTTATGTTAGAGTTTTTGGCAGTTTTTCTAGCCCACATGTTCTTCCACTCTATGTCCCCAACAAGCTTTTAGCTCAAGAGGTTGCCTATCATACTGTGGGAAACGACCTAATTAAAGCCCTAAAAGAAGAAAATAAGTTCGTCTGGCCATACTTCCATACTCACTATGGAATATGTGCTCTGGACAATTTTAAGCATGTCGTGCTTTATATTGATCAAACACAATGCCTTAATTTTCCCACTATTCCATGCAGGCAATATGACCCAAACAACATAGAAAATAATTTCACCACGTAGGTCAAAGTAAGGCAGTTCATACATGAACCTAATGATTTGGATGATTTGTTTGAATCAGACCAAACTTACATTAACATATAGGTGGAGAAGTTAGTTGAAGCCTGCTTGAATCCAATAGAGTTAAATAAATTTAGAGAATACAAAAACAAAACCTTAGAAAAACTTCCTCTGGACTCATTGAGGATTTATCAACCAGTGTTACAGCTTGATAAGGCTTTGACGTTATCATCAAAATATAGGGATACCACACAAGGAAGAAAGGAAATCATATCAAACTAGCTTGCCTATCCACGAAGCAGGATCAGAGCCATCATAAGCACGAGTAGTTCCATCAGGTCCGAAGAAGTTGATCTGGTTAATTCACTTGAATCATCCATATATGGTGGTTTATCCAGTTGATGAAGCAACATTTGAATCAACCAACCAATTATGCGTATTATTCTGTATTTGATCCTGAAAATTAAGCTAATGACCTTAAACAAGAAACACCAAAGCAGGTGGGCGCATCTAATAGGTGGGCGTACATTGACTTTGCGTTGGAATAGCAATTTTGAATATAGAGTAGCGGGATAGAAGGTAGGTGTGATATGAAGGGGATTGGTCTAAAAAGGTAGGTAGTGAGGAAGAGGTAATGGGGTTTCAACCTGTATTTCATCCAGGATATGGTACTTAGCTCAGAACTGGTAGTTCTTCCTCGATCTGAATGGCACGTAATTAGGCATGGGCGCAATAGTAGTTTGAGTGATATGCCAAAATATCTCTCGAGCAACAAAAATCTAACCTAGCCAACCACCTTGAATAAGCTAGAAGGTAAGGTAAAGTCCATACACTTGTGTGTTTCCCCTGAGGGAAAGCGAAAATGCTATAAGTTTTCTCCTTTTCAAGAAATAGGAAATATAAGTTCCATTGTATTTCCACTAGATGTTAAGATAATTATTCTTTCTACCATTTTCACCTTTGTAGAGAACTAGATGCTATTAGTAGAGAACTAGTGGTAGCAACAGGGTAATTTGGCTCACCAAGTTAATCGTCTTCAAGAAGTAAATTGGTCCCAACAATTGAATCGAGCTATTGGAATTGAGCACAACTAGGAAATCATGCATAAGAAGTCAATCGGGCCCAACAAGGTAACTGGTCTCAAAGAATTGTAATAAAAAATTGAATCGATCTCAACTATGAAATTGGGCTGTCGGAATCGGGTTCAAATAACCCATACTCTGACTACCAGCTCTCAGCAATTAAAGACTGTAAAAAAACCCAGGCAAGGATCATCAGAAATTGTCAAATAAAAAAAGTAATGTCATCAACTCAATAAACTGAAGAACCGCTATTTGGCAGCGATTTAGATAAAATCTGGAATCAGTTTGATCAGGAAATTAATAATACAGGATCGCAGGAGCTACAAACTTCAACTCTAGAAGAAAGAATTCATACTCCTGATATCAATAAGAAGAACCCGCTCACTACTGGGGCTTCTGATAAAGTTTTCAACACTAGTAACGATTTAGAAATCATCTCAGTACACCCTACTTTTGAGATTGTTCTTAAAATTGAATAAATACCTCCTCTTAATGTATTTTATAGTCCCAAGCATAGAATTGTAAAAGTAAAGAAATCCCAAACACTAGTCCTTGGAGATATATCACTAAATGTTGTATGGAAAGACCCAACCCAAAAAAAAAAAAAAAAAAAAAAAAAAACCCCTCTAATGTTCTCACTAGGCTATCGTAGTTTGCGAGAGCATATGCTATAACCACTATTAATAAGGCCTCAGAGGTAAGAATCATCTTATTTTTACAGATTAACATAGAATAAAAATAGATTTTATAAATGATATGAAAGGCTAGGTAAGAATAATCTTATTTTTATAGATTAAGTAGCAATATTAAAAAGTATCTCTAAAGATCTTAAGAATAAAATGCACATATATGACTCAACGTAACTATTTCACACTTGTTTTTAATTCGCTGAACTATATGCCACTATAGGATTGTGGTAAGCTAGCAAGTTAGTAACAATTTAGTTGAGATGATGAGCCTCATCTGCATGCATGAAAATGAAAACCGACATTGAAGCACGGCCAACCAAACAAAGAAAGAGTATAACACATATACGTTCCAAGCTCATCCAACGTGAATGCTAACATAGCCAACCAATAGTGTAGTGGGTAGTGGGTACGTTTCAAGCCCTTCCAACACAGAAGATCAAATTAGTCAGAAGTAAAGGAATTAAAAGTTTAGTAACAAATTAGATAAAGGAAAAATCATTAAAATGTATTAGTAAATATTTTTAACTTCATAATAGTAATTTCAAAAGTAATTTAAATTATGAATTAAATATTTAAATACAGTTTGATTTTTTTATTTTTCAACTATGCTTAAATTTAAAAATTTGTAATATAAATGGTGTAATAATAATTGAATCAATTTTTTATAATAATATAAAATTTTAATAGAATCACTTTTGTGGAATTTAATTAGAAAGCTCTTGGAAATATAAAGTTAATATGAGTATATGATCTTATGCAAATTAAAATATTATTTAATATAAATTAAATATTACAATGTAATTATAAAAATAATAAACTTAATAAATATAAATTTAATTAAAATATGAAGTATTAAACATTCTCTCTCATGTGTATTTTCAAAATTTTAACTATAAAACCATTTTCAAATTTAACACATATAATTCTTCCACAAAATTTTATATTTATAAAATTTAATATCAAAATAATATATTGCAAAATATTATCAGGTATACAAAATGCATTGACAAAATTTTGTATTAAATTTTTTTTAACATGCATCAAAAATCTTATTATTGCAAACCTTTAAGGAACATCAAGATATTTATTTTTATAAATTTTAATTTTAAAACAAATTAAACTCAAACCCATATATATATATATATATATATATATATAATATGAAAATTAAATATAATAATATTTAATCAAAATACAATTTAGGGTATAAAATTTACTCAAAATTAATTGTTTATAAATATATATTATGTTGAATCGAAATTAATTTAGCAAAAAGAATTGATAAATGTAGCATAAGCTCAATAATTTTTGGACCTCCCTATTGTCATCTTTGGACAACATTAATGTTGGGCAACTCTGTTGCCATTACTAGTGCATTTTGAGGCCAAACGTGAGATGGTGCAGGGATCCCAACAATTGATTCATGTTCTACAATGGTAGATTCATGACTTTTGCTTAAAGGGCGCTTAGAGGGGATGAAGAGAACTCAGATGATACAACGCACCAGCGTGTGTATGTGTCAGGATGTTTATCCTCATCACGATATATCTGTTGGTAAAATATACTTTCCTAATGCACCATAAACTGGGAGGAAGATAGAAGAGGAAAGGAACACGCTCACACAATGGAAAACCTTGTTCACTGGTGACATGGAAGGGGTTGCAAGACACATATGTTGCAGTGGGTAAGTAGAGTTTCAACCTTGTATTTATGGAGAGTTAATATTAATTCTATGTACTTAAAGGAGAACGTGTGATACCATGGACATAGCCACAGTAGGTCATTAAAAAATTATTCCAGTTGACCAAGAAACACTCTCCGATGTGGCTCTCCACAATAGCATGAGTTGTGGAATTGTGTAATAAAGAGGAACCGTTCGACATCGTCAAGGCGAGTAGAGTTATGGAACATGCCGCATAGAAACATGCGACCAAGGGAAATATAAAAAACTTGAAAGGGATAGGATTACCTGTTTGAAATGACCGAACTATAAAATTTGGTGACTATTGGAGAGCTAGGGCATTACAAGGTTGTTGTTCACAGGAAATATTGAGAGGTTTTTTTCAGAGATCATGTGTTTCGAACACTGGATAGGTCCCCCGATCGAGCATCACCATGGGGATTTTCAAAATCTCTGAAGACAACAGATTGGTCGATGATTTGTGATATGGCAATAAAGGAGATGTCAATAATTCACCAACTTTCCAGTAAACTCCCTGCACACATCTCCTTCACTTCAGGATGACCACTGTGAGGTTAGTTTCAACATTGGGAAAACACTCCAAATTCACATACAGCTGGAGGTAGAATACTGATACGCTGTGGGATGGGTTGGATGGATATTGGTTGCCCACACTAAGATCAAAATATATTTGGATCTCGTGCATCCTGGCATAGATTTCCAATTACCATTGACATTTCTATCGCGCTAAATTCATCATAATTTAGACAAGTGCTACCACACTATCAACACTCACTCAACAAGTGACATCTAGTGACAATTCAATAACGCCAACAATGCAACCCGATGGAGAAAACAACACAAACATGTGTACAATGGGAGAATCCCGACTTGAACATGTAGAAATTATACAAACATATGTATATCAATGGATTCAATCCGATCAAGCAATGTACTAATGCTACATACTGAATCCTTCTACAAATCAATTGCGTAAAATAAACATGATCGCCAATCACAACAGGTAATGAAAGAAGCAAATCAAACCACAACATAGATATTTTCTCGGGGAAAGATTGTTGCTCAAAACCCCTCTATCTTCTATTGTATCACCATGGAATCATGAAACAATTACAATGCACTCTTCTCACAAGAGTCTCCTGCACTCTCACAACTGTCTCACACTAACCTGGACAAAATTGACCAACACTTAGCCAATTTCCTACCTCTAATCAGCCCACTTTGCTTGCGCAATTCATGTGGAATGTAATCCCTATTATTTACGAATTTCAGTCTTCCAAAATTGCGCAAGGATCATGGGAAATCCAATGGATGTATGGTTGCATGCAGGCAACCTACTAATGATACAACTGATAGTTAACATCCCTTTAACCTTTGTCTCAACTGGGTCTCCACTGGAACTGACATGCATGCAGCTATTAATAGTAAATCATCAGTTGCATGGTAGATCACTACATGTGAATTAAATCTAATTTAATTGACTTGATCTCTCACTAGTGCAACAAACAGTTACAACTAGTTCAATTGAATTTAACTCAATAAATTAAGTTAACTAATTTCTCATGCATTAAACTAATGCACTAATTGCAATTCGAACTCGATAACTAATACAATCACTCTACATGCCTCAGCAACCACCCTCAACTCGAAATTCATGAGCTAACTGAGTTTATCACACTCAGTTAACTATTACAAGTGATTATGAGATAAGATTACATTTTATTGTCCAATTTAATTAAGGGAAAATTGAATTAGACACACATTTCTTATTGAATTTTCAAGACTCCCTCTCAACAAGAAAGGGATTATCTGCCACCTCGATCCTGCCTCTATGGTATTCGAATTTTCTCCTGGCGAGCGCCTTCGTCAAAATATATGCATCTATATCTTCCGTGGGAATGTACTGAAGTAACATAATGCGCCTCTGAACACAATCTCTAAGATGGTGGTACCAGATGTCTATGTGCTTGGACCTATCATGGAATAAGGGATTAACCGAGAGTTTAATGCAACTCTGGTTATCACAATGTATCACCGTCAGATCCATATGAGAACCAAACAAACCAACCAAGATCTTTCTCATCCAGATGGCCTCACATGCAGCCTGACATGCTACCATGTACTATGCCTTAGCTGAACTGAGTACTACAGATCACTGCTTCCTTTTGTACCAATAAATTGTTGTCGATCCTATGCTGAAGATCCCTCTTGTTGTGCTCTTTTTGTCTGATGGATTTCCTACCCAATCTACAACTGTAAAGCCTTGAAGCTTCACTTCCTTTGTCCTTCTGTACCATAATCCATACTATGTAGTGCTCCTGAGATATCTCAAGACATGCTTCACCGCCTTCCAAAAGAGCTTGGTCGGCTTAACCATAGCTTGAATCAACTGGTTAATTGCGTAGAAAATGTCTAGTTTGGTGTTCACCAAGTACATTAGTGAACCCAGTAGCTACCTGTAGACAGTAGCGTCCACTACTTCTCCTGAAGTAGCATCCTATTTCCTCCAATTTCCTGGAACAAGAGTCTCCATGGGTTTACAACTCTCCATGTGAAACTTACCCAATATCTCTTTCACATACTTGCCTTGAGAAACAAACATCTCACCATCCCACTGCCATATTTCCAAACCAAAGAAATAGTGAAGGAGTCCCATATCCTTCATTTCAAACTCCCTTGAAATATCCTCCTTGCAAGAAGTTATCAGCGGCTCATCACCTGTCAAAATTAGATCATAAACATAAAGTATGATAATCAAGAGCTTACCATCAACCACAATCTAGAGGTTCGCATCCACTTCACTTTGGTGAAGCCCAACCCAGTGAAATAACTGTAAATCTGAGTGTACCAAGCACAAGGTGCTTACTTCAGCCCATACAGTGCTCTCTTGAGTCGGCACACATGCGACTCACTGTCAAAGATCTCAAAACCTTCTGGCTGCTCTATGTACACTTCTTCCTCAATAAATCCATTGAGAAATGCATTTTTCACATCCATCTGACGTATCTTCTACCCCATCTATGCTAAGAATGAAAGGATAGATCTAATCAATGAGTAAATTGCAACTGGTGCGAAAGTCTCCTCATATTCAATCCCCTCAACTTGTGAGAATCCTCAGACCACAAATCTGGCCTTGCACTTCTACACACTCCCATATGCTACTTGCTTCACCTTATAGATCCATCTAGATCCAACCACTAATTTTATGACTAGTCTTGGGACAACTTCCCATGCACTTTTCTTGACGATGGAGTCATACTCCTCAACCATAGTGCCAACCCAAATTGGTTGTTGTACTGCTTCCTCAAAGGAGGATGGTTCTGTCACAATACACTTGCTCATAAGAGCCATGTATCTAGTAAACCTGTCTAGAGACTATCTCTTTCTGTGCAGTGAAGTAGGTGCTCCTACATTCTCTACCGCATCAAGTCTCAATCTATCAGCTCCCGTGTTGTGCCTTCTACCATTTCTGATGGATGGCTCTGCATGATTGTTTTCTGCCACTCCATGTTCCTCCACATGTGGCTGCTCCACATCTTGAGGTTCATTCTTTGGAACCAAGAGTTACTCATCTGCATGCAAATCCAGCTCCCTCTCAAGGGACAATCGCATGGCTTTCTCCTCATCAAATTTTTTATCCCGTCTCAGAACAATAATCCTATTGTTTGGAAAATACACCCTATAGTTGTGGGGAGTATCAGTGTACCCCACAAATATCCCAATCTCAGTTGTTGGTTCGAGATTATTCCTGGAGTCTTTGGTAACATGCACATATACAGATAAGCCAAAAATTTTAAAATATGAAACATCGGGTTTCTTACCAGAAAAAGCCTCCTCTAGTGTACTCATGCCAATTATCCGATGAGGATACAGTTTTACACAAATATTGTTGTGTTTCATGCCTCCGCGCACAGATGCAACGGTAGGCCTTGATCATGCAACATCGCTTGTGATGCACCCACAAATGTTTTGTTCTTTCTTTCTGAGACCACATTCTGTTATGGGTTATCAGGCACAATCAAATCTCTCTGAATTCCTTATTTGCTACAGAATTTCTTGAATTCATTGGAGATGTACTCACCACCATTGTCACTCCTAAGAGCTTTCACATGCTTCCCCGTATATTTCTCCACCAATGCTTTGAACTCAACGAATTTTGCGAATGTATGATCTTTATTTTTCATGAATTAGATCCAACACTTTCTATAAAAATCATCAACAAAGATCACATTGTGCTTTGTTGTCGAAGCAGTAGATAATGGTCCACACACATCTGAGTGAACTCTCTCAAGGATTTCTAAAGCTCGTTTCTCCTTCTCGTGAAAAGTGGTCTTTGCATACTTCCCCATAGTACATCCCTTGCACGTTTCTAATTTCGAAAGAGTACCCTTAGGAAAACCCATAGAAATCTGTTGCATGACCTTCAAGGCTCTGTGGTGTATATGGCCCAATCTCATGCGCCATAACTCACCCTCATCCTGGCTCACCACTTTGTCTGCATTACCCATCAATGTTGAGCAACCATCTACATCAAGTTTATAGAGATTCTTCACATGAATCCCAATCTTCTTGGCTTGTCCTGTGGCTTTGTGTCGAAGGAAATCTCTCCCTTCATTGAAAACCACATCATAGCCTATATCCTCCAACATTGCGACTAAAACTAAATTTTTATTGAAGCCTGGTACATGAATTAAATCTTTTAATAAGAAGGGTTTGCTTGAATGTATCTGGAAAGTAAATATACCAATCCCAATAGCACTTTACCTCTCGTCATCACCCATTTCGATATGCATTTGGAGGTCCTTCTCTTCCAAGCTACTGAAAATTTCTTTGTCTCCCGTCATGTGGAAAGATGCACCACTATCCAAGTACCACACTGATCCCATTTCACTTGACACCATGCATGCAATGAGCAAGAAGTCCAACTCAAATTGCAAGGCCAAAGCCTCACCAACTGCCGATCTTGAAGCCTTATTTTTCTTCTTCTTTTGTGGAGAATTAGTGGCATAATGTCCATGTTTGTGATAGTGAAAAATACCATCATTGCATCCCTTTCCATGAGGACAACATTTCTTCTGTTGATCATTTCCTGAGCAGACCCCTAAAAACACATGTTTTTGCCTTGGCGCTGGTAGCCCGTTATGTACTCGCGCCAATGAGGAAAACTAACACTGAGCCCGCGCCAATTGGCGCTCTGTCCCAGTTAAGCACCCGCACCAATCTACTTTTGGAAATTAAAAAAAAAAAAATAGGCGAAGTTTCGATTAGAACAACTTCGTGGATGAGTCATCAGGAGTGGTTTCGATTGAATAACCACGGCCTTCCTCCTTTTTCCTCTTGTTTCCACCTTATGGGGAACCTCCCAAAGGATAAGGCCTCCCTTCCACTATTGTAGGGATCCCAACCTCCTCCTCTCCTCTATAAATATAGCCTTCATCCATTGATGAAGGGGCTGAATGGCTGAATGGTTTAGTCTCCAAGTTCCCAAGAGCCATCAGAGCCTTATGCTACAAGAGCCTTGATTCATTCCCTTAAGGCCAAATCCAAGCAAGGAGATTATCTTCAAGACATCCGGAGAGAGAGGTTTGTCCCATCCCCGACAGGCTTTTTCGAGACGTGTTCCACTGGCGACCCTCCGAAGGAGAATTTAGCGTCAGGGCTATGGTTGTATTCTTCTTTGATTGATTAATGATAAGCAACTATTGGTTATGGTTCCACTCTTGTTGTTGATTATGATGTTGAGTTATGTCTTCTCTGACTGACATATAGTTGCATATACTGGATTTTACACTTGCGTTTGTTTTGTTTCTTGCGTGTGCAGGTGTCCGATCACGGAGATCGTGAGGATTGTGATCTGCCAGAGCTAAGGAACGGGAGCGCTACTTTCTCTACAAGCGACAACATTGGATTCCAGGTAAGCCTTCATCGCTAGTTGGTTTATTTGCAATTAGGAACCTGCACTATAGCGTGAATGATTGTTGCTAGACCCGGTCTGGGCTAGTAGGGATCGCCTCTGTCCGCAGAGGGGATTTACCTCCACAACAATTTGGCGACTCCGTTGGGGATCATCTAGCTTGTTGTTGTTTGTTTTATAAGCTACAAATGGAGCCTGAAGTTAGCCAAATAGCCTTCGAAACACTCTTGCTCTGCAATTGCGAAGTAGATCAAAGCTGCTTCAGTCAATCTCCGGTTTAGTTTATGAACTGAACACTTGGAGTATTGTCTTGTCTTTTCGGTTGTTTCTCGATTCTGCTTGCTTGATTGGCTCTTTTGGCTGGCTCTTTTTGTGTTTGGCTTTTGGTTCAGCCCCAGAATTTTCACCTTTTCATGGTTGGCTTGATTGGCGCGGTTTCCACCCTGATAGTCGCGCCAGTTGGCGCGGGTTGCCAGTTCATCACTCGTGCCATCCCCTGTCTGGCGCGGATTACAGCCAAACACTCGCACCATCTCCTGTAGGTGCTAGGGTTTTCCCTTGTTCGGAAGTTTCTTTTGGTCAGTACTTTGCTTCTGGGTTTGTTTTAGATTCTGCTTGAAGTGGTGAGTCTGGCCTTGGTTGGGAGAAATTCTTTTTTTTTTCATTTTCAGACATTGGCGCTTGTTGTCAGTTAGCAACTCGCGCCAATTGGGCATTGGCGCTAGTTGTCAGTGAGCAAGTCGCGCCAGTTGGCGCTAGTTGTCAATGACAAAGTCGAGCCAATTTCAGGGTGTGTGAAAATTGAGACTTTTTCCCTGAATCCTTCACCAGTGTGTCTTTCCTTTCCGGCCTTTCCTCTGTATGAGCATAGATTACATTGCTCATTGTTTTGATGTCTTATTTCCATGATTTTTTGATGTAAAAGGGAATGAATGCCTTGTTTTGATCTCATGCTTTGGAAGTCCTCTTTGTGTTTGACCTCATATGTCTTGTCAACTTTTGAGGAATTTCCTTACAAAGTGTTTGAAACAACGATTGCATTCTTAGTGTTTGTTTACATCTCTTTTACATTCATCCTTCATTAAGGAGATTTGCATTCTTTTAGTTTTTGTCTCATATTTCTTTTTGTTAAAATGCATTAGATCACATTGCATTGAAAAGTATTTTTTGAGATTTATCATTGAACTTAGATTACATTGTTTAATGATTGAAAGCTAAAATTGCATTGAGTGCATTCTCTTTTATTAAAAGCATGCATTAAGTAGATTCTCATTTCATTAAAAAATGCATTGAGTGCATTCTTATCATTTGAAAAGGAAAAAGGAAATTGTGCATAGATTACAATTGCATAGTTTTCGAAAAAGAGGATTTTGCATAGATCACATTGCATTGTTTGCATCGTTGAATGTTTGAAATTACTTTAGGATAGTGAAAGTCATCTAGTTTGGAAAAGATTTCATTTGCAGCGTTGTTTTATGTCGCATCATTGTTTGAAGCTTTTCCCTTAACTAGATAGCATTCATCGAATTGAAAAGTTTTCTTTCCTCATATAGTTGCATACAAGAGATTTTCATATGACATACGGTAGGGCCTTGAAACCGAAACATAATTGAATATCGACCATAAAATTTACTCAATTTACGTAAGGCAGCATTGAAACATTAACGAAATATTTAGAGTTCTAGGCTAGAGACATGTTCCGGTGTCTTTAAACCTAGTAGTTGTCGTTCGCCTCTTGGCTTTAGATAGCGCTAGTACGGACTTGTGCTCCCCGTACCGTCGCGTATATAAAGGGAGACCCCACTAGGTTTCTATCCTTTATCCATAGGAAGCTGAGTCTGCCACCCTATACCCGTGATACACCGGACACAACATTCGGGGAGATTTCCTACATGTACGTTAAGTCCTTGGTTGATTTCTCTTTCATTTTGAAACCAAGGTGTATATTGCAGTTCACGGTTAGTTGGTACACCCTTTGCCTAGAATTCCTGATTAGTCATTTCGATCTTTTCTGACTCTTTAACTTTGAAAAGTTCATCAAGCGCTTGTCCTTTCACGCTTGTTTCCAATCTGAAAGCGATAGAGTCACCTTTTGCCTGTTTCTCGACTCTTAAAAGATGAAACAACAGAATTTTGTTTCAATGTTTTAAAAATTAACTGCCCACGAAATATTCCTGGTTAAAGTTAGTTTCCTTAGGGTGTTGTTTTGGGTCGTTTCCAATGGCAACTTTTCCAGAGTTTACCAACCAAGGAATCACCTCCGATGGGAATCCTAGTCCTTTTCCTCCTTTTGGAAATGTTGGTGCTCCTTATATGGCGACGTTATCCCTTCCTGGGTTAACTGTTGGGTTGCCCGTTTGGTTGTTTTCAACCTCTGTGGTCTCGAATGTCCCGGCCACTGTTCAATCAGTTCCTCCACCTGAGCAACGTCATGTTGATTCCAAGGTGGACCTCTCCCCTTCTTCGCCTGTTTCTGCGTCCTCCTCTTCTACTTCGCCTAGTGAAAGTCTGGATTCGAGTAACCAGGTGGCTAAGAAGAAGAAGAAGAAGACAAAGAAGAAGAAGGTAGATAAAGGAGAGGCTAGCTCTGCGGCCATTGCGCCTAAGAAGCCTTCCATTGATAAACCTCCCAACCCTCCATGAAAAGTCAAGTACCCTTGCATGTTGTGCACGGGAGACCATCTTCTTCGAGATTGCCCTGGCATTCCCAAGGTGCTTGAAGAATGGTCCAGCGGTCGTCCGCTGTTGCCTTTGGCTTCCGGGAGTCAAGTTGGGGGCAAATCTTCAACTGGTGTCGGTAAGGCTCCTAAGAAGCAGGGTAAGATTACCAATCCCTGTAAGTTGTGTGAAGGGCGCCATGCCATTCACCTTTGTCCGTATATGGATGAAGCCAAGAGAGTTTTGGAAAACTCGACCGGTTCTACACCATGCCTTCTAGCTGGTTATAATCGGCTTTCTTTGAGTCCTCCACCAGCTGATCCTATGATTGGTCAAGAGTCATCCTTGGTCGATCCCGCTCCCTCGGAAATTCAGATTCAGGAATCCATTCCCGACCAACCATTGGTTGTGGGATCCGTTGAGCTGGCCCCGTCTGCGGTGAACCAGGTCTTTTCCGTTGAGAGTGGACCTCACCCACCTCATGTTCTTCTTGTTTCTTCAGATTCTTCGGACTTTGAGAAAGATTCTCCTGTCCCTATACCTCAAGAAGCTGCTCCTCCGCCTCCCGTGATAGAGGTCCTGGAGGATTCCCCTCCCACCTTCGAGATGGAGGTTGTGGAGGATGCTCCTTCTTCTTCTGTAACACTAGGGTAAGACCATCTCAGTTTGATGGTAGCCCCTCCAAGTATTTTGGTCGCTTCCTTTGATTGGAATCAATTTGCAGGATACTGCCTTCCGTCTTATGTGCCTTTCGAGATAACGGTACAGGCATTTGGTCTAGTTGTACCCAGTACCATTATAGACGAAGGCGCGTATGTTAGTATTCTATCCTCAACTACTTGGAAAGCTTTTGGCTCGCCGTCGCTTGCGCCTGTTACGCAGAATCTGTTGGCATTTAACAGAAGAACTAGTCAACCATTAGGGATCCTTCCAAGGTTACCTGTTACATTGGGAGGTAAAACCGTCCATATGGACGTGATGGTTGTTCTAGGCCCCTTGGATTTCAATCTTCTTTTGGGGCACGATTACACCTATGCCATGGGAGCACTCGTCTCCTCCCTTTTTCGTGTGGTCTGTTTTCCGCATGAAGGACAGATCGTGACCATTGATAAGCTTTCTTTCTTTGGTCCTGATGTGGCAGCTAGACCGCCATCATCCCTTCCTGGTTCTTATCCACCCATTGTATCTGCCCCACCGCAGGCCAACTATGTGGCTACCTACCCCGTGCCTGTACTCAGTGATGATGCCACCGTGCATCAGGTACTGGGGGCATTGGGTCCTGACTTCCAGGATGTTTTCCTTCCATCGGGAGTGGAACTCTTGGAAGCGATGACTTCTTGTTCATTATGATGAGGTTTTCGGAGCACAGTTCGTTTTCTTGTGTCAAGCTCGTTAAAAAATGAAACAAGGTCGTTGGAGCAGAGTTCCTTGTCTTGTGTCAAGCTCCTTAAAAAATGAAACAAGGTTGTCGGAGCATGGTTCCTTTCCTGTGTCAAGCTCCTTAAAAAATGAAACCAGGTTCCTGGAGCAGAGTTCCTTGTCTTGTGTCAAGCTCAAAAAATGAAACAAGGTTGTCAGAGCATGGTTCCTTTCCTGTGTCAAGCTCCTTAAAAAATGAAACTAGGTTCCCGGAGCAGAGTTTGTTTCCTTGTGTCAAGCTCCTTAAAAAATGAAACAAGGTTGTCGGAGCAGAGTTCCTTGTCTTGTGCCAAGCTCCTTAAACCATGAAACAAGGTGTCATGAGGATAGTTCTTTCAATGTGTCAACCTCGTTAAAATAATGAAACATGTTGTTGTTCAATTCGAGTCTTTGATTAGATCTCGTAAAATCCCAGTCGAGTCTTTCTCTTGATCTCGTAATTTGAACCTTCACTCCATCTTCCTTTCATATGGATTTAAGCTTGGGGGGCATGCACCTCAAATTGAGTCACCATGCTAGGGGCATACTTACCTTTTCAAGCATAGTTTGTTTCTGTTTCAAGCTTGTGTAAAAATGAAACCGGTTTCAAGCATAGTTTATCTTTGTTTCAAGCTTGTGTAAAAATGAAACCAACCTCAAGAAGAGTTTTCTGATTTCAAGCTTGTGTAAAAATGAAACCATTCCCATTTTACCTCTTGTGATTTCCATTTTATCAGCCTGTCTTTGCCGGATGAGCCTTGGTTTTCTCATTCCCTTGTCACTATCTGCTTGGCCGATCATATGCCTTCACTTGGTTGTTTTACCCATTCCTGAGCAACCGCTGTGATGAGTGGTTTTGATAGCCATCCTCTTGAACTTTACTTGTTTTGAGCAGTTCCACCATTACCGGAACCAGTTGCTACCATTTATACCATTCGTTCCTCTAGGAAGAGTCAACTTTCAGCTCTTTTCTGACTCTCTAAACATGAACAGATTGTCGAGTCGCTTGTCGTTTTGATCTCGTTAAAGTGGTTGTGAAACGACATCTACCCAGTATACGTTTACCCCTTTTTCGGGTTGGGATAGATTATTTACGAAAAAGGAATATCCTAGCCTATTTCGACTAGGAGGCTTTCTCGGATTTTGTTTTCTACCTTTTCGGGTCTGAGGAACTATTTACGAAAAGGGACCTTTTGGAGTTTACTTTTCTGCTGTCTTTTCAAACTCTCTAAACATGAAAAGACGCCGAGTTCTTCCTTTGTCAGACTCGTTAAACCTGATGACATTGGATTCAATCGTAATGATGGTATTCGAGTTCCTCCTTCCTAGGGCTCGTTAAATGTACTAGGATGGGTTTATATGACAAGAATATGGTATCCTCTTCAAGCTTGTGTAAAAATAAAGAGGTACTCGCCGAAATGGTGGGGAAAAATGGAACCAGTATCATCGTCGTGTCGACAGTATGTCGCTCTTGAACATGGCACTTGTCTGCGTTTGTGTCAGGTTGGGGACATCTCATCTCGTTTTTGACTTGCCTCCGTGGGTTTGGGTGATCCTTTTTGACCTCTCATCTGCTCTTTGCCTTGTCATCATGAACTCAGATTTGTTGATGTCAAATACTGCCAATCTCACTGTCGTGTCGTTTATATGTTCAAGAGAAGTTGACCTCTGCAAATTCCAACCTTCCTCTGATTCTCATCTGATCTTGATTCACAAAGACATTATGTTCCTCTGTCTCATGTCGATGATGTGGGAAACACTATGGCCCACCTTCGATCAAGGTCACTTCCTGTAGACTTCAGCTCATTATCCAGGAAGATGATCTAGAGACTCCCTTCTGGTACCTTGGAGCCTGCATGCCTCAATGGCAGGTTCTTCACATTCGACGTGAGGTTTTCATCATTGGCCTCCAATCGAGTGATTCTACGGGTGTTCGACGCCAGCTCGTTGATTCACATGCCGTAGATTGTACCTGTAGTACCTTGAGGGCCATTGTCATTATTGGTGGTACCTCTCACGTCTGTTAACAGCTTTCATCATTGGTTGGTAATCAGGCGATGTTCTTGCATGTTCGACTTCAGCTCACATATTCGCATGCTTGAACTTGTACTTTGTTCGGGTCAAGATGGAGCGCAAGACCCTGGATTCTGCCTGTTATAATCTAGGCTGTGATTTTGTGGATTATTATGATTAGTTACATGGCTCACTGATTGGATGGCTGCGACCATACCTGAGTCTATTTACCAATCCTCACTAGATGGTTGCGTCCATGCCTCGGATATGGATTATTACATACTCTGTTATGGATGGCTGCGCCCATACCACGTATCTATCATGTATTTGATATATCAGTTGTACTTCTCTACGCGGGTTTTCCGACGGCGGTGTTTTCAATTGGACACTTTCTCGTAAAGCATTTCACCCCTCTCTCTCTCTTTCGGGCCTCATGCTTTAGGGGGCATCTGTTACATAGTAATTTGTCACCGTCCCTGCAATTCCCATATCGCCCATTGGAGGGTCGTTTATGTGACCAATAAGCAGTGTCATGCCTTGCAAATACCATCATTGCATCCCTTTCCATGAGGACAACATTTATTCTGTTGATCATTTCTTGAGAAGACCCCTAAAAACACCTGTTTTTTCCTTGGCGCTGGTAGCTCGTTATGTACTCGCGCCAATGACGAAAATTAACACTGAGCCCGCGCCAATTGGCGCTCTGTCCCAGTTAAGCACCCACGCCAATCTTCTTTTGGAAAGTTAAAAAAAAAAAGAGGCGAAGTTTCGATTACAACAACTTTGTGGATGAGTCATCAGGAGTGGTTTCGACTGAATAACCATGGCCTTCCTCCTTTGGCCTCTTGTTTCCACCTTATGGGGAACCTCCCAAAGGATAAGGCCTCCCTTCCACTATTGTAGGGATCCAAACCTCCTCCTCTCCTCTATAAATATAGCCTTCATCCATTGATGAAGGGGCTGAATGGCTGAATGGTTTAGTCTCCAAGTTCCCAAGAGCCATCAGAGCCTTATGCTGCAAGAGCCTTGATTCATTCCCTTAAGGCCAAATCTAAGCAAGGAGATTATTGTCAAGACATCCGGAGAGAGAGGTTTGTCCCATCCCCGACATGCTTTTTCGAGACGTGTTCCGCTGGCGACCCTCCGAAGGAGAATTCAGCGTCAAGGCTATGGTTGTATTCTTCTTTGATTGATTAATGATAAGTGACTATTGGTTATGGTTCCACTCTTGTTGTTGATTATGATGTTGAGTTATGTCTTCTCTGACTGACATATAGTTGCATATACTGGATTTTACGCTTGCGTTTGTTTTTTTTCTTGCGTGTGCATGTGTTTGATCACGGAGATCGTGAGGATTTTGATCTGCCAGAGCTAAGGAACGGGAGCGCTACTTTCTCTACAAGCGACAGCGTTGGATTCCAGGTAAGCCTTCATCGCTAGTTGGTTTATTTGAAATTAGGAACCTGCACTATAGCGTGAACGATTGTTGCTAGACCCGGTCTAGGCTAGTAGGGATCGCCTCTGTCCGCAGAGGGCATTTACCTCCACACCAACTTCACTCTGGAGATGTTGTGCTTCTTGCCTTCTTTGCCGAACTCAAATTTGGAATAGGATTTCTTTCCTTTCCCCTTCTTCGCCTTATCAGCAAAAGCATAATTTTATTCATCATCTGTCTTAGATGAATATCCATCCTTGGTATTCTGCCTAGATTCTTCTTGCACCAAATCTGACCAAAGTCGTTCCCAATCTGGTAGCTTCTCCCTCTCATTAACAGAGTTGTGATAACTATGCCAACTTTTGGGAAGTCCTAGAAGAGCTAGGATCACCAATTCATCATCCATGATAGTAAATCCGATACTCCCAAGCTCATCCTGACATTGGAAAAACTTTGTTAAATATTTCAGAATGGTGTCACCTTTCTCTAGTTTGATTTTCCTAAGCTTGTCCTTCAGTGCCAATTTTCTATGATCACTGCTACTCTGAAACAGATATGTCAAATCTCTCCACATTGCATATGGTGTCACTTTGCCATGGAGACTTGAAACAATGTGGTCTCGTACTCCCTCCAGTAAGATCCTCCTCACCTTTGCAACCTTCTTTTGCCAAGCATCAAGATTTGCGACATCTGCTGAAGCGGGTTTGGGAATGTCACTATCATTGAATTATTTCAATACATTGTCCTCCAGTACTGCCTCCATCCTGTATTTCCACACAATATACTTAGAGCTACTCTTGAATGCATCCTCTAATCTCAAGCTATTGAAAACCATTTCGATCCTGATCCGCTTATCGAGCCAAGAATACTTTTGCAAATTCGAATTCTATTCAGCCACAAACTCAATTTCTTCTCCACTATAGTGATTTATTGTGCTCCGATACCATGTAGAAATTATACAAACATATGTATATCAATGTATTCAATCTGATCAAGAAATGTACTAAATCTAGATATTGAATCCTTCTACAAATCAACTGCAGAAAATAAAAATTATCACCAATCACAACAAGTAAAGAAAGAAGAAAATCAAACCACAACATAGATATTTTCTCGGGGAAATCTTGTTGCTCAAAACCCCTCTATATTCTATTGTATATTCACCTTGGAATCATGAAACAATTACAATGCACTCTTCTCACAAGAGTCTTCTACACTCTCACAACTGTCTCACACTGACCTGGACAAAATCGACCAACACTTAGCCAATTTCCTGCCTCTAATCAGCCTGCCTTACTTGCACAACTCATGTGGAATGCAATCCCTATTCTTTAGGAATTTTAGACTTCCAAAAATGCACAAGGATCATGGGCAATCCAATGGATTTATGGCTGCATGCGGACAACCTACTAATGATACAATTGATAGTTAACATCCCTTTAACCTTTGTCTCAACTGTGTCTTCAATAGAAATAACATGCATGTAGCTATTAATAGTAAATCATCAGTTTCATGGCAGATCACTACATGTGAATTAAATCTGACTTAATTCACTTGATCTCTAACTAGTGCAACAAACAATTACAACTAGTTCAACTAACTTTAACTCAATAAATCGAGTTAACTGATTTCTCATGCATTAAACTAATGCACTAACTGCAATTCGAACTTCATAACTAATAGAATCACCCTGCATGCCTCACCAACCACCCTCAACTCGAAATTCATGAGCTAACTAAGTTTATCACACTCAGTTAACTATTAAAGGTGATTATGAGATAAAATTACATTTTATTGTCCAATTTAATTAAGGGAAAACTAAATTAGACACACATTTATTGTTGACTTTTCAACGGAGCAACAACACAATGGAACACATGCAGCGAAATAGTTGGTTGCGCGTGACCTGAAAGGTCCATCTAGAACTGGACCTACAGGAATGAGCGTTTAAGATCCCCGTAATAAATAACAAACATGAATTTGCATGCAGACTTCATAACCGATCAAAAAATCTACATTTCCTCTACAAAATTGCAACTGTAAAGATCTAACTTTTTGGGGATATTTTTTGGCATGGCACTATGAACATAACATGTTTAGTCGATTGCAGGATTTGGCAGAGAACGAGGAAAACTAGATCAAGAGAACTTTTTGGCAGGGCATAGTGAATTCTACTTGTTTTCAGACCGCTGGGGGTTTAGATAGAGCAAGTGGAAAATTAGAATGGATCACAGTCACAAAGGTTTGGTTTTGGAGAGCCCAATTGATATAAATAGGTGGATTGACTACCCAACACTCTGAACAGAAGTAAAAGGAAGATGGAAAACACATACTCGAGATAATAGTTGGAAATTTGGCTCGGATGACTGTGGATATTGACAAAACGTGCACAGATTGATAGTGCACCAGATCTGCCCCACTATAATCAATACGACTGGGCTAAACAAAGATGGACAAGCACATCCATCTACCATCATCTCCGGAGGTGAAACAATTGATTGAAATCACAATGCAAGCGGAAAAACAATATCTCCAATCCAAAACTCCCTCCTGAAACGTCCCTCAACAACCTGAGAACCCTGGACACAACAAGTCATGTGGCCTTGAAAAAAATAAAAATAGGGCTATCAAAGTGGCCTCACAGCTCCCTTGGACGGTCCTTGATGCCAATGGATACTAGGAGGAATCAATAAAAATAAAAACTATGTGTTAAGGGAAAAGCTACCCTAAGGCCTGGGTTGAGGGACCTAATAGAGCGGATGGCACATCATCACAAGAAGCACTCTAATTATTAGTTTTTATGCTTGAACTAGAAAAATGAGGATTGTGGATCTTACTTGTTTATCCTTCGTTTAAGGTCGATCCCGTAGGGTGCAAAACCTCTGCTACTCCTCGTGCTCTAGAACCTGCAAATCAATCAAAATAGAGCACACAAACTAGTTGCACAACATATATGTCCTAGATGTCAGCATGTTATCATATATAATCTCATAGAAATAACATGAAATAAACCATTCAAGATCATTAACATTAGGGGAATTTTGAGGTCTAAAATGGGTCTCCTAAGAAAAATGTACAACCAAAATAAGCTTTATAAGAACCAATAGGATTCAATATGATGGTGTCAACCATGGGGGATGATTCACCATTTTTTAAGTAAAAAGGTAAAAATATTAAAAAATAATAAAATAATAAAACCACTTTTTCAACTTATATTTTCAACTTATCTCCCAAATTTTTTACTCAAATTTCCAGTAGGAGTACTCGTGATGCAAAATTTAATTCCTCATCCAAAGAGTACCCATGTTGCATACTTTTCATGGACCCCGCTACACGAAAAATGAGAAATACATGGAAAAATGTGATTGCAATCACGTTTTTCATGTATTTCTCATTTTTCATGGAGTGGGATCCATCAAAAGTATGCAACATGGGTACTCATTGGACGAGGAATTAAATTTTGCATCCAATGAGTACTCCTACTCGAAATTTGAGTAAAAAATTTGGGAAATAAGTTGAAAATACGAGTTGAAAAAATAGCTTTTTCTTTTTTCCCTCCAAAATTTGATGATGTAATCAAATATTATTTTATTATTTCCACTATTATTTTATAATTTCCTTAGGAGGCCCATTTTAGACCTCAAAATTCCCCTAATGACATGTATAGGAGACATAAAACACAAACATCAAGAACAGGACAATACTTCTTTTATTGATAAAATATAAATTGGAGAAATCACCTGAGATCTGCCACGACCTTGAGCAAAACCGTCCTCTGGATTCATCCAACCCTAGCCTCACAAAGCTTCTTCCATAAATGGTGCACAAAGTATGTCACATAGAATGGGAGTGATCATCACAAGGAAAAAAGGTTTTCCAAACCTGGGAAGTGCATGAGGCACAGGGGAAATATCAAACTTGATCAGGGATATAACATGCTATAATATCAATAATATCCTCTCTCTCCTCCCTTGAGGTGTATTTATACTTCCTCAAATTAGTTTTTTTCAGTTGGGGAACAGTTAGGCCACGGGCTGGGGTAGTTAAGTTACAGGAAAAACCGTAAACCCTGCCTCTTTAATAGGGTAATTATATATATTTTTAATATTTTAAATAGCATACACGGGTCATCTATGGATGGACCCGCGTCTGCACGTGGAAAAAACTGGGTAGAGTCGCGTATGGATTTTAAAATATTGTTTTGTAATAAGTGTGATCAAGTCTGAATGGAAGGGCTGCTCAAGGCCAATGCATACGTCATCAAATATATAAAGGTGATAAATGATGCTATAACATATGTCCCCTGATATATGAGTTCGGAAGGGGTACATGATGACCTAAATGTATTATGTTCATACTAAATAACCTTGCAAGGACTAGGAGGACTTCAATAGATTTCAGCCTACCAAAAACCAGTGATAGAAATCAGAAAGATAGCTCATGTATGAGGCGAGCATACCCATGCTCAGTGAAAGAAAAGCATGTCCACATATCAAGTAAGGAGCGGATCCAATATGTATACAAGTATAGTTGAACTGTAAAGTACATAGTGAATCATTTGATCACTGCCCAGAAGTACAAGTCAAAATCATGTCCAAGTATCACATATGAAAGACTAATCAATGATGCTGCAAAGATATCTAATCACTAATGTCACAACTGAATCTCCAAGTACCAAATCATAACTGGTGGAACAAATGGTACAACACGCAACTCGAGTGCCAACATATAAGATGCTGCTGTGATGAAACTGCAACATATAAGGGTGGATGGTGTCAGTGGCAGAAAACTGAAGGAGCTGTCAAAGTGAACCAAAACATGTTGATGCAAACTCGAGGTCTTCACCAATCACCATGGAAAAATTATACATAATGGGAATAAATGAGCTGAGTTTGACCATGTGAGAAATCGTTTGATTACCGATCGTTGATGTATATCGTTAACAAACGCGAGACAACTCACCGATAATGATAATGAGTGTCAAGGTGCCCTATTAAAATCTACAAGTGTGAATAAATGAGTTGAAGTCGAACACTTGAGAGAATCTACCAATCAGGAGACATTGATGTATTCTCACTGTCAATAGCGAAGGAACTCGCCACTAAAGACTAAAAACCCTAAGGTACTAACAAAAGGACTGTAGACCTTATTCCCAGATAAATGAGTCGGAGTCGATGGGAAAATATCTGATGGAAGGAAGGCATTAACGCATCCCACATCAATCCAACGCGAGTGTAACCCGCAGGCCAATATTTGGAAGGAACCAGACAAAGAAAATTGAAGTAACCAACCTGAAGGATGTTTCCGGCATGCATAAAATGTGGCTAGCACACGGAAGAAACCCTATGAACCAACCAATAATGAAAGTTGACAAAGAGGCGTGATATCCACCGATAGGGTCAAATGGAAATCAAAGTACTACATGAATCCCAGGTGTGATAATGTAAGCTGAAGTCGAACACAAGGGAAACCACTCAATCAAAGACCCATGATGTTGATCAAATGCTGAGCACAAGGTCACCTTTCAACAATGTAAATAGGGCTAGGGTACAGCTCTAGGTTTACTCTCAGAGAAATATGTCGAAGTTGATAAGAGAGAAACCCCCCGACAAGAAGTCAATGGAGACCTTCTCAAACCAGCACGAGCAAAGGACCAAATAGCTGATGTGATAGAACAAGAATCAAACAAACCGGGATGGTTGACTGAAAGATGAGTCAAGAGACACTGCAAAAAGGCTGACTCAGGTTAACTTCCCTTGAACAATATCACGACTCATTTTGAAAATGGCAACAAATGATAACTTTTTATAAGTTTGTCATGCAGGAGGCATAAACAAACCCTCTATATGATTGGAAGAGATAACCAACTGGGGGAGTACTAACTCGATAATAAGGTTATGGCTTCTCCTAATTCAAAAAATAAAACCATCCCAAATGGAGAAAATACTTAGCTTTTTTTGCTTTATTCAAGGGCGACACAACTGACTCTTTAGTTGCCATCAAATATGGAAGTATTGTCTCATTCCCGCTCTTTTTCAAATATTTAATTTTTTTTGCCTTTTTCATATTTCAAAGCTTGAAAAAGAATAAAAGAATGCCTATAGTACAATGGATAGAATGAGTGTCGGTAAATAGATGCACTAGTTCCTGGGATAGGAACAATCCTAAGCTCAATGCAAGGTGGCAAAAACTGGTAAGTGACACTCAAAGGAATGTTCCATCCATGGGTAAAGTTTTCAAGCTACGAAGGCTAAGTGATTGCACAGTTAACTTTGCAAAAAGACATGGTCAAAAGAAGGCTTAAACATGAATCCAAATGAAGTCGGCTAAAGGCCAAGATAAACAAGTGGTAAACATGCAATGCAATAATACAACTCGACAACAAAATGGGAGCCTCTAAGGTATATGGACAGAATAAAAATAGTGAAGAAGAAGAAGAATGAAGCTTCAATGCATAAGTCATGACGAGACTAAAGAGGACTCTCGAGCCTACATAGATTGCAGCATAGGCGAAAAATTCTAGCAAGGAACTAACTAGGAATCCCATGTAAAGGATGGCTCTACCATCAAATCATGATTTAAAAATCGACGAGTGAAATTGGTTAAATAGTCATAATATGATGGAGTCGACCCTATGGCAATTTTTCAGAATGGAGGCTAGTATGCATAAGTGCAATAGAAAGTGAATTCCCTAACCTATATGCCAGTTCAGAATCAAATACCTACCATTACAGGTCAGCGGTCATGGATCCAAAGAAAAAATTGGAAATGTCTCAAAATCACCAGAATGGACCTGAAAATAAATTTTCCCAACACTTACAAGCCAAAAGGTTAAATAGTCTTAAACAAATTCAAAAAATAGACACAAACGAAATTTGCGAATTTTTTTTGAATTATGGGCATAAATAAGCCTTTTTGACCTCACATTTGGTCATTTGCGCAATGAGGAAGTTGAGAAAGTGCTCTGGAGCAAAAAAACCCCTTCTTTCAAATGGAGCAACCATCCATCGAATCGATCCAAATTAGTCAGGTAAACCTCATACTCAACTTGTTTATCAATTTTTCTATCATTTCAATCCAATTTTAGGATTTTTGACTGTAGGAATACCCTCTGCGTATACGCGAGTTCGTCATAAGGAACTTGTGTATAGACATGACTCTGTCCGAATGAAGTCGCGTATGCGCAGAGAAGAATTAAAAAAATGAATTCTAATTGGTTAATGGATGAAATGATTCAGGATGACAATCAGCTGGAGGGAAAGAGAGCACAGTGCCATTGATAATGAGGTCATGCAAGACTTGAAATCCTTGGATATCCTTTGGGGATGTGGATTATTAAAATTTTCAAAATGCCAAACATGAAAACTAACACTCGATTGCTCAATATGTTAGTGAATTATTGGGATCCAGAGGAAGATTGCTTCATGATAGACCAAATTCCATTAAGAATTGAATTGGAAGACATCTATTTCATAACTGGACTCTCTTAGAGAGGAGAACCAATTAATTTGCAGGGTAAGCCCACATGAGGGATTAATGTAGATGATTATGTCCAGGTATACTGTGTTGAGGGTGCTAAGAAGGTCGGGATAAATATCCCAATCAAAGATGTACGAGATTTGTACATGAAATCCTCCTTTTCACCATTGCTAGAGTAGCAAGATCAACATCTCTACACTAGGCCTCACGAAGCAACATGAGTCTAGTAGTGGATTGCTTGACCACAGTCTATGATTGGTGCATAGCCTTATCAGAAAATATTAAAAAAAAATTGACCTCAATCCAGCAAGCAAAAACAAAACATTTTGGCTATGGTACCCTTCTCTTGACATTATTCTTTGAGAGAGTTCCAGGGTTTCGTCCCAAGAACATCTCTACCATCAGTAGCCCTCATGATCCGTGGATAGCTAGACGTGAAAACTTGATGAAGAGACTGGGGGGAGGTGAAGTCCCCCAGAATACATGGGATGATGAGTTCTTCCAGTGGTGGGGAGAACAGGTCATCTCAGTAGAGGACTATCCCTATGCTGGGATGGATTTCAGAGTAGATCTAGACTTGTTTCTTCCACCTGGTGCAACATAGGGTGAAAATGGTAAGATTGCACAATGAATTTTTGATTATATGATTTTTTTTGTTGTTTTTTCAAATTGTATGAAAATGAAAAAATGTTTTTGATAGGACAATATGACTTACAAAATTTTAATGATCATGATGCAGACAAGGGATCGGTGAGACTTGAGGGTTTCTCTAGGCACAGGCATGACGGAAGAGAGGTAGATGATGCTGAAGACTCAGGGAGAAACCTCCATGCCATTCAGAGAAACTTGGATATTTTAACTCACCAATTCCCCATGGCGGCCATAGAGGACCTACCAGAGGCTATCCAGAGACGAATGGTTGGAGTAACACATGACTAGGTGTGGCTTTTCCGTCATTTAGCTACTGCCATTATGTTCTTCGAGAACACCTATCCTAGGCAGGGCCCTCAGGGATAGATTTTATATTTGATTGGATGATTGTAATATTTTTTGACGAAAGACATGATCAGGCATAAGCCCTAATTTTTTAGGACATGATGGTCCAATTTTTTTATATTTTGAACACACTCTTATATATATATATATATATATAGCAATTTTATATGATGTGATTGTCCCAAATGTACAAATGATGAATGATTTTTTTTATATTGTTAAAGTATTGAATGATTAATGTGCCAATCAAGTGCTTGATTAGCTAATGAGTCTACTAACCAATTATCTTAACAAGGAATGTGAATGAACGTTGTAACAAATGCACTCTCAAAAATAATTGATGCAAAAATGGGTCTCTGGCACGGTAGGTGTTGTTTAATTGCGAAACCACCAATTGTGAATCCAAGTAAACTACTAACAAATCAACACTAAGAGATATTTCCTCCGAGATTAGGTTGACCACTGTAGTGTATTCTGTCACATTTTTCGAAGTAGGACCAATGCATACACCCCTTGAGACTAACAACTGACTGGATGTATAGTGACTTAGCCAGTTCGCGGAAGCAAGATTCCGGGTATGTCTACTAGCACCATCTACAAAGCCAAAATGACTCATATCATCCAAAAACACCTGCCAAAGCAAATCAAAAACATCAGAGTCACACCAAAAAGCGATAAACATACATGTACAAAAATACAATATATACAACAAAGCAAATGTTAGGCCAAATCCTAGGCATAATACTTCTTCAGATAGATCCCATTTCTAGGCTCAACCAACTCATTTCGATCGAAATCAACCAAGGCATAAGCTCCTATTTTCAGGCCCTTTTTAACAATAAAAGGGCCATACCACATGGATTTAAACTTTCCTACCCCCAAGACATCATTTTCTTGGGCATAAACCAAAACAAGGTCACCTTCAGATAAAACCCTAGGTTTGACTGTTTTATCGTACTGAACCTTCACTCGATTCTTATGAGCCTCATTCATCGTAGTTGCATCTCGGTGCTTCTCATCAAGATGTTCTAGATGGACAAGGCGTTCTTCAAGACTAGAAGTGTCAAGAAGAATCTCAACTGCCAGGTGAAGGGAAGGAATTTCACATTTAACAGGAAATGTAGATTCCAGCCCATAAACTATTTGAAACAGAGTGAAACCAGTTGCAGTCTTCACAGACATCCAGTATGCCCAAAGTGAAGGATACATCATGACGTGCCAATTGGATCTGACTTTATCAATTGTCCATTTAAGGATAGTCTTCAAGGACTTGTTTACGGCTTTAACCTTCCCATTGGCCTGAGGATAATACGAAGATGAATGCTCCTACCAAAAACCCAATTTGAGAGACAATTCAGCCATCATATTGTTCTGAAAATGAATGCCATGTGTTGAGAAGTGAAAGAGGTATGAAATTACTATGTATTTACTCATTCTTTTACCATAGATATGCTCCTGTTTGCCTTGGAAAGGTAATTTATCATAATAATTACAATAGAATTGGAAAGGTTTATGTTTAGTACAGAAAGATGACTAAAGGTTACTTTTTGATTGACATACAGGAATTCGACGAGGTGAAAAGTTGTGCCAAAGGCGGGGTTGAACATAATCTAACTGCTGCTCCATCAGCGTTGAACCATATCCAGCCAAAGGCAAGGAGATCTGAACGAATAGCCCAGAAAAGGTAGGGGACAGCTCGGCCTCGGTCAGAGTAAACAGGATGATGACTAAACGAAGAGGAGCGAATCCCTCAAGATCCTTCGATCCTGAGGGATCATTGTTCAAAATCATCTTATTCCTTTATTTGTCCGTCGAGATTTTATATATAAAGAAATGTCCTTTAATGACAAGAGGACAGGTGTTGTTGGAATCAGTGAGTTCGTCGAAAGGCTATACATTTAAACATTTCCTCTGTAATACAATGTTTTATTGACTCTCGGTTTTAAGAGAACCTTCTTTGTAATACTTCATGTTGGTTTAATATAAGACACGCACTTCATCCATCTTCTAAAGTGTTGAATTAGCCCAGCAGTATTTCACTGGCACTAAGGGCTCGGCTCTGGTGGAATCACTTCGCTGTTTGTATTTTTAATTCTTGCTGACTGTCGTGTGAAGTGTGTTTAATGTTTGTTTCAATTACAGAACTGATTTATTGTTGTTAGATCAAATACAGAGTCATTGCTATTTCATCTTTTACAAGAAGCACATCTGCCATTCGATTATCTTGTTATTATCATAAAGCTTTGTTGTTCTGTATCTGATTTAAGTTGTTGTTCCATTAGTTTATAATTTGCTATAATTGGTTGTTGCATGGTGAGTGGCTGTCGACAGAATTAAAGCATGGAAATCTAGTTGCTTGAGTATGTTAGAATTGTAATTGTTTTTCATTTCATGTTGTTTTTCTATTTCTGTTCATTGTTTATTCATAGTCTTCGATTAGCAAACAGATGAGTTATAGTTACATGCTGTTGTTCCTTTCCAGATTGCGTTTCTTTTAAGTTATTTTCACTGAATCTACTTTCATTTCAATTGCTTTAAGATATCCAACTGTAGAGGATAGAGGTTATTGCTTCCAAGTCCCCAGATTGGTCATCTTGCATCGATTTCTAAGGGAAAGAGTTACTGCTACTGCATCCCTGATAGATGTTTTGCAAGATTGGTGTAGTTTAATCTTTCCATTCATGTCACTGTAATTAGGTTTCTTTACAAGAATTTTTTACTTTTGCATTTGATATTTTGTACTACATCTTCACAACATTTCTCTTAGATAATTGCAGCCTCAGACAGAGTACACTCTTGAAATAAAAATTCTCTCTCGGATTGATGATTAATGTAGGCTAATTAGGTGTTCAAAAGATACCTTTTTATGACCCAACATTTTGGCGCCGTTGCCGAGGAGATTGTATGCCATTTCAAAGGAGTGATGCACAATTGATTTTCTTCTGCTTGCGTAGAATTGGGTATTAAAGATGGAAGGTAAGAACCTACGCACTAGGCAAGAAACACACTTGCTTGCAGCCCGCTTCACAACAGAAGTAGGTAAGCTTCTTTTTCTAGGTAGGAATGAAGGTTTGTTTCTTTGAATGAATAAACCAACTAAGCGAAACAAAATTTCTCCTAAAACTGAAAAACCTAAGGGACTGGTGACCCTTGGGCGCACAACCTTTATTGACAAAATCCTTAAAAGAACTGAATCTTAGCCATCAGTAGGATTTAAAAGAACTACTTCTAGACAGCTTACTAGTTCCCTTCAGGCTACAGAGTCACCATCTGAAGCCTTTTCTGAGATACACAGTCAAACAGAGGGAATTGAGAAAGATTCCTAAGAAATTGAGAATCCTTGCATAATTTTCCTTCAAGAAGGGAACTCTAGAAATCTCCGAGAAGGAGAAGGGGAAACGGGAGAAACCAGAGACTCAAAATCTCCTATTAAAATTTCCCAAACAATAAGCAACCCAGATAAGGGAAGTGTTGTTCAACTTATTCAGAACCAAGGTCCTGAATCACCTCAAACAGTAGGTCAACAAGAAATACTTATTATTCCAGACAAAGGGAGTGTTGTCAAAGCCATTCCTGCCCCTACTCGTTAACCTAGAAATTCCTTGGAAATCCCAGAGGGATATTGGCACATCTTCGATCAAATGGCCCCAGAACCAAAATCAGAATCAGCAGGCACCCCAGCAAACCTCTACGCTGCAATATCCCATAGAAGATACTGCAGTTAATGCACCTATGAAAGCCATCCCCCTTCAACATATTCCCACATTTCATGGCTTAACATCAGAGGACCTAGATGCATTTTTGTTTAAATTTGATGTGCTGTACAGAGGATATGATTATACCACCGATGCCCAAAAACTAAAACTATTCCCTTCTACATTAAAAGGGGCATCCTTACGATGGTTTATGTAATTAGGTGGGGGTGTCATAACTGATTGGGATCATATGAAGGCTGCATTTTTAAAGAAGTATCAAGATTATCGCAGGTCTTGGGAACTAAAAGATGAAATATTCCAAATGACAGCAAAACCAAATGAAACCTTGGAAGAGTATGTGGAACGGTTTCAATACAATCCACAGAGATCCCCTTATGCATATTTACCCTTACCTGATAATGTTTTGAAAACCAAATTAATTAGGGGAATGAAACATCAATGGGTTGAAACATTGAATATTATGGGAAAAGGTGATATATATCAGGAAAGTTATCCTAACATCATTGATTTGTGTATCAGGAGTTTGAGGGGAAATACAAGGTTGAAATCAGCAGAACGTGATATAATTACAAGGGAAAATAAGACCTCTAATGAAGGTGTGACTTTTGCAGAGATTGGAAATCTGCTAGAAGACTTTAAGACAGACATACTTGGGAATCTAACAACACAGTTCGATATTATGCAAGCCAAATAGAAACAGGTAGAAGCAGAGCAAAACTTGGCAATATTTTGTCCCAAATGTAGAAAGAAACACAGCCACAAATAATTCCCATTGGATGTGATTAAAGTCTGTGCCATTTGCATGAAATATCACCCTACAGAGGGATGTCCTTCGCTTCCTAGCCTAAAAGCAGTTTATAAGGAGGCAGAAGAAGAATCAGAAGTGGTATGTCTGCTTAATCAGTGCCGGCAATGGCAGCCGCGACCATCAGGTATGCCAAATGATCCATTTTCTTTTCAGCCTCCTCAGTATAATGCTCAACAATATAGTGGGATGTGGAAAAATCAACCACCTTTCCCTAATTGGTCACAACAACCATTTCCTCCCACATCTTGGCCAAATCAAACAAACCAAAATAATTGGCCTAGCTTTCCTTTCTACCCACCATTCTGGCCTACACAATGGTCCCCCTCTACTTCCCAGAGTCAGGCCTGGCAGTCAAACTGGTAGAAACCTACAAATCAGCCAGCCGGATCAATTCCTCTCTCTCAACCTACACTGCCAGCTCCTTATACAAACCTCCAGACCAATTTAAGGCCACAACTCCTAGCCCAACCCAACCCAAACCCAAACAATAGGCCAGTTCAGTCTGTCCAAATAATGGAACCCCCAGAAGTAGAAACTGAACTAAGGGAGTGCAATGATCTTTAATTAAGGTCTGGGCGTATAGTGGAAACAGAGAGAAACAATGATGTCCATATTGAAGATCTGTTACCTGTAGAACAAACAGTACAAAGTGAGAAGGAATTTCAACAACAAAGTCAACAACAAGTAACAACTTCCTCTCCACCATTCCTATAATGGTTAATAATACCTCGTCCATTAGAACAACCTAATTTTGATCTTCTGGGAGAATTAAAAAATTTGTGTATAAAAATCCCTCTCCTCCAAGCTATTCAAGACATTCCTATATATGCAAAAACCATTAAGGAATTATGCATAAAGAAGCCAAAGAGGAGAACAACAACCAATCCTCCTGTCCAAATAGTCGGTACCTTATCTGACTTATTATCAAGAATGGAAACGCCCATCAAATATGAAGAACCAAGAAATCCTATTGTGATAGTACAGATCAATGGGCAATCATTTCCAAATGCCTTAGTTGATTTGGGAGCAGCAATCAATATTTTAACAACCACCACCTGTCAAAAACTTGGCATTACATCACTAGAACCAACAACAACCTTGTTGGAATTGGCTGACCGATCAATAGTCAAACCAGAAGGTGTACTACAAGATGTAATGGTATCCGTAGATTCCTGGGAATACCCTACTGACTTCCTGGTTATCAACCCAAAGAACCGACTAGATGGACACCCGTTAATCTTAGGTATACCTTGGTTGGCAACTGTCGACGCTTATATTGGATGTCAACAAGGCAACATGACAATAACAAGGGGAAATTACGTCAAGAATTTAGCCCTATATCCCCCAGCCCAGCCAAGTCTATCAATAATCAAAACAAGAAAACCACCTGCATCATATCTTATGGAAAATATGAGATCACCTCTAACTATAGAAAATGCTCTTGATTTTAAATATCAAACAGAGGATGATATCATTAATATTTTTATCAATAAATCACAAACCAAATCTCATTTTCAATGTCACATGATCAAGGCGGCATTCGATAATAAAGAAGAAGAAGATCCTTTCAAAGATATTCCTTATCAAGAAATACCTACTACTTCTGTGTACAATAGCAAGGTTGTAGAAATTGAGCCTGGAAAAACTCTAAACATCAATAAAAATTTCACTGCTGAACAAGAAGAGAAATTTTTCCAATTATTATGAAAATACAAAGCAGCCTTTGCATGGGACTACCCTGATATGGAAGGAATTGATCCTCAATTGTGTACTCACCACATTTATATTGAAAAAGATGCAAGATCCATTCGCCAACCTCAAAGAAGACTAAATCCTCACCTTAAAGATATTGTGAAAGCTGAATTACAAAAATTATTGGATGTTAATTTCATCTACCCAATATTTGATAGCAAGTGGGTCTCTCCATTAGTGGTGGTACCAAAAAAGAATGGGAAGTGGAGGATATGTGTAGATTACCATGAACTTAACAAGGCAACACAGAAATACCACTTTCCCCTTCCTTTCATTGACTAGGTATTAGACACATTGGCAGGGAAGAAATTATTTTCTTTCCTCGATGGCTTCAGTGGGTACAATCAAATGCAGATTTCCCCTGAAGACCAGGACAAAACTACTTTTACCTGTCCATGGGGGAAATTTTCCTACCGAGTCCTACCTTTTGGCCTATGCAATTCCCCTGCTACATTCCAAATGGAAATTCTCAGCATCTTTGCAGACTTAATAAATGAAGGCCTTGAAGTATATATGGATGATTTCACACCTTATGGGGATGACTTTGAGCCTGCATTGGAAAACATAGAAAAGGTATTGCAAAGATGTATTGACACTAAGCTTTGCTTAAGCCACGAAAAGTGTCTTATGATGATGACCAAAGGAGTTATCTTAGGGAATTATATTTCAGCAGCTGGAATTCAAGTGGACCTAGCTAAAATTCAAATAATCTTGTTAATTCCCACACCCACCACACAAACAGAGGTACGTAGCTTTCTTGGATTTTTTGGTTACTATAGAAGATTTATAGAACATTATTCTCGAATAGCTACACCTTTATATGCACTGACTGGAAATGTTGATTTCATTTGGACAAATAAATGTGATAATGCCTTTAACGATCTGAAAAAGCTTGTTTCAACAGTCCCAGTGTTGAGGGGCCCAAATTGGAATTTTCCATTCCAGATTTCATCCGATGCCTCAGACACAGCAATTGGAGCAGTACTTGGGCAGGAGGAAGACAAGAAGCCATATGCAATTTATTATATTAGAAAAAATCTATCTCCTGCTGAATTAAATTATACTGTGACTGAGAAATAATTTTTAGCTGTAGTTCATGCTATAAACAAATTTAGACATTATATAACTAGGTATCCTGTAGTACTATATATTGATCACTCTGCCATTAAATTTTTAGCAAATAAACCTGTTACAAATGGAAGAGTGACAAGATGGTTTATTTTACTGCAGGAATTCGATATCACAATCAAAGATCGACCTGGGAAAGAGAACCCTGTAGCTGACTTTCTGTCAAGAATGCCAAAGCCAACACATACAGAAGCAGTTGAAGACCACTTTCCGGATGAACATATTTTCGTTGTTACTATCAGAACACCGTGGTATGCTAATATAGCAAACTATTTGACAATAGGTAAATTACCTAAACATCTATCCCTTAATGAACATAAGCGAATAATACACCGTAGTACCTGCTTTTCCTGGACTGGGGGCTACCTATTTCATACAGGTGCAGATATGAAAATAAGGAGATGCGTTAGGGAGGATGAGGTATTTGACATCTTGAAAGCATGCCATGATGGACAGTGTGGCATACATTTTGCAGATCGTAGAACTGCCCATAAAGTTTTACGAATAGGCTATTATTGGCCTACTATCTTTAAAGATGCTAAAAAATTCGTTCAGGCTTGTGATAGCTGCCAAAGGGTAGGGCGCCCTGGGCAGTCTGATGAAATGCCTTTGAACCCTCAACTAGTGATTGAACCGTTTGAACGTTGGGCCCTTGACTTTGTTGGTCCTATTAGCCCCCTATCAAACCAAAAAACATACATCCTAGTTGCAACTGAGTATGTCACCAAATGGGTTGAAGCAGAGGCTCTTTCAAAAGCTACAGAGGACTCTGTAATACAGTTTATTTTCCAAATCTTTGTGCGTTATGGCCTCCCAAGGGACATAATCACAGATGGAGGACCACAATTTGTAGGTAATAAATTAGCTGAAACATTGCAAAACTACCACATTCAGCACAAGATTACAACTCCATATCACCCATAGGCCAATGGCCAAGTAGAGAGCACGAACAAAGTAATCGAATCTATATTAACAAAAATCGTTGCCTCACATAGACGAGATTGGGCCTACAAATTACTAGAAGCATTGTGGGCATATAGAACAACATGGAGAACTACTACAGGATATTCACCATACCAATTGGTATTTGGAAAAGAACCCATCTTTCCTATAGAATTTGAAATTCAAACATTAAGAACAACTCAAAAGGTGGGTCTAAATTTGAATGAAGCCCAGGCTAAAAGACTGCAGCAAATTAATGAGTTAGATGAAATTAGGCTCTCTACTCTTCAGCACATAGCATTAATTCAGCAACAGAGAGCCAAATGGCATGACGCCCATATCAAAGAAAAGATCTTCCATGAAGGAGACTGGGCACTCCTATATGATTCTAGGTTTCAGGATTTCCCAGGAAAACTCCAGACACGATGGCTTGGACCCTATGAAATACAAAAAGTGCATGATAATGGCACTATTACATTATTTACCATTGACGGATATGGACATTCCTTTAAGGTAAATGGTCATCGAGTACGATTGTATCATAAACCGCTTACCTGGGAATCCTTTTACCAACAGTTACGGGAAGATTCTACCATGGAAATTCTCGCTGAAGGGGAGAACTCCTCGGCACCAGTTTGATAAATCAATTTTTTTTTTTTAATTTTGTACATAAAGCATTTTTCGTTTCTTGATTTTTGTTTTATGGAATTTGTTTCTTTAAACATTCTATTAATATTACTTCTTTATTTCTTCATCGTTTGTTTCATGAAATTCGGTTTCTTTTAAAAAGAAAAAAGAGAAAAAATTCTATTTATTTCGTTTATTTTGTTGTTCCTTTCCAAAGGAACAACACTTCTGATGTTCCTCTCGAAAGGAACAACAGTTCCACAGATTTCTTTTGTTGTTCCTTTCCAAAGGAACAACACTTCCGCAGAGTATTTTTTTGTTGTTCCTTTCGAAAGGAACAACAGTTCCGCAGATTGTTTTTGCTGTTCTTTTTAAAGGAACATCATTTTTTTTGAGTGGATTGTTTTTTGTTTTAAGCCATCATTTTGAATTTTTGATCACTTTTCTAAAGGCAAATATATCATTTATATACAATCATACAAATTAAAGCTTACTGTAATCAGCAAATCAAAAGAAATCGTCATTTTTAAGGAAATTGTCTAGTAATGATAAGAAAAAAGGAAAAAGGGGCATGATCAATAACATAACTTTGCTATTTTATTACCATTGAATTAATTTGATTGATTATTTTTATCATGATTGGTTCTTTCTCACATGTTATAACTTTATTTGATGTTTATCTATGGAATAGGAATAAGGGCATATTTTTTTCTATTGAGATGTTCAGACTTCTTCCACCATCCCTACTCTTAAGGAGTGTTGAGCCATCCCTTATGAATAACTGAGGAAAAGTGTTTTATGAAAAAAAAAAGAAGTATATTTACATATTTTATTAATAATGATTGTGCAGAGGGAGGATAGGGGGTCTCATCAAGAGCCAACCTACCATGATCATAGGGAAGACAGTGAAGTGGCATTCCCATCATGGCCACCAAACCAGGGAAATGGTCCAATAGACAATTGAAAAAATCAAGAATTCCTTGGAACAGGAGGTCTCATCACGAGCCGACCTGCCCACCTTTCACTTCTTCCCGGTGAATGGCATTGTGGTTTATCTGGTCACCAAGCCAGCACAATGGCCTCCGTCATGATATTAAAAAAAAATCACTTCCTCAGTATAAATAAAGGACAATGGTTCCGTGGGTAAGAAAGCAACTCTGTCAAGGTTATGGACACCTGTGGGCAACAGAGCTCTGCTGATGGTATTGGGGTCACATTTATACACATCAATAGTTATATTTAACCCTTTTCCTATATCTCTATTTAAATGTCAAATGAAAATATGAATCCTTTACCTTTACCTCCAAACCTATTATACATGAAAATCATTACAAATTGACCATATTAGTTCGAAATGGTAAATAATGAAATTGTACTTATGTTTATCTTATGCTATCCCTTCTCCTCGTATTTGAATCATTACAAAACGATTTTATATTCATTACCGATTCATCACATGCATTGATTTCAGTAATTGCTATAATTTGATTGAATGTATCATAATTACGCCTGCTTTTTACAGCTGTATTGTTGTTGTGCCACACTGCATGCAGATCAAAACCCGAGATTTCTTTACCTGTATATGAACTAAATCCCTGCATTTTAGGAAATAACAAATTTTCAACGAACTATGTCGTGTTGTTCCATTGTGATTACAGTGTGTTGAGAAAAATTAACAGAGCGTGGATATGGGAGGACGACCAATTCGCAGTGAACCACAGGTGCTGATCGTCTCTAATGCTGCACGATCAATTTTAGAAAGACTAGGGTGGATTACATATTTCATGAGGATGCAACAACCCCATGAAGTAGTGGCCACCGAATTTTTATTGAACTTACAGGAAGGATCCTCCATGGTCAGAGGAAGGCAGATAGCCGTATCCGACGAGATAATTGCAGAAGTGTCTGGCATCCCCACACAAGGGACTATTTGGACTCAGAAGAAGATTAGGATTCGAGAATCCATGAAGATTTTTCAAGATGATGGACAGACGTTAGTTATCAAAGGTAAAGGAGTCCAGCCAGCGTCATTAGGAGAACCATGGACATAGTTGGCCAAGATTTTGCAGGCTTACATAACGTGCGACGAAAGAAAGGATGCGGTAAGACCTCGCCACCTTAAGCTACTAGCTGTATTAAAACAGAAATGCACCATTAAATTTCCTGCATTTTTAAATTCTTTGTTGCATGATATTGCTCGTGGTATAAGAAAAGCCCAACATGTAGATATGGTGGTCAACCACCATTGTCTAATACGATTAATAGTGAGTCGTAGCCTTGCCAAGTAATAGACCAGCTGGGAAGAGTTAATATTTTCCATTGACGGAGGGTTAGCTTTACCCGCTCTAAAACGGAAGAGGATGGTCAGCTCAATAGCTGAGCCTTCTACTCACAAACAGTCCCTCTGATTGAAACGAAGTAGGAGGATGGTGGAAGGACTTCCGGGCAGCAGCAGCCAGCCCCTGGAATTGCACATCTCAAAGGAGGAAAAACCTCCACAATTGGAGGGAGTAAGCCCTCGTACTGATGAGGAAGAAGAATTGGAAGGATAAATTCGCTACTCGGACGAAGAAGAAATAAGTCGCCATACCAGTAGTGAAAAACAATCCAGTGCAGAGGAAGGAGATAATTAGAAAGAAGAAATCGAAGTAAATTCTGAGGAAGAAGAAGTTGAAGGAGAAATTCGGTATTCGGATGAGGAGGAAGGAAGTTATCACACCTATGAGGAGGATGAAGAAAATCATAGCAGCAATAAGGATGAAATAGAACCTCCCGAAAATGTTATCGTAAGCCCTTTACAGGAAGACCAATTGGCCCAGATTTTGGCCAATATGAGTAATTTTGCACGACCTCATAGCCCCTTGGACCTCAATATTGATATTAATCAACTACCAGAGTACTCTGCTATCGATAAAGGAATAGCTGGAGAAATGTTGAATGAAACAGCAAACCCTAGCGAAGCTAGGGTTGCTTCTCCTGAGAGGCGTGAACAGGAGAAAGAGAACACCGAAGCTGGAAGCCCCCAAGAGACTGCAGAGTTAATTGAGAATAGGATTCCTGGAGAATTTAGCCAAGGGAGTATGAATGTAGAAGAAGAACCCCAAGGAGAAGAACAAGAAGAGAATTTTACTGAAGGCATGGCTAATATAGGCCAAAACTCTAGTGAGAAAACGAGTTCAGATAAAGGAGCGGTTGTTCCACTAAGAAAGAGGAGGAAAACAACTGCGATTGAGAAGCTTCGCAGGGAACGAATAAAGCTTCATAAACTAGTAGAACAACTCAGGCAAACCATTAGGGTTCTAAGAATGAAACAGATGCCTAAGTGAGCCCCTAAGAGAAGAAGCATTGCTATCAAAAGAGTTTCAAAAAAGAGAAAGGTGACTGCTAATAGGAACCCCCACATTACAGAAGAAACCATACCTAAGCCTAATTATGAGGATGCGGAGCAACAAAGGGCTGTTCCAACACAAGTTGTTCTAGAGGAACCTGTTCTAAGTGAAAATATGCAATCTAGCAGTCAGCACACTTTTAGTGATCCAACACTGGTCAAACTTCAAGAAGAATTGACACAGGCCTGAATAGAAAGGTAGAGATTGGAGGAAGATACTATCCCAAGAAAGAGATATCAGGAATTGCAGCAAGAAATGAGAATTATTCATGAAGCAGAAGCTTAAGCTCATGAAAAATGTCGGAAAGCAGAGGTAAAGGCTGATATGGTAATGAACCAACTAAAACTAGCCTACAATCAAATGGACACTCTCTGCTCCTTGTATACTGATGTCTTAGCCTGTAGATGCCCCGCCATAAACTATGCTTTTTTTTTACTAGAAAGATATTTAAAATTAAAGATCAAGGCAGTTAGGGCAGGGAAATCCATAGATCTAAAAACCATAGATGACTTTATATCATGCTGCAAACTTTATGGGATCAAAGTACAGCGTCTTTTGTGTGAATTTTACTTGCATAATCTAATACTTGAAAATGACTGTGAATCAAACCCTAGCCCTTTTATTGGAGATGTTCAGTTTCAGGCATTCATTTCCTTTGTTGTAAATCAATTAAAATAGCTAAAATCCTATAACACCTTTCAAAGGCAGGAAAATGAATTAGATCTGTGGGTCAAAAGTGAACCTCAGGACCCACTTCAATTTTGGGCTAGACATAAAAGTTTGATGACAAAGGAAGGCGTTACCCAAACCCTGGGGCCTGTCCACAAATCAATCATTTTGAATGGAACAGACTATTTTTCATCCATTAGGAACCAAGCTTATATAGCAGCCAAGGTCCGGTGGAGAACCTCGAATCAGAATGTGCAAAATATGGAACCATTTAATTATAGAAACTTTGGGCTAGCAGCAGACCGCTTGATTTCCTATAGCCATCTCGTTTTAAAAGAAGGACCATACTGGTTAGGATGTAGGTTCCGCAGCCCTATTACATGGTACCCTGCTTCGGACTACAAAGTTATTTATGAACTTCCTGAAGGACAGACAGAACATGTTTTTGAGGAATTAGCTGCATTACGTGGTTTTAGGCCTATTGATGACAAACCTTATTCGGCTTATTCTTGTACTACTCTTCATGTGAACTATAGTTTTCATGAGGGCATGAAAAAGATTAAGGAGGGGGGTATGTTGGGCAGTGAAAGAGGTATGAAATTACTATGTATTTACTCATTATTTTACCATATATATGCTCCTGTTTGCCTTGGAAAGGTAATTTATCATAAGAATTACAATAGAATCGGAAAGGTTTATGTTTAGTACAAAAATATGACTAAAGGTTACTTTTTGATTGACAAACAGGAATTCGACGAGGTGAACAGTTGTACCAAAGGCGGGGTTGAACATAATCTAACTGCTGCTCCATCAGTGTTGAACCATATCTAGCCAAATGCAAGGAGATCTGAACGAATAGCCCAGAAAAGGCAGGGGACAGCTCGGCCTCGGTCAGAGTAAACAAGATGATGACTAAACAAAGAGGAGCGAATCCCTCAGGATCCTTCGATCCTGAGGGATCGTTGTTCAAACTCATCTTATTCCTTGATTTGTCCATTGAGATTTGATATATAAATCAATGTCCTTTAGTGACAAGAGGACGGGTGTTGTTGGAATCAGTGAGTTCGTCGAAAGGATGTACATTTAAACATTTCCTCTGTAATACAATGTTTTATTGACTCTCGGTTTTAAGATTCATTGTAATACTTCATGTTGGTTTAATATAAGACACACGCTTCATCCATCTTCTAAAGTTCTGAATTAGCCCAGCAGTATTTCACTGGCGCTAAGGGCCCGGCTCTAGTGGAATCACTTCGCTGTTTGTATTTTTAATCCTTGCTGACTGTCATGTGAAGTGTGTTTAATGTTTGTTTCAATTACGGAACTGTTTTATTGTTGTTAGATCAAATATAGAGTCATTGTTGTTTCATCTTTTACAAGAAGCACATCTGCCATTCGATTATCTTGTTATTATCATAAAGCTTTGATGTTCTGTATCTAATTTAAGTTGTTGTTCCATTAGTTTATAATTTTGTATAATTGGTTGTTGCGTGGTGAGTGGCTATCGACAGAATTAAAGCATGGAAATCTAGTTGCTTGAGTATGTTAGAATTGTAATTTCTTTTCATTTCATGTTGTTGTTCTATTTCTGTTCATTGTTTATTCATAGTCTTCGATTAGCAAACAGATGAGTTATAGTTACATGCTGCTGTTCCTTTCTGGATTGCGCTTCTTTTAAGTTGTTTTCACTGAATCTGCTTTCGTTTCGATTGCTTTAAGATCTCCAACTGTAGAGGATAGAGGTTATTGCTTCCAAGTCCCCAAATTGGTCATCTTGCATCGATTTCTAAGGGAAAGAGTTACTTCTACTGCATCCTTGATCGATGTTTTGCAAGATTGATGTAGTTTAATCTTTCCATTCATGTCACTGTAATTAGGTTTATTTACAAGCATTTGTTACTTTTGCATTTGATATTCTGTACTACATCTTCACAACATTTCTCTTAGATAATTGCAGCCTCAGACAGAGTACGCTCTTGAAATAAAAATTCGCTCTCGGATTGATGATTAATGTAGGCTAATTAGGTGTTCAAAAGATACCTTTTTATGACCCAACACGATGGTAAGTGACAATCTCTTTGGGGATACCAAAGTAAGAAATGACTTGGTTAAATAGAAACAAGGTTGTTGCCTCACCATCATTCACAAAGTAGGCATAAACTCAGCCCACTTTGTGAATTAGTATAACGTTACGATAATGTACTTATGACCCTTTTCTAAAGGCGGGTTACAAGTAGTATAATTAATACCCCACTTTTTGAATGGACCGAAAGTGACAACAGGAAAGAGCGGAGCTGGATGAGCGCACATATTCTGAGTATAGACTTGACAAGGATGACACTTTTTGACCACCTCAACACAATCTTTGAAAATTGAGGGCCAAAATTATCCTGCACGCAAGATTTTTTGGGTTGTACCAAGCCTAGATAAATGACCACCACAAGCTCCATTGTGGAAATCATTCAACACAACCTTAGTTTATTTGAGATTCAAGCAGCATCTAAGGATCGAATCAACCCCGCGATGATATAGAGTGTCACTGATAATCAGATAAATTTTAGCTAAGTGACGCAATTTTCAACACTTGTCTTTCAAAAAAGCTAAGGGAAACTTCGCAGTCTGGAGATAAACAATGAGATCTCCATACCAAGGATCCTATAAATAAATGAGGAAAATATGTTCACCAAAGAATGAATCTTCATAAACAATCTCTTCTCCCCAGTGAAACACATAAATCAACTCCACAAATACCAAATATTTCTTGGATTTTTCATAAAGGAATTCAATATCAAACTCTTTAAAATGACAATCCATTGATTGTATTTGATGCAATCACTTGCCTGCTTAGAACAAATTGAAATGGATTAACTTCTACTAAAACATAAGTTTTGCAAAGAAGAATATAATGTCTAAGCCGCTAGACAGCATGGACAGTTTCCAAAGCTAATTTCTTGATTGGAGAATACCGGATTTCAGGACCCAAAAAGCCTCAACTAAGATAGTAAAGAACATGCTCGTAAAGAGCATCATCTTCTTGAACTAGAACGATACCAATGGTAGATTCTGCTGCAGCAAGATACAAGAGGAAGTCTCTGCTATAATCAGGTGGACTGAGTAAAGGAGCAAAGGTTAATGCCTTTTTCAAAGCATCGAACGAGCATTGAGGAAATTCATCCCAGAAGAATGGAACTCCTTTATTTAACAACCTCATTAATGCCCTTGTCACCTCGTCATAATTCACGATAAATATCCGTAAGAAATTGGCCTTACCTTGTAGACTTTGAAGCTAACAAATTAAATATGAGGGAGGAAACTGAAGTATTGCCTCAACCCTGAAGGGATCTACCTGAATCCCTTTTGTAGACACGATGAATCCCAACAACCGACCGGATGTGACGGCAAAAACACACTTATTAGGGTTCAACTGAATTTTATAATAACGACATTGTTCAAAAAATTGACGAAGGTGTGAAGGATGATCAATTCTCTTTCGAGAACGAGTAGATAAATCATCCAAATATGCTTCAATAATATGTTTGATGTTGCGGAAAGCATAGGACATAGCCCGCTAGAAAGTAGCTCCATCATTTTTAAGGCCAAAAGGCATCCTTTTGTAAGAAAAATTACCCCAGGGGCAAATAAAAGTAGTCTTATGCTGATCTTCAAGACAAATAATAATCTGATTGTATCCCAAGAAACCATCCATGAAGGAGAAAATCTCATTCCCCACACACTTATCAATAATTTGATCTATAAATGGTGTGGGGTAATTGTCTTTAGGACATGCCTTAATCAAATCCCTAAAATCAATGCAAACTCAGATCGTGCCTTGTTTATTGTCCACAGGAACTGGATTTGAAACCCACTCAGTTAATGGAACAAGGTATATGAAACCTACCTTAAGCAGCTTCTCAACCTTTACCTTGATAGTTGCAACCTTCTTAGGGTTTACTGGACGAAGCTTCTGCCATATAGGCTTAGCATTTTTGTAAGTCTTGATCTCATGTTGGACAATAGATGGATCTATACCAGGCATTTCCTCATAATACCAAGCAAACACATCCTGAAATTCTCGAAAGAGATATTTTTAAGTCTGAATCTCTTCAAAGGAACATTCAGCTTCAATGAAGACATTCTCAATAATGTTGGGATCTCTGGAGATGTTCACTGGGGTAGTAGTGGAAATGACAGCCACGTTCCCTTCAGAAAAAACATGAGCTGGTGATAAGGGGTTCAAAACTGGGTGAAGAGGACCAGAAGACTGAAGGCTAGACAAACTTATTTCAACTTCTCACAAGTTTGGTAGAAAATAGGACCGGTGATGCAAACAATCCCATGGTCTTTCTACACCATTCATTGCTTCAAGTATGGCCTCTTCAGATGGAAGAGTGGTATCAAGGAAATTCTAAGCAGAATATGAACTAAGAGTCCAAGTCGGAGCCACATCTCCATCTAACTCCTCCAGTGAAAGAGAAACTAGAATGGGGTCTACAGATTCAACAATAGATTAATAGGCAATATCAACTACAGACATAGGAAATTCCATTGCACCCACTTGACCTTCCTCTAATGTGGAGGTAGGAGAATTCAAGGTCTAAAGGTCTGAAAAATAATGAGTTCAAAATAACTTTCTTCGAGTAGGAACCCTGGAGGATGAGATAGAATGAATATGAACTGAAGGAGGCGGAAGATCAAAAGTACCCATCAACGATGTATACATCCCAACCCCCAAATTCTCAACAGGTTTCTTGGCATCATTCACCAAGGGTACAGTCGAGTCAGCAGATGCATTTGGATCTACAGGAGAATAATATATTTGATCAAGAGTGACAATCCTCCCTTCGTGGGGAAAACAAAAAATGTGAAATAATGAGGAAGCAATAGCATCCATCTCATAAATCCAATTTCGCCCCAATAGAAGGTTGTATTCTAGATTTTCATCAACTATTTCGAACTCAATATTGACATTTTTACCCCCAACACAGATGGGTAAAGATGGAACAATGCCATGTGGCCTGTGAGAATTACCATCAAACGCAGTCCGAAGTGTAGCTAAAGGTACAGTTGAAGGGGATCCACTATCCTTATAACATGAGATAGACATCACAAGCATGGAAGCACCCTCATCGACTATTGTTAGAAAGATATTGATCTTTCGATATGTAGACTTAGTCTGAAAATCCATATGATGAGGAAGTCTCTTTTTAAAAGTCAACATGTCAAATGTGATCATAAGAGAATTTTTTGGATCAACAACCCCAATGGCTATGAGAAATGCACTCCTTTATGTTTCACACGACTGGAGTACCTCTAACGCAGACATGGCACATGGACTTTGAGCCAAATCTTCTACAATCGAGTAGTTCTAGGCAACCTTGGAATTAGGATTGATCATCGTACACTTTTTAGACCCTTTCGGCATCCGAGTTATAGGCTCAACTATTGGCCTCTCAATATGGAGTGGCTCAAAATTACTAGGAGCACCTTTAGCTTTCGAAGACTCAGCTTCACCATAATCACAAGATCTTGTAGCGATATCAGCGTGAGCACTCATCATATATACATTTAATGAAGTTTCCCCTTCTTGGTTGCCCCTAGAGGGAGCCCCAGTATTTGAATTCGCGTCAGTAAGAAGTTTTTTCCCTTGGGGAAAAGGGTTTGTCAGTACAACCTGGGAACTAGAAGAACCCTATTGAGCTAATGAGCACTGAGCATCCTAAATTTTCGGGCAGAGGTGAGTAAGATGGTCTCTAGTGCATAACTTGCATGGAAACTTAACCTTCTTCTTATTGTCCCTATTACCATCTCCAACATGATCGTTGGATCTGTTTTCATTTCCCTTCCCAGCCTTGTCTTTCTTCTTATTATTCCATATCTTCTTCTTCTCATCAGATTGTTGATTTCCTTTAGGGTTAGAAGAATGCACAACATTAATAGTCAAGGGCTGAGAAGCAGTTTACACCGACGGTGTAGCCTGACCAGAAGGAGCAAATTGTATAGACAACTGCTGCAATTGATTTAGCAGGTTATCCATACCACTATCAATCGTACCGATAAGTTCGTTACCATGAGGACCTGGCTTAATTTTGTCTAAATCTAGCTTGGAATGAGGATCATCTGGAAAAATATTATTAAGGACCCTAGACTGAGAATAGATCAGTTCTAACTACCGAGCCCTAAATATAGCATGTTCCTCAGAAAATACCCCAGAAAGGGATACATTCTTTAATATTTCTGGCTGCAGATATTTAAGAAACCATTCGAGAAGGAACTCATTCAGAATTTGGGCATTGATGAGCCTCTTCCTTCTCCTCCATTCCTGAATATGATTAGAAATGTGAGTTGCCTTTTCCTACCAGAAATTGGCCAAGAGATCAGTCCCGACATCATAACGGACAAGAAACTGAAAATGGTTTAGAAACATAGTAGCCAACTCACCAAAAGTAGCAAAATTTACCCCTGACGGCTCAATGTACCATTTTGCACCGTTCCCAGTTAGGGTTCGTTGAAATAGCCTCAACCTAATTGAATCGTTGATAAGGGAGTTTGATGAAAACCATCATTGGAATATGGTGACATGATCAGTGAGATCATCACCAGTCTTCCCTTCAAACTTTGGAATGTATGAGCGAAGTTTAGTAAGGACCGAAGGCCAACCCAGACTATACCGAATAGGATCATTCATCAATTTCGATAGATATGGAAAGTTTAAAGTTTCGAATAAAGGTAAGCATGGAGGAGCTTGAGAATTCCATCCCCAGTAGGAAGGATTCCCAACATTTTGAAAAGAATACCTTGGATTTTTTGAGGTACTAGGTTGCTAGAGATTGTTCATACAAAATGTTAAGCCATAAGAGAAACCTTGTGACCCAACATTCGGAGAAGGACACCCTCCCATCGTAGGGTTACTATAAAAAGGGATATTCCCTCCAATTGAAGTGTTAAATGAAGAAGAAACCCCTTGGTAAGGGTACCAAGCATTGGTGAATGGAGAAAAACACTGAGAAGCACCTACAGAAGGGAAAGGAACATTCCCTTGCTAACCAGAGAAAAACTGACTCCCAACTCCTAACCCTATAAAAGCAGGGTTCCATCTTGAAAAAGAATTAGAGCTTTGACCTCCAATGAAAGGATTAAATCCTTGATTTTGAGAGGTGAAAGACAAAGATCCTACGGAAGCGTTTGAATGAGGAATATGCCCACTTCCAAAGGGGAAACCCTGAAATGAAGTTGATCCACCAACCATGGAAGGCATAGGCACGAAGATAATTGAAGCAACAGTGAAGGAGACAGAAGGAATCACACTAGATGGCATTCCAAAGGAAAAGGGGCTAGAATGAGAAGAAAATTCTTGGGTTCTTCCACTCGTAGACGAAATAGAGGCAGAGCCAAACATAACAACACTAGAAGTGATTTTTGAAATGGAAATAGTACCTCCTCCTTCAACTGAAAGAGGAGTATGCACACTTGCAGTGCTCATAGATGAAGTTGTGTTCCCAGTCATGGCCATCGAAAGAAAGGGATGAGGATAGGGGCTAGCTGGTCTCTGAGACTCAGGCCCAATGTACAAAATAATGTCTGGAAAACTGGCAGGAAGAGGATATGAAATATTACCAGGAGGTTGGGGAACCTCTTCGACTTCAACTTCTTCCACCAGAAACAAGACTCTAGAGATGAGTGGAGTAGTCCTCTATATAATACCACTAGTACTAGGACCACTTGCAGAAACAACAACCCCAGATGGTGGATCACTCTCCGTTGTGTTTAGAACTATTGGATGAAAATCACCCCCTGAATTGCTCCTACGCCTTCTTAAAGAAGGCTCAGCACTCGCAAGAGAAAGCCCACGAAGCCTCCTTGATCGACGAGGCGATCAGTCGGCCACTTTTAATAATTATGAGATTAATTAGACTCAAAAAATAAGAAGCTATGAAAATATAGGAGCAAAGAGCACACTCTATAAAAAGTCCCTAAGATACAGTCAATCAAGCAGCCTTCAGGTATTTCTGCTTCGGGTGATTAGGACCATACACCAAAATACAATCAAGCGGATAAAAGGATCTTCTGAAAATAGTTTGGGGTAACTACACCCTAGGCCTATTATCGAAGGTAACATAAATAGCTACGCTGACCTCCTGACAAAAGCCTTTGCCGGTGCAAGTACCTGAGCTTCGCAAGGGCACCCTCTAGAAGTATTAATGAAAGTGATACAACGTCTGCCTCAGGTACCATGGGTATTCCCCCCCGCAGTCACCTATGTGGTCCCTTGGAAAGGCAAGTAAGGGCACCAATCCGTATCGGAAAATGAGTGGAACAGTCTTAGGTCAAGATTCAGAAAATAGGAGAGGGGGTATCGCTCTTCTCTACCTTCACTATCCCTCGTGCTTAACTCTGTGGAGGTAGAGATTTTCTGGTCCACTTAACAGAATTGGATTTCACTCATTAATCAACTTTCTACATTTGACAGTTTTGAGTGGCCTTGGAGAGTTAACTCTCCACTCACATATTCCAAGGCTCTATGACCTAGATAATTGGTGTATAATTAATGTCAATACAAAAAACTTCTAGTTCATTTTAATTAGACCGCTTGATTTTAAATGGTTGTTACTTAAGTCACAAGTAGATGGAGATGAAACTGATGACATTTTTCGACGCAAAAGAAATCAATGAAAACCTACTACATGAAGATGAAATAATTTTCTTTTGATGAAAATATATTTCTAAATGGGTTCTATGAAGCTATTAATAAATAAAAACTTGTTTTTTATTTTCAATTATCACTGTTCACACACCTCAGAAAACTATCAAAAAGACTAAAATGCTTCAGTGCAACTAATGCAAAAACTACCAATGGCATGCAAATCCTAGGACTACTCACTAAGGAATCAAAATAGATTCTAAACGAGATTGGTTCGATTACTTTGACAGACAAGAAAGGAAAGTCCCAACAAGAACTACTTTGCACACAATGATGCCAAAACAAACTTTATATAAAAGAGAGAGAAAACCAAACAATTACTCCTTTCAAGACCAAGGAAATGAACCAAAAACGAGAAACTAGAAAATTGCCTCAAAATGGATGAAAACCATAAAAAGAAAACCAAAACAAAAGCAACATAAAACAAAGATGTTTTTTGGATTTTCACTTTTAAGGAAACAAGAAAGTTTCAATGAGACAAGCACAAAACTACCAAAGGTCCAAAATCAAGAAAATGAGCCAACAAGGAGACTTCAAAATGCACAAGCCAACTATGTCACTTTCGTAGCGGGACCCAAACAAACAAGAAGAAGTAACCAACTCAAGAAATTGAATCAGAATAGTAGCACAAACTTCCAGCAAAAAAAAAACTTCAAGAAACCAAGCAAAGGAGACTTCAAGATTCACTAGAAGGCTAATCTCAAGAAACAAGAAAACCAAAGAAGTCAAGAAGGAAAAAAAAAAAAAGCGAAGAAATGCATAAGGAAAACACGAGCAAACAAACAAAGGCTCACTATTCTGAATGGTCAGAATAGTCAAGGACTCCAGAAAGAAGTCCTGGTGCTACAACCACAATTGAGACTTCACCAAACAAGCAAAACCCTAGAATGACTAGGTCTTCATATGAAAATAAAAGGAACTGACATACAACCACAATAATCATAGTTTAGACACCTAAGAGGTTCCACATGGATGACCAAACAGACAGGAAAGACTTACACAGCCTCAAAATTTACTAGGCATATGCGGGTTCGTTGTGTGCAACACACACGCGATTGTAACCAAAGAAACACATGTATACGCAGGTTATTTTGGAGAAAAAATTAGGCATACACGACTGTGTACAGATGAACTAGCATATAGAAAATGAAATAAGCAAAAATGAAAAACCCAGACCTGATCTAGAATATCAAGACTTCTACCTGGTTAGGAAAAGAACCTACTAGGCTGAAAAATTGATTAAATTGTCAGGGAACCCATAAGAAAGATAAAAAAAACCCAAACTAGGAATTACATGGATGTAATCCCCAGTGGAGTCACCAGTTCTGTTACGAGAAAAACTACCTTAAGGCCTGGGTTGAGGGATCTAATAGAGCGGATGGCATGTCATCACAAGAAGCACTCTAATTATCAGTTTTTATGCTTGAACTAGAACTATGAGGATTGTGTACCTTACCCATTTATCCTTCATTTGAGGTTGATCCCGTAGGGTGAAAACCCTCTGCTACTCCTCGTGCTCCAAAACCTGTAAATCAGTCAAAAAAAGATTACACAAACTAGTTTCACAACATATACTAGCTGTCAGCATGTTAGCATATATAATCTCATAGAAATAACATGAAATAAACCATTCAAGATCATTAAACATGTGTAGGAGACATATAACACAAAGACATCAAGATCAGGACAATAATTCTTTTAATGATAACATGTACAAAGAAAGTGGAGATATCACCTAATATTTTCCACGACCTTGAACAAAATTGTGCTCCGGATTTTTCTAGCCATAGCCTCACAAAGCTTCTTCCATAAATGGTGCACAAAGGATGTCACATATAATGGGAGCAATCATCACAAAGAAACAATTGTTTCTAGAATCTGGGAAGTGCAGGAGGCACAGGGAAAATATCAGACTTGATCGGGGCTATAACGGGCTATAATATCAATAATATTCTCTCTCTCCTCCCTTAGGCCATTCCCTTGAGGTGTATTTATACTTCCTCAAATTATTTTTTTTAGTTGGGGAACAGTTAGGCCACGAGCTGGGGTTGTTAAGTTACAGGAAGAACTGTAAACCTTGCCTCTTTAATAGTGGAATTATATATATTTTAATATTTTAAATAGCATATGCGAGTCAACTATGGATGGACCCATGTTTGCACGTGAAAAAAACTAGGCAAAGTCGTGTATGGATTTTAAAATATTGTTTTGTAATAAGTTTGATAAAGTCTGAATGAAGGGCTACCCAAGGCCAATGCATAAGTCATCAAATATATAGAGGAGATAAATGATGCTATAACACTATGACACTGGTTGGCTGATGGGTATACTATAACTTGAAAGAGGCACAGATGGGAAAATGGATGGACACGTGGTGGCTTCCAAAAATAAATTACCAGCCTCACATTAACACAATTCAAAAAGGTTGGTTTACATTCAATTTCAAATCCCCATAGAATGCAACCCAAATTGCGGAAATTCTGAGGGTACGTGGGCAGGGATAATTAACACTACAATGTTGGAAATTCATATTTGATCCATTCACTAAAAATCCAAGAAGTAACATCATTTGGATGAAGCTCCTGGGCCGACCCTTGGAATTATGGACAAGGAAGGAAATAATGGATATTACAAACACCATTGACAAGCTCTAATACTTAGAAGATAGATGCTTAGGGGGCAAGAACAATCACACATCGTGGGTTCTCATTGAAAAATATTTTATAGGGGAACTTCCATAATACATTAACCTATATTGGGGGCCATTCTCACGAAAGAAGATCATCGACTTCTGGGCGGTGCCCTTCAAATGCCGATGTTGTCATAGGATGGGACACCCAATGTCCAAATATCCAAATCAATATGTCCGGAATTCTCGCTCTCAATTGGATGTTGATGGAAGATGAGATAATTTCAAAGAAAACAACACCATAATTCATAAAAAATACAGGTGATCCATCACACCCTCCTCCATCCTCAAAATCCCCTGCCCGAACCAACATCCTGACATGAACTCCATCTTCCTTGTTGCCTAACATTCTTGTCCACTTGAATCCTCTACCCCAACGCTCCACTCACAGGATGTTACTCACTCGCCCCCACTCCATTAACCCGATTGATATGCAGGAGTGCAAAATAACACAAATATAAACATGGACACAAAGATTCAACAAAAATATAACTTCATTTCATTAATATCAAAGACTAAAATATTCTTATATACATAATGGAAATAAACTATCTTGGGTGATGGTAGCTTATCTTTGAGAAGAGATATGGTGGCTACATGCCTTTGAACTGTGTTACAATGTGTCTCGAAGGCCTATTTATTATTGAGAAACAATTGAAAACCCTAAACATCCAAAAACCTAACCCTAGGAGATGAAGCACCAAAAGTATGGGCCCCGTTTGGGTAAATTGGTACATCAACTTCTCGGGGAAGTAGCTTTGGCATACGATATTTATTTGACTCGCACAATACCTCATTAGAAATATATATGTGAGGAATACAAATTTCAAGTCACTAACATCTCTAAAACACCCATGATGGCCCCAAGTTTCCCAAAAAACGTCGTTTAGGGCCTCAAAATGGCTCCAGAAGTTTTAGACCCGAAAAACTACCAAAAATAGTAAATTGTGCTACAATTAAGGAAACTACAAAACTGAAAGAAACAATGGTGGGGGTCCAAGTGGAATATGTAGGTAGCCACCAATATCCACCTAGATCAGTCTGTTGGGGTTCCTATGTTTTGGTAGATTTGGCAATACCAAAAGATAAGACAACATCAAACCACTTTGGGACCTCAGGATCTAGCCCTCCTAGGTCCAGAGAGGGATCTCTCTATAAAAGGAAAAGAATGATATATCTTTGAGGCTCAATATGAGGTGTTAGGCTAGTTATGAAGCACAAGGGTTTTTAAATGATTTGGTTGGTTGTTGGGTTGGAGATCATTAACTCAGAAGGTGATGGAAAGAAAGGAGCAAAGTAGCAGGATGTTTTGGCAAAAGAAGATAGGTCAAGATAGTGCCATCCATTGGGCTATGGAGTCATGAAAGGGGATTACTTGCATAGAAACAACCCAAGGCTTCCCTAGGGTAAGTAATCTATACCAAAGGATCTTCTTAGATAGATGATGAATGGAACAATAAGGAAAGAAGGTGAAAGAAGGAAAGAAACCCAATTTTTGTCTATAGATCAGGTCAGATGTCATTTAAATCTGGACCTACTTTGACATACTCAAAGGCAGCTTTCAATGAGGACACAAAGGGCAGCTTGAAGATCAGACCAGAGATAATTTAACTCCAGGCCTGCTTTAGCATGCTCCAAGGTAAAACAGAGATAAGATTTAATACATAACTACAGTCTATAAATCAGAGAAGGACTTTTAATCATCCTTGCTTTGACACCAGCTAGGACATCCAAGCAACAAACCCGAATTCATACATCAACTAGCAGTGAATAACAGCTGCTACACTGGTTAAATTACATGCATTTTCTCTTAGATTCACAATCAACAGAAAACATCAATGGTAGGGAGAGCAGAAACATAGGGTACCATGCGAGGGTATATCCTATGCCAGATTTTTGATGCGTACCGGAAGACCAATGAACAACATGAAAATGTAATAAAACAACGTGATAAGAAAAACATCACCCGTAGTAATAGACCGGGATCCTGTGAAATGCTTGATTAATTGATGTGCAAAACCAGTCACATACACTGATCTCAATGGCTGATTACAGTCCAAACTTTCTTCTCCCATCCTACTACATTACAAACTACTCTGCTACTCCTCCCAACAACTGTTCTAACAGTCGAATGAATCCATACAACTAACAACAACAACCTTTACAATATGTTTTATGGGGTTCTTATAGGAGAATGAGTAATAGTAGGAGTAGATGTACATTTAATTGGTTCATTAAGACAGAATGGGGGGAAGTGCTCACGCCCATACTGCTTAATGTTTCTTCGTCGACTATGTGTACTCTGTAGTCTGGCTCAGAGATATCTGTCAGGTCGATATTGACCTTGGATGTGTTCTTGAAGTCCTTCTAGCTTTTTGGAACTCTGCGCTGCCTTCTGGAATTAGTGACCTGGATCGAAGGGTCTGCAGGCCTCTCCATACGTCCATAATTATTGTCTGACAGTCTTCAAGAAGCTTTTGTCAGTGAAATACATTTAAGGGCTCGAGGAGGCATGGATACTTCCGTAGGAAGGTGTCCTTTTGGAGAAACAGTGCTCTGCTGACATTAAACAAAGATATGGCTTTGTTTCATGTGCTTAGACCTTATCAGGCCTCTTAATATTCTTCATGCTCTAACTGTGCCTCTGTCCTTTGAACATGGATTACAATCATTGATCTTTAATAATAAGAGTTAATCCTTTAATCCGCCTCTGCTGATACACTTTGCTACTGCTAACTGTCTCTCTGTGCTCTGAGTCACAAGTGATTGTGGCTAGAGACGGAGTAAATTTCTCACTCTCTAAACCCTGCAAAATGCGAATAAATCTGTTACAGAAATCCAAGGGAGCGAGGGAAGGATGCTATGGAAGCCTGTGGAACTATGGTGAAGCAGTGGAGAACAGTGGGAACTGTGGAAGAATGGTGGAAGAATGATCTTTAGTGTTAAATACTAAGGTTTAGCCCTTGGCTGAAATACAAAGGAAAGGGGCCAAATGAAATGAAATCAGGGCCTTTGGATGGTGGGACCAGGCGTGGGCGGAGGGCGATTAGGTATGAAACATCGGATCTGGATTGAATGGACGGTCATGATTGGATCGGAGGATCGCAATCAGAAGGGATGGAGGGTGGCACCATTTAAACTTTGCGATTGGCGGTCGAGCGACGGTGCGATGGTCGTTGGATCAAATGGAATCGACAGCGGAGATTACAATCGGGGATCGGAAATCGAAGGAAACAAGAAGCAGTGCATCAAGTTTTTCCGATTGCGATTGGAGCAGTAGATGCGATTACGCGCTCACCGTCCGATCTGAAAGCAGATCGACGGTCTACAGTCATTCGGAGGGGTAAACAGAGAGGGGCGATGGGCACACGCGGGACAAACGTTGACCATTAGATCCGTGTAGATCTACGTTCGATATCGCAGCGAACGAAGCCCAATCGCATCTACTGCCCAATCGCATCGGGGATTTTAAGTTAAAAAAGAAATGTGCTCGCCCAAAACCTCCGATTGCGATAAGTGCCCGGCTTAAGCGCTTGGTCTCAGGCGTAGGGCATATGGGGAAGTGGTTTGAGGGGGGCTGGCCGAAAGGGGCTTAACCCGTTATATGTTAAATGGATGATTTTAAGCCAAAAAGAGGGCCTTTTAAGGCTTAAAAGGGGTTTCGATAGAAGGAATAAAGAGTGTTTAAGACCGAATAAAGGTATTATAAGGCTTAAAATGGGAGTTAGGGTGATTTTAAGGGGTTAATGAGGAATTAAGGGAGGGGGGAAAAGGTGAAGAAGCAGAGGTTTAAATGGGGATGAGATAAGAGGGAAAAAGGCATTTTTGGGCATTCTTCTTCACAACAGGGAGGCTTTAAAACTGGAAACAGCAGTGAGGGTTCATCAAAGGAAAAAGGCACAAGGAGGCTTCAAGGGTGATGTGTTTATAGAGGAAATGCATGCCTTGAAGGCTCAAACAACATTTTAGCCCCCTGTTTTCTTGTAAAAAATTCATAGGGGGCTAACACAGTACTCCCCCCTTAGGAAGCAATGTTCCCCATTGCGTTGATTTCCTCCATGAGTTGAGGAAACTTCTATTGAACTTGGTCCTTGGTGAGCCACTTGCCTTGGTGCAAGAGTTGGCCATCTTTGACAACCTGATACAACTCGATATTTTATTGGCAAGTGCTCTTGATTTGCGTGTCCATGATCTGATCAGTTGTGGCATGTTCCATGCATTCAGGGTTTAGTTTTTTTGGTGTGTGTTGTTCTGCAATTTCTGATGTGTCTAGTAATGGTGGAAAGTATGGCCGAAGGCGGTCCACATTGAATGCTGGGTGCAAGCCAAGGAATGGGGGAATTCTAAGCTCAAAATCATTATTTCTGATGGCCTTGAAAATGGTGTAAGGACCATATCGAAGTGGTCTGAGCTTCCGATGAGCTTCGGTTAAGTGTTCTTTCTACAAATGCAACCAAACTTTATCGTCCACCTGAAACTTGTGTGGCACCCGATGTTGATCATGTCACTGCTTGTACATGGCAATAGAATTCTCCAGGATGTCATGAACCTGCTGAAAAAATGTACTGTATATGTTCAATAAATTTTGTTGCTTTACCAGCCTCAGAAAATACATGTGTGGATTTTGTATTTGTAGTCGCATGAGGTATGACAACATCAAGTAAACACGATTGTTGAAATTGTAGACCCACTTGAAAGGGATTGTGACCAGTCGAGCTATGGAGAGCTTTAATATAATTGTGTTGAACATAGGGAAGACTCTCAACCCAAGTTCATGGATTCTTTGAGTTGTACGTGCAGAGTATGTGCATCATCATCATGTTGATGACCTCTATTTTTCCATAGTGTCTACGGATGAAAGGAAGTCGACTTGGTGAGCTTGGTGTCCAATAGTGTCTAGAGGCTTGAACAAAATGTGCTTAGGAGCCTGCTATCCCAAAATGATATAATGGTCTACAGGATCCCAAAATGTACCCACACTTGTTCAAAAAAGAGTTTGGCAGTGTCCTCTGCTATGATACTCTTTTTGCAGGCTGCCAATATAGCCATCTTAGAAAATATGGCAATGTTGAGATTCAATAAGAAGATCCTAGTGAAAATTATGCACCTACACTAGGAAGGAGCCTCATGCTATTTTTAGGTGGATGTCTATTTCTAGATGAATGAGAAAATTTTATTTATAGATGAGGTCTATTTATAGATGTATGTGCAAGTTCTATTTATAGATTGCATGTCTATTTATAGATGCATGTTAGTTATTAGTATCCCTTGATATTAGTTGGACAATAAACAATAAATTATTCTCAATGAGCACTTGGAAATAATTAACTGAAGTGGCAAATCAATTAGCTATAGGAATTTCGAGTTGAGTGGTTGGTTGGTTGGACATGCAAGTGGACTTAGTTTTAACTAAGTGATTCGAAGTTGTAACAGAGTTGGAAGTGTAGTTATGAAAGTTGTAAAGTAGTTTAACTCAGTTAAGTGATTTAAACTCAGTTGTGCTATTTGTAACTGAAGATACACTAGTGAGAGATCAATTGAATTAATTATTAATTAATTCACAATCAGTGGCCTCACATGCAACTAAATATTTACTACTATTAACTACATGCATGTCAGATCCAGTGGAGACCCAGTTCAGATGTAGGTGGAAGGGACAATTTGACTATCAGTTGTGACATTAGTGTTTGCACACATGCGACCACACACACATTGGAGATTCCAATGAGGATTACGCAGTCAAGGCAAGAAGGATTCCATTCATTCAGGGATTTCTATTAGTTGGGATTGCGCAGTAGAGGTAGGTTGTCTGGAGGCGGTAAATTGGCTAAGGAACTTGAAAATTTTTGTATGACAATGTGAGACAATTGTATGATGTACTGAGAGCTCTTGGAATGGAGCTTTGTATGAGATGGTTTCATGATCCATGATATATACATAATATATGATAGTGGGGTTTTTAGCTTTATTCTTTCTTGGTAAAAAAATAAATAAATTAAATAAATAAATAAATAAAAATATCTGTGTTATGTGTGATTGATCTTTCTTCATGATATTGTGATTGTCGATTGTGTTTTAAATTCCGCAAAGATTTTGTAGAAGCGATTCTGTATTTAAAAATGGCATATAATTGTTAGATCAAGAGAATCTAGGCAATACATATTTTGTATTAAATTTCTACATGGTATCAGAGCATAGGAGATTGAAATTTTGAAGCAAGAGTTGAGTTTGTTGGTGGAAAGAATTCAAATTTGCAGAAATACTTTCTTGGTGCGACATCTGATTCAAGATCAAAATGGATTTCAACGGCTTGAGGATAGAGTATGGACTCAAGGGCAACTCGAACTACATTTCTTGGAAGGACAAGATGGAGGCGGTGTTGGAAGATATTGGCTTGAAGGAATTCATTGATAATGATGTTCCTAAGCCTACTTCGTCAGATGCTGCCAATCTTGATACATGGAAAAAGAAAGTGGAAAAGGCGAGGAGGATTCTGTTGGAAGGTGTATGAGACCACATTGTCTCAAGCCTTCATGGGAAAGCCACACCATATACTATGTGGAAGGCTTTGACGGATCTTTTCCAAAGCAGCAGTGACCATAGGAAATTGGTGCTCAAAGATAAACTCAGTAAGATCAAGATGGAAAAGGGCGACAACATTCCAAAGTATCTCACGAAGTTTTTCCAATTTCGGGATGAATTTAGGAGTGTGGGAATAACTGTTGTTGATTATGATTTGGTGATCTTGGCTATCTTGTGACATCCTAAGAGTTGGCATGGTTATAAAGACTCTGTCAATGGATGGGAAAAATTGCCGGATTGGGAACAACTATGGTCAGATCTGGTGCAGGAGGAGTTCAGGCAGAACACCAGAGATGGCTCTTCATCAAAGCATGATGATGAAGAGGATTGTGCTTTGGCTGCCAAGGCGAAGAAGGTGAAGGTGAAGAAATTCCATTCTAAATCCGAGTCTAAAGTCAAGAAGTTGGATTTTTCCAAGGTGAAGTGTTTTCACTGTCACAAACATGGGCATCTCGCTACTAACTTTCCGCAAAAGAAGAAGAACAAGAAGGCTGCTGAAGCTGCAGCTGGTGAGGCCCTTGCCTCACAATTTTAACTTGACTTCTCTTTGATTGCATGCATGGTGTTAAGTGAATTGGGATCAGTGTGGTATTTGGATAGTGGCGCTTCCTTCCACATGACGAGAGATAAGGAGCTTTTCAGTGAGTTGGAGGAGAAATATCTCCAAATGCATATAGAAATGGGCGACGATGGACGACACAGTGCGATTGGAATTGGTACCATTACCTTTTAGAGGGAGTCAGGTAAATCATTTCAATTGAAAGATGTTATGTATGTTCCAAGTCTGAAGAAAAACTTGGTCTCAATCGCAATGTTGGAGGACAGAGGCTATGACGTTGTTTTTCAGCGATGGAAAATATTTCCTGCGACATAAAACAATGGGTCAAGCCAAGAGGATAGGGATTCGAGTTAAGAATATCTACAAGTTGGAGGTAGATGGTTGCATTGCCATGATGGGCAAGGTGGAAAAAGCGGTGAGCCAGGATGAGGGTGAATTATGGCATAAGCGATTGGGCCATCTTCATCATGGAGCCTTGAAAGTCATGCACCAAATATCTACTGGACTTCCAATGGGAACACTTGCTCAGTTAGATCATTGCAAGGGTTGCACCATGGGGAGGTATGTAAAGTCCACCTTTCATGAAAAGGAGAACCATGCTTCGGGGATCCTTGATAGAGTTCACATAAACGTGTGTGGACCATTCTTGGTTGCTTCAACAGAAAAACATAAGTACTATGTTATTTTTGTTGATGAATTTTCTCGTAAGTGATGGATCTTCTTCATGCAGAAGAAGGATCAAACATTCTCAAAGTTCTGTGAGTTTAAAGCATTGGTGGAGAAAGAATCAGGGAAGCAAGTGAAGGCTCTGAGGAGTGATAACGGTGGAGAATACATCTCTAAGGAATTCAAAAACTTCTGCAGCAAAGAAGGAATTCGAAGAGAACTCATAGCGCCTCATAACCCACCGCAAAATGGGTTCGCAGAGAGGAAGAACCAAACGATCGTGGGTGCAGCACGAGCGATGTTGCATGATCAGGGCCTACTAATGCATTTGTGGCCGGAAGCATGCAACACTGTGGTTTATGTGAAAAATCGTTGTCCCCATACAGTACTTGGCATGAGTACACATGAAGAATATTTCACTAGTAATAAACTGGATGTTTCACACTTTAAGATTTTTGGCTCATCTGTTTATGTGCATGTAACCAAGGACACCAGGAAGAAGCTGGAGCTGACTGCTGAAGTTGGGATATTTGTGGGGTACACAGAAACATCCCATAATTATCGTGTGTATTTTCCAAACAGTCAAATGACTGTGGTGTGACAGGATATAAAATTCGATGAGGGGAAAGCCATGAGGTTGTCGCTTGAGAGGGAGCTAGACTTGCATGCGGAGGAGGCACTGTTGATTCCCAAAGATGAGTCTCTATATGTGAATCAGCCACAGGAGGAGGTTCATGGAGTGGAGGAGTCCACTCATGCAGAGACAACCATTATAACTATCAGAAGGCGTACCATAGAAGCTGGTAGGCTGAGACTTGATGCTACACATAAGGTAGGAGCCCCTACTTCACAGCACAGACAAAGATAGTCTCCTAACCAATTTACTGGATACATGGCTCTCATGAGAAAATGTATTGTGACTAAGCCATCTTCCTTTCAAGAAGCAATGCAGGAGCCCACATGGGTAGATGCAATGGTGGAGGAGTATGACTCCATTGTCAAAAATAGTGCTTGGGAAATTGTTCCAAGGTCGGTTGATAAATCAGTGGTAGGTTCAAGATGGATATACAAGGTAAAGCAAGTTTTTTATGGGAGTGTGGAGAAATACAAGGCCATATTTGTGGCCTTGGGCTTCTCATAGATCGAGGGGATAGATTATGAAGAAACATTTGCACCTGTCGCAAGGTATTATTCCATAAGGACCATCCTTTCTCTCTCAACGTAGATGGGCTGGCGCATTCATCAAATGGATGTGAAGACTGTGTTTCTCAATGGTATCATTGAGGAAGAGGTGTACATAGAGAAACCTGAAGAATTTGAGATCTTCAGCAGCGAGTCGCATGTGTGCCGACTCAAAAGAGCATTGTATGGGCTGAAGCAAGCACCCTGTGCTTGGTACACTCGAATAGACAGCTATTTCACCAGACTGGGCTTCACCAAAAGTGAAGCGGATGCAAATCTATACCAAATTTTGGTGGAGGGTAAGATTTTAATCATTTTTCTTTATGTTGATGATTTAATATTGACTGGTGATGAGCAGCTGATACACTCATGCAAAGAGGACCTTGCAAAGGAGTTCGAGATGAAGGATATGGGCCTCCTTCATTATTTCCTTGGATTTGAAATATGGCAGCGAGATGGTGAAATTTTTGTGTCTCAAGACAAGTATGCAAGGGAGATACTGGGTAAGTTTCACATGGAAGGCTGAAAACCCATGGATACGCATCTTCTAGGAGACTGGAGGAAAGAGGATGCTACTTCTGGAGAATTAGTGGATGCTACAGTCTATCGACAGTTAGTGGGTTCGCTAATGTATTTAGTGAACACGAGACTAGACATTTGCTATGCGGTTAACCAGCTGAGTCAAGCAATGGTTAAGCCTACCAAGCTCTTTTGGAAGGCGGGCAATAATGTCCTCAGATACTTGAGGGGTACATCTGAGTATGGTTTATGGTACATACAGACGGATGAGGTGAAGTTGCATCACTTCACGGATGCATATTAGGCAGGCAGCCCATCGAAAAAAAAGAGCACATCAGGGGGGATCTTTATCATTCGATCTACAGCAATTTATTGGTACAACAAGAATCAGATATACATGGCACTCAGTTCAGCAGAAGCAGATTACATGGTAGTGAGTCAAACTGCATTTGAGGCTATCTGGATGAGAAATAACTTGGTTGGTTTGTTTGGTTCTCATTTAGATGCAACAGTGATTCATTGTGATAATCAAATTTGCATTAAACTCTCGATTAATCATGTGTTTCATAATATATCTAAGAAAATAGATATACGGTATCATCATATTAGAGATTTTGTGCAGAGGAAGATCATGTTGCTTCAGTACATTCCTACGGAAGATCAGGATGAAGATATTTTGACGAAGGTGCTCACCAAGAGAAAATTTGAATACCATAGAGACAGGATTGGGGTGAAGGATAATCCCTTTCTTGTTGAGAGGGAGTGTTAAGATTCAAGAATATCCTAGTGAAAATTATGCACCTACACTAGGATGGAGCCTCAAGCTATTTTTAGGTGGATGTCTATTTATAGATGCATGAGAAAAATCTATTTACAGATCAGGTATATTTATAGACGTATGTGCAAGTTCTATTTATAGATTGCATGTCTATTTATATATGCATGTCGGCTAATATTATCCCTTAATATTAGTTGGACAATAAACAATAATCTATTGTCAATTAGCACTTGGAAATAGTTAACTGAAGTGGAAAATCAGTTAGCTATAGGAATTTCGAGTTGAGTGGTTGGTTGGTGAGACACACAAGTGGACTTAGTTGTAACTGAGTGATTCGAAGTTGCAACAGAGTTGGAAGTGTAGTTATGAAAGTTGTAAAGTAGTTCAACTCAATTAAGTGAGTTAAATTGAGTTGTGCTAGTTGTAACTAAATATACACTAGTGAGAGATCAAGTAAATTAATTATTAATTAATTCACAATCAGTGGCCTCACATGCAACTAAAGATTTACTACTGTTAACTACATGCATGTCAGATCCAGTGGATACCCAGTTCAGATGTAGGTGAAAGGGACAATTTGACTATCAATTGTGGAATTAGTGGTTGCACACATGCGACCACACACACATTGGAGATGCCAATGAGGATTGCGTAGTCAAGGCAAGCAGGATTCCATTCATTCAGGGATTTATATCAACTGGGATTGCACAGTAGAGGTAGGTTGTCTAGAGGCAATAAATTGGCTAAGGAACTTGCCAATTTTTGTATGATAGTGTGAGACAATTGTATGATGTACTGAGAGCTCTTGGATTGGAGCTTTGTATGAGATTGTTTCATGATCCATGATATATACATAATATATATAGTTGGTTTTTTAGCTTTATGATTTCCCGGTTAAAAAAAAAAAACATATGTGTTATGTGTGACTGATATTTCTTCATGATATTGTGATTGTCGATTGTGTTTTAATTTCTGCAAAGATTTTGTAGAAGCGATTCTGTATTTAACAGTGGAATATAATTGTTAGATCAAGAGAATCCAGGAAATACATATTTTGTATTAAATTTCTACATTCCACGACCACGAATACACAGTCCTTACCATGATTGCTAGAAGGGAGGTCAAACATATAGTCCATGGAGATGGATTCCCACGGCTGGCTGGAATTAGGAAGAGGAATGTACATGCCCTGCTTCTTGATGGTTGGCTTGGAAATGGCACATGAATTGTAGGACCTGATATATTTTCCAACATCCAGTCAAGGTTTTGGCCAATAAAAGTACTTTTATAGTGCAACCACATTTTTCTCCACACCAAAGTGTCTTGCGACCCGACTGTAGTGCGCCTCCCAAATATTCTTGGCAAACTCACTTGAAGGAACACAAAGGTGGCCCAGATAGGATAATAATGCGTCATGAAGGTGGAAAAAATCGAGAACTTGATTTCCATCTACTAGAATCTTGTATGTGGAGGCTAATTCTGGATAATTTTTCTATATTTGCGGCCATCCAAAGGTGTTGTGGCAACAAGAGTTGAGAACAATAGTTAGTGTTACGACTGGGGGGTGACTGAGGTAGTATGCAACATGATTGGTGCTTGAATCCATTTTTGTATTTAATGTTCAAGTGGAATTGTTGCAGATATATAGACCACTTCTGATGGCAATCGTTCTACAACTTCCCTTGTGTCTATATAAACTGAAGAGGTTAGTGATCGGTGTGGATGACCGTATCCTTCCCCATAGTATAATCCTTCCATTGTTGGAAAGCCTAAACGATGGAATACATCTCTTTATCATAGGTGGGGTACTTCCAAATTGTATCAGAAAGTGTCTCACTATAATAGGCCATTGGATGCCCGCGTTGGGTGAGGACTACACCAATAGCATAGTGAGAGGTGTTTGTCTCAATTTCAAATGGTCGTTTTAGGTCTGGCAGTGTGAGTACTGGTGTACAGTAGAGGTGGTGCTTCAACTCAACAAACACCTTCTGTTGGGACTCAGACTAGGAAAAATCTTCTTTCGCCATGCCCTTAGTAATCTAACTCAAAGGCCAAGTTATATGGGAGAATCCCAACAAGAACCTCTAATAAAAAATTGCAAGGTGCAAAAAAATGTGGAGCTCTGTTAGAGTGATTAGGGTTGGCTAACAAAATATTCACATTTCTTTGTTATTTTTGCATGATATACTGCTTCATAGGTAGTTGAGATTTTCTTCAGGGATGTCTTTAGACTCCATGGTCTCCTAAAGACCATAGTTAGTGATCGGGATCACCGCTTCATGGGTGGTTTTTGGCAGGAGCCTTTTCGTTTAGTGGGTATTGAATTGACACCAAGTACCAGCTATCACCCACAAACTAATGGAAAGACTAAAATAGTGAACAAGTGGTTAGAAGGCTAGTTGAGAAATTATGCTTTAGGCCAACAGAGAGCATGGATGTGTTGGCTCCATTTGGGGGAGTATTGTTACAACACAACTTTTTATATGTCCATTGGCATGAGCCCATTTCGAGCTCTTTATGGGTATGATGCACTCTCATTTTTTGATGTGATGTTTGGGGCAAGAAAAGCCCCTAAAGAAAAGGAATGGATTCGAGAGAGTCAGGATATACTCCGAGCCCTCAATGACAACATTGTTTTAGCACAAAACCAGCAAAAAATGTATACAGACCGTGGTCGGATAGAGAGATAGTTGGAGGTAGATGACTTGGTCTATCTTCTTCTTCAGCCTTATAGACAAACTAAACTCAAGGATAAGGGAGATGAGAAGCTCAAACCTCGATTCTATGGACCATACAGGGTGATCCGTCATGTTGGGGAAGTAGCATATGAGTTGGAGCTTCCTGTTGGGAGCAAGATCCATAACATTTTTCATGTCTCATGCCTCAAAAAGGCCATTGGACAACATGTGGTTTCCAATATGGATCTTCCACCTATTGATGATGAGGGCCATCTAGTTTTGCAACCAGAGGCTATCTTGGATACTCGGGAGAGGCAGCTAAGGAACAGGGTGATCAAAGAATATCTGATTCAATGGAGGAATCATCCTAATGAGGATGACACTTAGGAAGGAGAGAGGATTTTGCAGCATCCTTATTTACTGTTGCTTGAGGACAAGAAAATTTTGGGAGGGGAGGACTGTAATATTCCAATTAGCTTATTTCTAGTTGGAATATTATATGTTGCTCTATTTTTCATTCTAGAAGAATAAATGGGGTAGGGAGAACCTTCAATCTCTTTAGTAGGAATAAAACACTTCGAGTTTGAATGTGGATCAGTCTAGGTAGGAAAAATAAAGTCACCTTGAGTGTGAAAGGGATAAATACATGTGGACTAGATCAAGGTTGACCAAATCAACATCGCTACCAAAGGAGAGAGTGGAGCTAGTGGGAACAGTGCAGTTTTGGAGGAGGAGTCTTTGCAAGGAAGAAACCTCATGAATGAGTGGGGCCAAGGATGAGAAGGCTCACCAAGAATAAAATGGAAGGGATGGAAGCCATGAGAGGCATTCATAATATTTTTTATGATTGATTCTTAAGTCTTCTTTCATACTTCAGCTGTTTAGCTGGGTTTGCTGCACTATTTAATGCAAGGTATTACCATGCAGGAATTCCACACTCTTTCTTGGAGATCTTGGTGCAGGGATCTAAGAGTATTTTGGGCTATATTTCCACCATCATACATTGGGTCAAGCAGCCACCTATAGCTACAGTGCAATCCCTTGTAGAAATTGCGTTATTTTTCATGGTGATGCAGTGGAAGGGTGAAAGCCCCTGTTTGTGAGCTAGTTTCCTATGGAAAGGATTAATATTTCTCACGGAAAGCTAGCAAGGAGTAGTTTCAGCCATTTATTTTATTTTCCAGCCATATGTATGTAGAGATGCGGTCAGACAGTGTTATTTTTAGTCATAGATCTGTAGATCTACTTTTTGTACCTCATGCTTTCAAGAAACCCTTGTCGGGTTATCTCAGGATTGTATAAAAGAGACTAGATCTCCATTTTCTCAGCTCTTCTGATATATTGGTTTCCATTTTGTCGTAGAAAAAACCCTCATGAAACTACCTTGTATTATGCTTCAAAAATTATGTGTTGCAAAAGCCATGGGGTTTGGGTGTTTTTAGTCTATATTAGGATAGGGAGATCTGTTTAACATAGCTAGAATGATTTGTTTCTGATCCCCTTCTATATTTGAGAGCTATAATACATAAAATAATGGATCCAAGTGTTGTTTCTCATTATTATAGCGTAATTTTCTGAAAAATGCATTTTTGGTATCAATATTGTTGATTTTCCTGAAAAGGAATATTATAGTGGTATCAAAGCTCTGATCTTGGCTCAGCTCGTGGGGAAAATAAATCTACAGCCATGGAGGAGGGGGAGATCCCAAAGCTCCTTCTTCAATCTATGTAAGACATTGCCAAAGATATCAAACAGATGAGGCAGAAGGAATCCCCTAAAGGGTTTCACCATGGAGAAAGCTCCGACACATCACATTTTTTGTGGGAACCAACAACAGCACAACCTTCTTCACAACGCTCTACTATGCCCAAATTCCTATCTTTGGAAGGTGAGGAAGGAATGCCCTTGAAGGAATAAACCCTTGGTGATTATTTTGTAGAATATGAATCTCAATCCCGCAGATTCAAAGAACATTTGAGCTTTCAGGGGTTTTTTTGGATCAAGGATGGTAGGATATCTTTCCATCACCATAAGAAGGGAGGGTTTATATAGAACTCAGATCTACAGCGCAGTTTGGGCAGATTGTTTTTTCCCTCTTATGATGGATCACCCAAGTGCACAGCTAAGGCTTGGGTAGATAAGTTGGACACTTATTTCCAACTCAACATAGTTTCTGAAATAGAGGCTGTCAAAATAGCAGCGCTGCACCTAGAAGATGAGGCTCATGAATGGTGGTTCCATGGGTTATATACACTTGGGCATGCTCATATCACTTCATATTCAGATTTCACCAGGAGGTTAGTAGAGAGATTTGATCCCAGGGATCCAGAGGCTCACTTTGTTGAGCTAACCAAACTCAAGCAAATGGGAGATCTAGAAATTTATATCTCTGGTTTTCTGAAGCTTTCAGTGATGGTATCTGACCTCACTATGAACCAGAGAATATGCATGTTTATTGATGGGATGGCTGAACCATTGCATGGGTTGGTGAAATCCACTAGACCCACTACACTCCAAGAAGCTATGGATTTACAACATACCTTGCCCAAGACCAAAGCACCCTTTCAGCAAAATATTTCTTCATGCTCAAAGGAGTATCAGGGGAGGACACCTCTTGACAATGATCAAAAGGATCTAGGGAAGAAAAAAATTTGTTTCACATGTCAGGAGCCATGGGTGCCAAACCACCAATGTGTTGCAGGGAAAGCACATTGCATTGAGATATTTTCTGATGAGGAGGAGAATACCAGCGTTGTAGTAGCAGAAAGAAGTGCACCTCCCACCAAAGATGTAGTAAAAGCCTTTGCTCCAATGGGAGGGGCTCTTGCAGCATTAATAGGAGTTCCCAAGTATCTAACTTTGAGAGTTAGGGGAACTATTATGGGACAAAGAGTATCAATTTTGGTAGACAGTGGGGCTACTCATAAATTTATTGATACACAGTTGGTACAAAGAAGGGGAATTCACATAGAAGATTTTGAGGGGTTCTCAGTTTTAGTTCTAGGAGCTAGAACCATGTAGTGTGCCAAATATGTTCTGACATTAACCATCACCATGGGGACCTACACATTGATAGACCACTTCTTTGTGGTTGATATTCCAGACACCAATTTTATATTGGGTGTCCAGTGGTTGATCACCTTGGGAAAGGTCACCATTGATTGGGGGACTTTAGAGATAGAATGTGATGCTTCCAGGGAAGGCATTGGGGCAGTATTGATGCAAGGGGGACACCCCATATATTTTGAAAGCTAGAATTTGATGCCACATGAGATACTATACCCCATATATGATAAAGAGATGTTGGCTATTATGCATGCTTTAGCCAAGTTTCGACAATATTTGGTGGGGAATAAGTTCTGAGTAAAGACTGATCATAATAGTCTCTGATTATTTCTTGAGCAGAAGCATCTTCAAGAGAGGCAACAAAAATGGGTGAGTAATATCCAAGCATATGACTTTGACATATAATATGTCAAGGGGAAGAATAATGTGGTGGCAGATGCTCTATCCAGGAGGCCAGCAGCGTTGTCCTTAATGAGCATAGATGCAGATTGGAAGGCTCAGTTGTTGGTGGAAAACTCCAAAGACAACTTTTCATGTGAAATACTAGATGGAGTGGTGACTGATGAGAGGTATAGAGTGATGGATGAGGTCATATATTACCAAGATCGGGTCTTCTTGACTAGAGATTCTAAGCTCAAGGAGAAGATTTTACAAGCATCACTTGATTCCCCACTTACAGGGCATCAAGGATTCACCAAGACTTATCGGGCTATTCGGGAGACATTCACATGGAAGGGTCTTCTTGCAGGATTATTGCAGCCACTCCCTATTCTGGATGGAAAATGGGAGAGTATTTCCATGGACTTCATCACTGGTCTACCTATAGTCCAGGGTAAGGATTGTATCTTTGTAGTTGTTGATCAACTAACAAAGTATTCACATTTCTTTGCTATTTATGCACGATATACTTCTTCATAGGTAGCTGATATTTTCTTCGGGGATGTGTTTAGACTCCATGGTCTCCCAAAGACCATAGTTAGTGATCGGGATAGCCGCTTCATGGGTGGCTTTTGGCAGGAGATTTTTTGGTTATTGGGTACTGAATTGACACCAAATACCAGCTATCACCCAAAAACTAATGGACAAGCTGAAATAGTGAAAAAGTGGTTATAAGGCTACTTGAGAAACTATGTTTCAAGCCAACAGAGAGCATGGTTGTGCTGGCTCCATTTGGGGGAGTATTTTTATAGCACAACTTTTCATATGTCCATTGGCATGACCCCATTTCAAGCTCTTTATGGGTATGATGCACTCTCATTCGCTGATGTGATGTTTAGGGAAATAAAATCCCCTACAGCAAAGGAATGGATTCAAGAGAGTCGGGATATACTCCGAGCCCTCAAGGACAACATTGTTGCAGCACAAAAACAACAGAAAATGTATGCAGACCGTGGTCAGATAGAGAGACAGTTTGAGGTAGATGACTTGGTCTATCTTCGTCTTCAACCTTATAGACAGTCTACACTCAAGGATAAGGGATCTTAGAAGCTCAAACCTTGATTCTATGGACCATATAGGGTGATTCGTCATGTTGTGGAAGTAGCATATGAGTTGGAGCTTCCTATTGGGAGCAAGATCCATAACATTTTTCATGTCTCATGCCTCAAAAAGGCCATTGGACAACATGTGGTTTCCAATATGAATCTCCGACCTATTGATGATGAGGGCCATCTAGTTTTGCAACCAGAGGCTATCTTGGATACTCGGGAAAGGCAGGTAAGGAACAGGGTGATCAAAGAATATCTGATTCAATGGAGGAATCTTCCTGATGAGGATGCCACTTGGGAAGGAGAGAAGATTTTGCAGCATCCTTCTTTACTGTTGCTTGAGGAAAAGAAAATTTTAGGAGGGGAGGACTGTAATATTCCCAATTAGCTTATTGCTAGTTGGAATATTATATGTTTCTCTATTTTTCAGTCTAGAAGAATAAATGGGGTAGGGCGACCCTTAAATATCTTTAGTAGGAATAAAACACTTTGAGTTTGAATGTGGATCAGTCTAGGTAGGAAAAATAAAGTCACCTTGAGTGTGAAAGGGATTAATACATGTGGAATAGATCAAGGTTTACCAAATCAACATCGCTGCCAAAGGAGAGAGTGGAGCTAGTGGGAACAACGCAGTTTTGGAGGAGGAGTCTTTGCAAGGAATCAACCTCATGAATGAGTGGGGCCAAGGATGAGAAGGCTCACCAAGAATAAAAGGGAAGGGATGGTAGCCATGAGAGGATTTCATAATATTTTTTATGATTGAGTCTTATGACTTCTTCAATACTTCAGCTATCTAGCTAGGTTTGTTGCATTGTTTAGTGTAAAGTATTCTCATGTGGGAATTCCACACTCTTTCTTGGAGAGCTTGGTGAAGGGATCTGAGAGGAGTATTCTAGGCTATATTTCCACCATCATACATTGGTTCAAGTAGCCACCTACAACTACAGTGAAATCCCTTGGAGAAACTGCGTTATTTTTCATGGTGATGCAGTGGAAGGGTGAAAACCCCTGTTTGTGAGCTAGTTTCCTAGGGAAAGGATCAATCTTTCTCCCGAAAAGATAGCAAGGAGTAGTTTGAGCCATTTATTTTATTTTCTAGCCATATGTATGCAGATATGTAGTCATACAATGTGATTTTCAGTCATATATCTGTAGATCTACTTTTTGTACCTCATGCTTTCAAGAAACCCTTGCCGGGTTATCTCAAGATTGTATAAAAGAGAGTAGATCTCCATTTTCTCAGCTCTTTGATTAATATATCATCTGATCTATTGGTTTCCATTTTTCTGTAGCAGAAACCCTCATGAAACTGTGTTGTCTTATGCTTCATAAATTCTGTGTTGTAAAATTCATGGGGTTTGGGTGTTTTTAGCCTATATTGGGCTAGCGAGATCTGTTTAACATAGCTAGAATGATTTGTTTATGATCCCCTTCTATATTTGAGAGCTATAATACATAAAATAATGGATCCAAGTGTTTTTTTCTCATTATTAAGCGTAATTTTCTAAAAATTGCGTTTTTTGTGTCAATATTGTTGATTTTCCTGAAAAGGAATATTACATGGAAGGAGATGCATCGCCTTTGCGTAGTCGTTGAACGATCTGGGAAAATTTGTCCATCATCGCATTCATTTTTCACTCGATGGATTCTTCGAGAAATATTTTTAAAGGATATCCTGCCCCCTAGTCTTTCTTCTCTTCCGCCATGGGAGGTCATTGGGGTTTTCAAGGTTGGTCTTGCAAAGGTTCGACTAATTCGAGCCCTAAATCCTTATATCCTGACCTCGTTGAGGACATGAAAATAAAAACCGAGAAAAAGCAGACTGCTCTGATACCACTGATCTAAACATAAATAAGAATGAGAAAAATTACAAATATAACCATTACTATAAAGATGAAATAGAAATAACACTTCATTTCATTAATATCAAATATTAAAATAAGCTTACAAAAATAAGGGAAATAAACTAGCTTGGGCGATGGTAGCTTATCTCTGAGAAGAGATGTGGCAGCTACATGCCTCTGAACTATATTACAATGAGGCTTGAAGGCCTATTTATTATTTAGAAATAGTGGAAAACCCTAAACATCCAAAAACCTAACCCTAGGAGATGAAGCCCCAAAACTATGTGCCCCATTTGGGTAAATTGGTACATCAACTTCTAGGGGTCATAACTTTAGCATAAAAAGTTGCTTTTTATTACATTTAACCTCATAATTTTTTATTCTTATTTAAAAAAAATGTTGATATTTACTTTATTTAAAAGAAAAATGCTTTCAACATACACATCCATTATCACTTATTATTTCTTTTTTTTAATAACCAACATATATGGATACTAAGTAATTATACATGCTATATGAATATTTCTGAGAAATTCAGCTGCAATAACTTACCTTGCAAGATATACAAACAAGGATCATGCCTCGACAATCATTTCATCTTTATCGTTTCCATCCAACTATTGAATTGTCATGGAAGATAAGGAGATTACTGGAAAAAAAAAATTTCACATCCATGAAAGAGACACACATAGGAAAATATAGGCTCACTTGCAGGAACAAAATTCACATCTTGAAACAACAATAAATATCAATTGGTGCTTTTGATGGCATGCCTCATCATGTATATATGATTAGTTGCTCACAATAAATTAAATTTACATGCCATCACATGCTTTTATTGTATATATGTTTAGTTATTAACTTCCAAATACATCTCTATGTATATAGGTCTTGTTCCATTGAAGTACTACACCATATCTAAAGTTTCAAACAAAGTCAATGCATAACATGTATAATATTGTTGCTACTTTTATGATAATTATCAGCAACATTGTATATGATTCATGTTTTATTAATTAAATGTTGTATATGAATACTTATTAATGTTGTTACTTTCAATTATAGCACTTTGTACTCATATTATTCTCATTAAGTTCATGATTTGACTGCATACCCTATTCAAAAATACTAAGGAATTACCCCTTGCATTATTCCTATGGAAAAATTGATTCAATTGGTAGGTAGTGTTATCACTCAGAAAAAAAAAGAAACATCATTTGACAAAGTCTTAGAGGTTCATGTGTCAAAGGTAGGGTGATAGAATTCATTTTTCAATACTTGGTTAAGGAAAATTTTAAATTTTTCTTTTTATCTTATCCTAAAGTCCAAAACACCCTCATTCAAATATTTTCATGTCACATCAGTCATTATTTTCTGACATTTTTCATTTCCCAAGTTTATAACTCCAAAAAAAGTCATTTTAGCCAAGAATCCTTACTTTCATAGTGAAATACATAGAGAAAACACACTTTTCGCTAAGAAACTATTAATAATTTCATAGTGAAACTGCCCAGAATTACACTAAGCACGCTACGAAAGGAGGGATTCCTGTCTGTCTTGTCAAAACAGCTGCTAGGTGTCAGTAAATGATTGAAAGAGATAGGGTAGATGCCATTCGAATCAGTTAGGGTTAAGATCAAGGTACAATGGTCATGGCTAAAGTCATTATCACCATTTTAAGCATGTATGAGTCATCATTATGCCATGAGTTGTCATCAAACTTCAAAATATTTTGATCCGGATTAATGCAGGAATGCAAAAAAATACACATATAACCATAAATACAAAGATGCAGTGGAAATAACACTTCATTTCAATAATAGAAAATGACTAAAATACGCCCACAGACATAATGGAAATAAAAATAGCTAGGGTGCTGGTAGCGTATCTCTGAGAAGAGATGTGGTAGCTAGAGACCTCTTAACTGTGTTACAATGAGGCTCAAGGGCCTATTTATTACTGAGAAACAATGGAGAACTCTAAACGTCCAAAAACCTAACCCTAGGAGATGAAGCGCCAAAATTATGGGCCCCGTTTGGGTAAATTGGTGTTTCAACTTCCCGGGGATGTAACTTCGGTATACGATCTCCATTTGACGTGTATCATACCTCGTTAGAAATATTTATTTGAGGAGTACAACTTCTAGTATGAGAAATATCAGTCGATGGACCCATGTTGCTCTCGATTTTCCCCAAAAACATCGTTTAGGGCCTCAAAACAGCCCTGGATGTTCAGGACCCGAAAAATTGCTAAAAATAGTAAGTTGTGTTGCAACTTAAAAACTAAAAGAACTGATGGTGGGGGTTCAAATGGAATAGGTGGGTGGCCACCAATATCCACTTGGATCATTAAGGCCCCAAAACGACTCTGAGAGTGTAGGTACCGAAAAACCTGCTAAAAATAGTAACTTGTGCTGAATGTGAAAAGCTGCAAGAATTGATGGTGCGGGTCCAAATGGAATAGGTGGGTGGCCACCGATATCCACCTGGATCATCTTTCCAAATTAAATCATTTGTCATTCTCCATTCCCTCTTTGCGTGTTATTGAGCTCTGGAGAGCTATTTCACTGAGCCCAAGTTGTGGCTGGTATTTTCAAAGGTTTGCAGGTATCACTGATCAAGTGAGGCAGAGAAGACATTAAAGCACCATGGCTGCAAAGAGGAAGACTAACAAAGGTGGTCATTGTTTTAGATATGATCCATCAGACATGAACCTGATAAATGAATACCCAACAGCTTCAGAAGTTTTCAGAAGAACAAGGTGTTTGCGGTTTTGTCAAAGGTTGCAAGGATGCCTGTTACACAGCAATTTGTCACCGTCCCTACCATTCCCCATCCCGCACATTGGAGGGCTCATTCCGTGACCTGTGAGTAGAGACAAGACTTGAAAATACTTTCATTGCATCCCTCTGAAGATGAGCTCTCATTGCCCTGAAGACATCTCCCTGCAAAAAACCCTAAAAATAGCTCTTTTTCCATTGGCGCGGTTCCACAGTTCAGCCCTCGCGCCAAGGGGGGAAAATCCTCCAAAGAGGGCGCACCAATTGGCGCTCTGTCATAGAGCTGCACCGGCGCCAACCATATTAATAGGTGTTTTTTAAAAATAAATGGCGGAAGTTTCGTCCCAAAAAATTCCTGGACTGATATCTATCTTGAGTTGGGAGGTTTGGCTACGGATTTCCATAGAGAGGAAGTGGTTTGCCACCTCTCATGGAAGCTTCCTTGATGATAGGGCCAATCCCATAATTATAGGGATCCCAACTCCCCTTCCTCCATCTATAAAATCTTGCTCATCTCCTTTGCAAGCTAGTTCCCAAGAGCTTTCACATCCTTATGCTACAAGAGCCTTCTTGATTCCCTTAAGGCCAAATCCAAGCAAGGAGACTATTGCCAAGTATCCGGAGAGAGAGGCTTGTCCCATCCTTGACGGGCTTTATCGAGACATGTTCTGCTGACGACCCGCCAAAGGAGAATTCGACGTCAAAGCTTTGGTTGTATTCTTCTTTTGACTCATTAATGATAAGCGACTATTGGTTATGGTTCCACTCTTGTTCTTGATTATGTTCATGAGTTATGTCCTCTTCGACTGACATATAGTTGTATATACTAGATTTTATGCTTGCGTTTGTGTTGTTTCTTGCATGTGCAGGTGTCCGACCACGGAGATCGTGAGGATTGTGATCTGCCAGGGCAAAGGAACGGGAGCACCACCTCTTCTACAGACGACAGCGTTGGATTCCAGGTAAGCCTTCATCGCAAGTCGGTTTATTTACGATTAGGAACCTGCACTGTAGCATGTTTGATTGTTGCTAGACCCGATCTGGGCTAGTAGGGATCGCCTCTGTCCGCAGAGGGGATTTACCTCTTCAACAATTTGGCGACTCCGCTGGGGATTCAGCTTGTTGTTTGATTTGTAAGCTATAGACGGAGCCTGAAGTACAGCCAGATAGCCTTCGAAACGCTTTTGCTCTGCATTAGCGGAGTAGATCAACGCTGCTTCAGTCAATCTCCGGTTTGGTTTACGGACTGAACAACTTGGAGTATTTTCTTCTCTTTTTGATCAATTTCTTGGCCTTGCTTGCTTGGTCAGCTCTTTGGACTAGTTTTTTCTGTTTGTTTGGCTTTGTTTTAGCCTTGTCATCACTTTTATGTGTCTGAGATTGCTTGTTTTTCATTTTCCCATAGTAAACTCAGTTGGCGCGCTTTTCAGCGTTACAGTCGCGCCCATTGGCGCAGGTTGCCTGTGTATCACCCGCGCCATTGCCTTTCTGGCGCTAATTTCAAGCTCACAGTCGCGCCAATCCTGTGAGCTATTAGGGTTTTCTGTGTTTCATGCTTTCTGGGACTGACTTGTGATTTTGATCTTGTTTTTTTGGCTGTTTGAGTGCACTGGAGTCTAGTTTGACTGATTGTAACCTCCATCCTTTGGTTGTTTGCCTATTTCTTTCGATTTTGCATTCGAGCCCTAGGGCATCTAGGTGCTTTTGTGAGTCGAGCATCCCTTGGGAGTTTTTTGTTTTCGTTCATTCAGTCGACTTTGGGATTGCTTCCTTGCATTCGTTTGACAGTTCTCTATCATCTTATTGCGCTTTTTGAGTGACTGATTTCGTTTTCATTCAAATTTCGCTTTGCTTCATTTTGAGCCTAGATTACACAGCTCATTGGTGTCTTTGGGACTTTTCTTGGTTTTGAGAGACTTTTGGTCGATTTGAGATCTGATTGTTTGTGACATTTAGTGAAATATGCTTGTTTTTTCTCTCTTATTATCATTTCTCAAATTGCTTCTCATTTTTTTCGGTTTTCTTAGTGCATCTAGCTCTCAAACATTGAAAATATAAAAAATCTCTTTTGCTTTTGATTGATTAGTGCAAATTAAAATATTTTAAGTGTTATTAGTAATTAGTGACTTTGAACGAAAATTTTTTAGTTTCATTAGCTGCATTAGAGATATCACTGATTGTCTTCCGATCATTTTTTGTGTGTAAAAATCTCTTAACTCTTCCGTATCTAGCTTTCATCGAACAAAATGATATACTGTCTCATATAGCTGCACATAGGAGATTGTCAGATGACATACGGTAGGGCCTTGAAACTGAGACATAATTGAAGATCAACCATAAAATTTATTTAATTAACCTAAGGAAGCATTGAAACATTAACGAAAACACATTTAGAGGTCTAGGCTAGAGATGTGTTCCAGCGTCTTAAAACCTAGTAGCTGTCGTTCGCCTCTTGGCTTTAGACAGCGCTAGTACGGACTTGTGCTCCCCGTACCGTCGCGTATATAAAGGGAGACCCCACTAGGTTTCTATCCTTTATCCATAGGAAGCCGAGTCTACTTCCCTATACCCGTGATACACCGGACACAGCATTCGGGGAGATTGCTTGCATGTACGTTAAGTCCTTGATTGATTTCTCTTTCATTTTGAAACCAAGGTGTATATTGCAGTTCACGGTTATTTGGTACACCCTTTGCCTAGCATTCCTGAGCAGTCATTTTGATCTTTTATGACTCTTTAAATTTGAAAAGGATCATCAAGCGCTTGTCCTTTCATGCTTGTTTCCAATCTGAAAGTGATAGAGTCACATTTTTCCTGTTTCTTGACTCTTAAAATATGAAACGGTAGAGTTTTGTTTCAATGTTTTAAAAATTAACTTCCCACGAAATATTCCTGGTTAAATTTATTTTCCTTAGGGTTTTGTTCTGAAGATCGTTTCTGATGGCAACTTTTCCAGAGTTCACCAACCAAGGAATCCCCTCCGATGGGAATCCTGGTCCGTTTCCTCCCTTTGGAAATGTTGGTGCTCCTTATATGGCAACGTTGTCCCTTCCTGGGTTAACTGTTGGGTTGCCTGTTTGGTTGTTTTCAACCTCTGTGGTCCCGAATGTCTCAGCTAATGTTCAATCATTTCCTTCGCCTGAACAACATCATGTTGATTCCAAGGTGGACCTCTCCCCTTCTTCACCTATTTCTGTGTCCTCCTCTTCTACTTCGCCTGGTGAAAGTCTGGATTCGAGTAACCAGGTGGCTAAGAAGAAGAAGAAGAAGACAAAGAAGAAGAAGTCTGATAAGGGAGAGGCTAGCTCTGCGGCTATTGCGCCTAAGAAGTATCCTCTTGATAAACCTTCCAACCCTCCACGGAAATTCAAGTTACCTTGCATGTTGTGCACGGGAGACCATCTTCTTCGAGATTGCCCTAGAATTCCCAAGGTGCTTGAAGAATGGTCCAACGGTCGCCCGCCATTGCCTTTGGCTTCCGGGAGTCAAGTTGGGGGCACGCCTTCAACTGGTGTTGGTAAGGCTCCTAAGAAGCAGGGTAAGCTTACCAATCCCTGTAAGTTGTGTGAAGGGAACCATGCCATTCACCTTTGTCCGTATATGGATGAAGCCAAGCGAGTGTTGGACGACCTGACTGTTTCTACACCATGCCTTCCAGCTGGTTATAATCGGATTTCTTTGAGTCCTCCACCAGCTGATCCCACGATTGGTCAAGAGTCATCCTTGGTCGATCCCGCTCCCTCGGAAATTCATATTCAGGAATCCATCGCCAACCAACCATTGGTCGTGGGATCGGTTGAGCTGGCTCCATCTACAGTGCACCAGGTCTTTTCCGTAGAGAGTGGATCTCACACCCCCCATGTCCTTCTGGTTTCTTCAGATCCTTCAGATCAGGAGAATGATTCTCCTGTCCCTGTACCTCAAGAAGAAGCTCCTTCACCTCCCGCGATGGAGGTCCTGAAGAATACTCTTCCCGACTCCGTGATGGAAGTCGTGGAGGATGCCCCTTCTTCTGTAACATTAGGGGAAGACCTTCACATTTCGATGGTAGCCCCTCCGAGTATTTTGGTCTCTTCCTTTGATTGGAGTCAATTTGTAGGATTCCGCCTTCTGTCTTATGTGCCTTTCGAGATCACGGTACAGGCTTTTGGTCTGGTTGTACCCAGCACCATTATAGACGAAGGCACATCTTTTAGTGTTCTATCCTCAACTACTTGGCAAGCTTTCGGTTCGCCGCCGCTTGCGCCTGTTACACAGAATTTGTTAGCATTTAACAGAAGAACGAGTCAACCGTTAGGGATCCTTCTGAGGTTACCTGTTACTTTGGGAGGTAAAACCGTCCATATGGATGTGATGGTTTTTCCAGGCCCTTTGGATTTCAATATGCTCTTGGGGCGTGATTACACCTATGCCATGGGAGCGCTTGTCTCCTCCCTTTTTCTTGTGGTATGTTTTCCGCATGAAGGACGGATCACGACCGTTGATCAACTTTCGTTCTTTGGTCCTGATATTGCAGCTGGCCCACCATCATCCCTTCCTGGTTCTTATCCACCCATTGTATCTGCCCCACCGCAGGTCAACTATGTGGCTACCTAATCTGTGCCTGTGCTCAGTGATGATGCCGTCGTGCATCAGGTGCTGGGGGCATTGGGTCCTGACTTCCAGGATGTTTTCCTTCCATCGGGAGTGTAACTCTTGGAAGCGATGACTTCTTGTTCATTATGACAAGGTCGTCGGAGCACATTTCGTTTTCTTGTGTCAAGCTCCTTAAAAAATGAAACAAGGTTGTCGGAGCACAGTTAGTTTATCTTTGTTTCAAGCTCCTTAAAAAATGAAACAAGGTCGTCGGAGCAAAGTTCCTTGTCTTGTCTCAAGCTCCTTAAAAAATGAAACAACGTTGTCGGAGCATAGTTCTTGTCTTGTGTCAAGCTCCTTTAAAAATGAAACAAGGTTGTTGGAGCAGAGTTCCTTGTCTTGTGTCAAGCTCCTTTAAAAATGAAACAAGGTTGTTGGAGCAGAGTTCCTTGTCTTGTGTCAAGCTCCTTTAAAAATGAAACAAGGTTGTTGGAGCAGAGTTCCTTGTCTTGTGTCAAGCTCCTTTAAAAATGAAACAAGGTTGTCGAAGCAGAGTTCCTTGTCTTGTGTCAAGCTCCTTAAAAAATGAAACAAGGGTGTCCCGAGGATAGTTCTTTTAATGTGTCAACCTCGTTAAAACAATGAAACACGTTCCTGTTCAATTCAAGTCTTTGATAAGTTCTCGTAAAATCCCAGTCGAGTCTGTATCTTGATCTCGTAACTTGAACCTTCACTCCATCTACCTTTCATATGGACTGAAGCTTGGGGGGCATGTACCTCGAATTGAGTCACCATGCTGGGGGCATGCTTACTTTTTCAAGAATAGTTTGTTTCCGTTTCAAGCTTGTGTAAAAATGAAACTGGTTTCAAGCATAGTTTATCTTTGTTTCAAGCTTGTGTAAAAATGAAACCAACTTCAAGCAGAGTTTCCTGATTTCAAGCTTGTGTAAAAATGAAACCATTCCCATTTTACCTCTTGTGATTGCCATTTTATCAGCCTGTTTTTGCCAGATGAACCTTGGTCTTCTCACTCCATCGTCACTATCTACTTGGCCGATCATATGCCTTCACTTGGTTGTTTTACCCGTTCCTGAGGAACCGCTGCTATGAGTGGTTTTGTTAGCCAGCCTCTTGACCTTTATTTGTTCCGAGCAGTTCCACCATTACCAGAACCAGTAGCTACCCTTGATGCCACTCGTTCCTCCAGGAGGAGTCAACTTTCAGCTCTTTTCTGACTCTCTAAAAATGAAAAGATTGCCGAGTCCCTTGTCGTTTTGATCTCGTTAAAGTGGCTGTGAAATGACATCTACCCAGTATACTTTTACCCCTTTTTCGGGCTGCGATAGGTTACTTACGAAAAAGGAATACCCTAGCCTATCGCGACTAGGAGGTTTTCTCAGACATAGTTTTCTACCTTTTCGGATCTGAGGAACTATTTACGAAAAGGGACCGTTGGAGTTTACTTTTCTGCTGTCTTTTCAAACTCTCTAAACATGAAAAGACGCCGAGTTCTTCCTTTGTCAGACTCGTTAAACTCTGATGACATCGGATTCAGCCGAAATGACGTTATCTGAGTTTCTCCTTCCTAGGCTCGTTAAATGTACTAGGATGGATTCGCCCGAAGGGCGGACTTATATTGCAAGCATATGCTATCCCCTTCAAGCTTGTTATCAAAAATAATTGGGGTACTCGCCAGAAATGGTGGGGGAAAATGGAACCAGCATCATTGTCGTGTTGGCAGTATGTCGCTCTTGAACATGGCACTTGTCTGCATTCGTGTCGGGTTGGGGACATCTCATCTCGTTCTTCACTTGCCTCCGTGGGTTTGGATAATCCCTTTTGACCTCTCATCTGCTCATTGCCTTGTCGCCATGACCTCTGATCCGTTGATGTCAAATACTGCCAAATCCACTATTGTGCCATTATATGTTCAAGAGAAGTTGACCTCTGCAAAGTATCAACCTTCCTTTGATTCTCATATGATCCTGATTCACAAAAAACATCATGTTTCTCTGTCTCGTGTCGATGATGTGGGAAACATTATGGCCCACCTTCGATCAAGGTCACTTCCTATCGACTTCAACTCATTATCCAGGAAGCTGATCTAGAGACTCCCTTATGGTACCTTGGAGCATGCATGCCTCAATGGCAGGTTCGTCGCATTCGACGTGAGGTTTTCATCATTGGCCTCCGATCGAGTGATTCTACGGGTGTTCGACGCCAGCTCATTGATTCACACGTCGTAGATTGTACCTATAGTACCTTGAGGGCCATTGTCATTATTGGTGGTTCCTCTCGCATTTGTTAATGGCTTTCATCATTGGCTGGTAATCAGACGATGTTCTTGCATGTTCGACTTCAGCTCACATATTCGCATGCTTGAACTTGTACTTTTTTCGGGTCGAGATGGAGCGCAAGACCCTGGATTGTGTCTGTTGTAATCCAGGCTGCGATTTTGTGGACTATTATTACATGACTCATTGATTGGATGGCTGCGACCATACCTGAGTCTATTTATCGATCCTCTCTGGATGGCTGCGTCCATGCCTTGGATCCCGATTATTGTATACTCTGTTATGGATGGCTGCGCCCATACCACGCACATATATCATGTATCTGAGACATCAGTTGTACTTCGCTCCGCAGGTTTTCCGATGGCAGTGTTTTCAGTCGGCATGTTCTCGTAAAGCATTTCACCCCTCTCCCTCTCTTGGGCCTCATGCTTTAGGGGGCATCTATTACACAGCAATTTGTCACCATCCCTACCATTCCCCATCCTGCACATTGGAGGGCTCATTCCGTGACCTATGAGCAGAGACAAGACTTGAAAATACTTTCATTGCATCCCTCTGAAGATGAGCCTTCATTGCCCTGAAGACATCTCCCTGCAAAAAACCCTAAAAATAGCTCTTTTTCCATTGGCGCAGTTCCACAGTTCAGCCCTTGCGCCAAGGGGGAAAATCCTCCAAAGAGGGCGCGCCAATTGACGCTCTATCATAGAGCCGCACCCGCGCCAACCATATTAATAGGTGTTTTTTAAAAATAAATGGCGGAAGTTTCGTCCCAACAAATTCCTGGACTGATATCTATCTTGATTTGGGAGGTTTGGCTATGGATTTCCATAGAGAGGAAGTGGTTTGCCACCTCTCATGGAAGCTTCCTTGATGATAGGGCCAATCCCATAATTATAGGGATCCCAACTCCCCTTCCTCCATCTATAAAAGCTTGCTCATCTCCTTTGCAAGCTGGTTCCCAAGAGCTTTCACATCCTTATGCTGCAAGAGCCTTCTTGATTCCCTTAAGGCCAAATCCAAGCAAGGAGACTATTGTCAAGTATCCGGAGAGAGAGGCTTGTCCCATCCTTGACAGGCTTTATCGAGACATGTTTTGCTGACGACCCACCAAAGGAGAGTGTTGCGTCGAAGCTATGGTTGTATTCTTCTTTTGACTCATTAATGATAAGCGACTATTGGTTATGGTTCCACTCTTGCTCTTGATTATGTTCATGAGTTATGTCCTCTTCGACTGACATATAGTTGTATATACTGGATTTTATGCTTGCGTTTGTGTTGTTTCTTGCATGTGCGGGTGTCCAACCACGGAGATCGTGAGGATTGTGATCTTCCAGGGCAAAGGAACGGGAGCACCACCTCTTCTACAGATGACAGCATTGGATTCCAGTTAAGCCTTCGTCGCAAGTTGGTTTATTTACGATTAGGAACCTACACTGTAGCGTGTTTGATTGTTGCTAGACCCGATCTGGGCTAGTAGGGATCGCCTCTGTACGCAAAGGGGATTTACCTCTTCAACAATGCCATGTACAGGTTTCTAAATAATTTTCCCTAAATTTCAATGGTACAGCTACAAAAGTGGGAATGTTGAACCTCACAATAACACTGGAGACCATTGCAGCAGAAACAGGGATTCCAAGAGGACAAGAAAAATGGTTCAAAGGTTTCAAGTTCAACACGTAGGAATGTAAATAATTTATCAAGCCATAACATAGTGAGGTTGACCTTACAAATGCCATTCCAAGGAGTTGCATGAAAGATAATTTCTCAAAGCTACTGCTTATCATTCAAAAATATTTCACTTGTGAAGGGAGATATCATAAAGTTTATTCTTACCACTTCAAGTTTCTTTCACATTTTGTTGGTAAGATATCTCTTGATCTACCTTTTTATTTATACAGAAGCTTAGCAAAAATGGCAGATAAAGTTCAAGCTAAAACTAAAGGAAGTGAAACCTCATTTTTCCATCATGGTTTAATAAAGTTGCTGGTTTTAGATGAGTTAAAAAGACTAGGTAGAGACTGGTCTTATTTTCTGTTTGTTAGTGGTTTTGAATTGGATACCATTACCCCTAAAAGAACTCCTAAACCTAGAGGTATACCATCACCTTCAGTGGAAAAACAAAGTGAACCTTTAGTGGCAGAGAAAAGTGAACCAGTAATCATGGAAACAGAGAAATTTCATAAACTTGATACACCTATTGTTTCACCTGCAAAACAAGCGCCAACTGTGAGTAAACATGGCAGAAAAAGAATTACAAGGAGCCAAACAGTGGCTAAAGGCAATTTAGAAGATATTATACATGCTATTGATATTGAAGAGACTCCCATAGTCCAAGATGAGGATATAGATGAGGGAGGAAAGAAGCTCAAGAAAGCTAAATCAACAAAGAAGTTAGAGTTTGAAGGTGAGATGCAGGTTTTATGTTTCAGGCTAGGAAACCCATGAAAATACATGTTAGAAAAATCTTGGAAAGCAGTAAAAAAGTTCAGAGGGTCACTGAAATTTTCCATCCACCACCAAGTATCATTGACCTATCATCACCTGCAAAAGAGGATCAAGTCATCAAGAAAAAGAAAGTAAAGGAGAAAATTATTGAAAAAACAGAGTTTGAGGTCCTCGAGGAACAGTTGAAGTTAGAAAATCATGAAATAGCATTCATGAAGAAAGAGGCAAGGAAACATAATGTCCAAAAAGTGCAGTTTGAGAAAATGAAAGAGATTTGGGAAAAGGAATTGATAGTGTATCAAAGACTTTAGATGATACACAACAATTAATCAAATGGACTATGCCATTGAGGAAAGAGGTGAAGCATGTTAGAAGAATGAACCTTCACTTGAAATCTAGCAACAAAAAGCTGAAGGACCAAGTTAAAGACCTCCAAGAGAAGTTAGAATTGATCCATGAGGAGTTCGAGAAGAAGCGTTTAAAAATGACTGTAGTTGAGGAACCCATAGCTCAACTCATCATTAATGAAGAAGAAACACCTCAAGGGTCTTAAGTTGAGTTTGTTTATGTTTTGAGAAGTTAATGGCATGTTGAAAACCAAATTTGTACAGCTGGAAGGTACCATTTTGAAACAAGGTCAAAATCTGGAAATTGCACAGTTTTCCACAGTTTCGTAGCGTTTCCTAAGCTTGAAGCCAGGAAAACGCTACGAAAATTTATGTAACTTTATTTTTGCTTCTAAAACCATTTTTTGCAGCTTTTATGGAGGGGAAATGGTAGTGATGATATATCATGACATGATGGACACCATGTAAGAGAAAAGAAGCAGAAATTTTGATTGCAAAAGTCCTTTTTTGTACGCTACGAAAGCACGCTACGAAACTACCATGCTTTCATAGCGAGCTATTTTGAAGGTTTCTGAGCAGTTTTAAGAGTAGTTTTGGATAGGTGGACACATTCAATAGGTTAAGGTACCTTTCCAGCAACCATCCATGACTTGAAGACCATGAAATGGAGACAGCTCATCAATTGAAAACTTCGTTGAAGATAGGGTCATGTTTTCCTAAAAAATAGGTTTTGTTTCCATATGTTGAGGAGGATATTTAACATGTCAAGTAGTGATAAGCCATGACATATCCTATTCGAACATTTGAAGCATTATTTGTCATATATGTAACTATTTTAAGAGATAAGGTAGCTTGATGTAATAAATAGGAGTTTGAGTCCTATTAGGAAAAGGACTGTTTTAGAGTGTAGCTGTCATTTCTCATTAAAGAACATGTTTTTATGTTATGCAAGGTGTCATAGGAAGAGTTCGATGAATCTAGCCAAGAGGTAGACCATCTTTGATGTAAGAAGGTCTATTAAAGGACAGATGATCGAATTTGTAAGGGGTTGGAGACTTTTTGCACCAAACTGTTGCTTTATGTATTTTGACTCATATAAGTAATATAGAGTGGTTTTCTTCTTGACAGACCTGAGATTCTCATGGGGTTTTTAATGTTTCATTGATCTAAATATTATGTTTTACTACTTGTAGTATATTTCATTTCTATCACTCAGAATTCATAACTCTATGCTCTTACTTCCTTTAGTAATGAAATGACTGTGTTTTCCTATGTTTTATGAGTGAATTGTCTTTGTTAAAGACCTTTATCTGCCTCAGATTCCATGTCAAGAAACCTTGCCACTGAAACTATTGATTTTTGACTCCATAAGCCCAATGGTAGAAAACTTGCATTCTTTCAACCTGCAATCATAAAAAAAAAATATACAAATTCTATAGAGTTAGCCATCTAGCACTATCATTAACCAATATCATAAAATCCCGTTGAGAGAGCCCTCTCAGACTGAAGATTCTAAGCTTCAGTCAAAATCTGGTTTGAAACAGTTACACTAAGTTGTCTGATCAGTATCCAATCAGGTACAATTTTGGTGATAACATTTTGGTGCGTCTGTCGAGAGTCTGAAGATATGCATCTCCCGAAAATTTTGAAGTTGAACTCTTGAAGGTAGCAGTAGGTAAAAATATGTTCGAGGCTGCAACTACCTTGGCGACTCCATTGTTGAAGAATTCAAAATTTCATAGATTCATAGTGATTCCACCGGACTTATGAAGAACTCAGATGCTACCATTCTTGTTTCAAGGTATGCATGTATATATTTTTCAAAAATTTATGGCTTCCCAAATCCTTTCCCGAAGATACATATTTTTTATGGAATGGTCCAAAATTCAATGGAGAAGATTTGAGTTTGACATTGAAGTACATATCAGATTTCCGTGACTTTACTGAGCTTCTTAGAGTCAGAAATGAAGATATTTTCATCATATTGTTCTATGATTTATTTCAAGGGAAATGTAAACAGTGGGTTGAAATTTTTCCTGTCAGATCTATTAAGTCATTTTCATATTTTTGGCTTATTTTTGTGGAAACATGGATGGAAAGAACAGATTTGGTGGTAGACTCTCCTTTCATTCAAGGTTTGAAACAATGGAATGATGATCACACTAATGAGGAAGTGGATGAAAATTTTTCTTTGTCCTTGTCTTCTTATTTAGAGACATTTTAGTGCAAGTCAGAAGATAAGATTCACTTTTTGGATGAAGTTGCTAAGAACATTGAGAAAGACATTGAAGTTTTAGAAGACCAAATTCAATCCTATTGTCTTCATGATCAAGATCAATCTTTTCAAAAGTTTTTCATGCTAGAATACAAAGAGAGGGTGTTGATACCTTTCTCTTTTGAGATTGAGGAAGAATACCTTGTTCTTGAAAATCAGTTTGATAGCACACAATTGAAATCTTGTGTTGCTGAGCAAAGCATATATGAGTTTTCCAAAGCTTTAGAATGTCTTGATAATCATCAAATATATTTTGTCTTCTATGATACTATAGCTGACTACATGGAAGAGTTCTACAGTCCAAATTTCCAGTTATATTTTCATTATGAAGATCATATACATCTTATGTTTCCTTGGTCATTTCAGTATCCTGTTTACTTTTGGTTCAAGCGCAGTCAAGAGGTTCAAGTGTCAGATCAGATCAATGACTAGCTTCATTGGAAGTTTCATGTTGCTTGAATTAAATATGAAGATTGTAGTTGTTAGGGTAGGTAGGAGTGTGTGTGAATAAGCTCAAGTAGACTGAGCATATTTTCAGTAGGTACACATTTTTTTTTTCAACAGTAATCATCAAGCTTGAGCCCGAAGTGAAGGCCATTAGAGTTTGAAGGAAATCTTGGCAAATTTCAGATTTTTTGTTTTCAAGAAGATGGATAGTAGCACTAGAATTACAGGTTCTTTGGTGTACCACAGGGGTACACCATCCCAAGTGGAGCCACTGTTATCACTCAAAAAAAAATGAAACATTATTTGACAAAGTCTTAGAGGTTCATGTGTCAAAGGTAGGGTCATAGAATTCTTTTTCATTACTTGGTTAAGGAAATTTTTAAATTTTTCTTATTATCTTATCCTAAAGTCAAAAAATCACCCTCATTCAAATATTTTCATGTCACATCAGTCATTATTTTCTAACATTTTTCATTTCCCAAGTCTATAACTTTGAAAAAATCATTTTAGCCAAGAATCTCTACTTTCGTAGCGATAGAGAAAACACACTTTTCGCTACGAAACTACTAATACTTTTGTAGTGAAACTGCCCAGAATTACACTAAGCACGCTACGAAAGGAGGGATTTCAGTCTATCTTGTCAAAAAACTACTAGGTGTCAGAAAATGATTGAAAGGGATAGGGTAGATGCCATTTGAGTCAGTTAGGGTTAAGATCAAGGTACAATGGTCATGGTTGAAGTCATTATCACCATTTTAGGCATGTATGAGTCATCATTATACCATGAGTTGTCATCGAACTTCAAAATCTTTCCAAATTAAGTCATTTTTCATTCTCCATTCCCTCTTTGCATGTTATTGAGCTCTGGAGAGATATTTCACTAAGACCAAGTTGTTGCTGGTATTTTCAAAGGTTTGCAGGTATCACTAATCAAGTGAGGCAGAGAAGTCATTAAAGCACCATATCTATAAAGAGGAAGACTAACAAAGGTGGCCACTGTCTTAGATATGGACCATCAGACATGAACCTGATAAATGAAGACCCAATAGCTTCAGAAGTTTTCAGAAGAACAGGGTGTTTGCAATTTTGTCAAATATTGCAAGGATGTCATGTACAAGTTTCTAAAGAATTTGCCCTAAATTTCAATGGTACAGCTACAAAAGTGGGAATGTTGAACCTCACTATAACACCAGAGACCATTGCAGCAGCAACAGGGATTCCAAGAGGACAAGAAAAATGGTTCAAAGGTTTCCAATTCAACATGCAAGAATGTAAAGAATTTATCAAACCAGAACTTAGTGAGGTTGACCTTACAAATGCCATTCCAAGGAGATGCATGAAAGATAATTTCTCAAAGCTACTGCTTATCATTCAAAAATATTTCACTTGTGAAGGGAGATATCATAAATTTTATTCTTACCACTTCAAGCTTCTTCTACATTTTTTTGGTAAGATATCTCTTGATCTACCTTTTTATTTATACAAAAGCTTAGCAAAAATGGCAGATAAAGTTCAAGCTAAAACTAAAGGAAGTGAAACCTCACTTTTTCATCATGGTTTAATAAAGTTGTTGGTTTTAGATGAGTTAAAAAGACTAGGCAGAGAATGGTCTTCTTTTCTGTTTGTTAGTGGTTTTGAAGTGGATACCATTACCCCTAAAAGAAATCCTAAACCTAGAGGTATACCATCACCTTTAGTGGCAAAACAAAGTGAACCTTTAGTGGCAGAGCAAAGTGAACCAGTAATCATGGAAACAGAGCAATTTCTTAAACTTGATACACCTACTTTTTCACCTGCAAAATAAGAGCCAACTGTGAGTAAACATGGTAGAAAAATAATTACAAGGAGCCAAACAGTGGCTAAAGGCAATTTAGAAGATATTCTACATGCTATTGATATTGAAGAGACTCCCATAGTCCAAGCTAAGGATATAGATGAGGGAGGAAAGAATCTCAAGAAAGCTAAATCAACAAAGAAGTTAGATTTTGAAGGTGAGGATCCAGGTTTTATGTTTCAGGCTAGGAAATGCATGACAAGACATGCTAGAAAACTCTTGGAAAGCAGTAAAAAGGTTCAGAGGGTCATTGACATTGTCCAACCACCACCAAGTATCATTGACCTATCATCACCTGCAAAAGAGGATCAACTCATCAAGAAAAAGAAAGGAGAGGAGAAAATTATTGAAAAAATAGAGTTTGAGGTCCATGAGGAACAATTGAAGTTAGCAAATCATGAAATAGTAGTCATGAACAAAGAGGCAAGGAAACATAATGTCCAAAAAGTGCAGTTTGAGAAAATGAAAGAGATTTGGGAAAAGCAAGTTGATAGTGTAACAAAGACTTTAGATGATACACAAAAAATAATAAAATGGACTATGCCATTGAGGAAAGAGGTGAAGCATGTTAGAAGAATGAACCTGCACTTGAAATCTAGCAACGGAAAGCTGAAGGAACAAGTTAAAGACCTCCAAGGGCAGTTAGAATTTATCCATGAGGAGTTGGAGAATAAGGGTTTAAAAATGACTGTAGTTGAGTAACCCATAGATCAACTCATCATTAATGAATAAGAAACATCTCAAGGCTCTTAAGTTGAGTTTTTTTATGTTTTGAGAGGTTAATGGCATGTTGAAAACCAAATTTGTACAGCTCGAAGGTACCTTTTCCACAGTTTCATAGCGTTTCCTAAGCTTGAAGCCAGGAAAATGCTACGAATATTTCTATAGCTTTCTTTTTGCTTCTAAAACCATTTTTTTGCAGCTTTTATGGAGGGGAAATGGTAGTGATGATATATCAGGACATTATGGACACCATGCAAGAGAAAAGAAGCAGAAATTTTGATTGCAAAAGTCATTTTTATACGCTACAAAAGCACGGTACGAAACTGCCATGCTTTCGTAGTGAGTTGTTTTGAAGGCTTCTGAGCAGGTTTAAGAGTAGTTTTGGACAGGTGGACACATTCAATAGGTCAAGGGACCTTGCTAGCAACCATCCATGACTTTACGACCATGAAATGGAGACATCTCATCAGTTGAAGATAGGGTCCTGTTTTCCTAAAAAATAGGGTTTGTTTCCATATGTTGAGGAGGATATTTAAAATGTCAAGTAGTGATGAGCTATGACATAGCCTATTCGAACATGTGAAGCATTAGTTGTCAGATATGTAATTGTTTTAAAAGATAAGGTAGTTTGATGTAATAAATAGGAGTTTGAGTCCTATTAGGAAAATGAATTTTTAAAGTGTAGCTGTCATTTTCTCATTAAAGCACATGTTTTCCTATTATGCAAGGTGTCATAGGAAGATTTCGATGAATCTAGCCAAGAGGCAGATCATCTCTGATGTAATAAGGTCTATTAAAGGACAGATGATCGAATTTGTAAGGGGTTGGAGACTTTTTGCACCAAACTTCTACTTTATGTATTTTGATTCATATCAGTAATACAGAGTTGTTTTCTTCTTGACAAACCTAAGATTCCCATGGGGTTTTTAATGTTTCATTGATCTACATCTTATGTTTTACTACTTGTAGTAGATTTCATTGCTATTACTCAAAATTCATAACTCTATGCTATAACTTCCTTTAGTAATGAAATGACTGTGTTTTCCTATGTTTTATGAGTGAATTTCCTTTGTTAAATACCCCTATTTTCCTCAGCTTCCATGTCAAGAAACCTTGCCATTGAAACTACTTATTATTGACTCCATAAGCCTAATGGTATAAAACCTGCATTCTTTCAACCTGCAATCATAAAAAACAATATACAAATTCTATAGAGTTAGCCATATAGCACTATCATTAACCAATATCATAAAATCCCTTTGAGAGAGCCCTCTCACATTGAAGAGGCTAAGATTTAGTGAAAAGCTGCTTTCAAACAGTTATACTAAGTTGTCTGATCAGCAGCCAACCACGTAAAATTTTGGTGATAACAGGTAGAGAGGATCTAAATAATAAATTGATTAAGTACATACCCTGAATAAGCTTCTTATGAATGAATCCAAAGTGAACATTGATATCCTTCAACTTGCTAGACACAATAGGAATGATATATTTCGTTTTTCTTTGTTGCAACCATGACGTTTCGGTCAACAGGTATGTTAACAATTTGTAAAAGCTAACCTGCAGTTTTTTTAAAAAACTGGGTGATTTCTAAATCTGTGTCACATGCTTAAATCTATTTTTTAAATGCAAGTATCTGTGGATGTACCAGATATTAAAGGAAAGAAAAATATTTTAATAGCAATTGGTAGCAATAAAAAGCTTGAATAATAACTTTTCACTAAAATTCATTGCAATAATTCGTCCCCTGCATGAATGCAATTTTACAAATTATGTTTCTTGTTTTCCTTCCTAGATGTTCAATTCAAAATATTATTGCAAACTCATCTTTGCTGGTATAGGTTATGGAAATTAAATGTACATGTCTTAGTTGTAATGAACTCGATTTCTTGTTTTCCTCTCAAAACTTATCCTGGTGGTGACATTGTTTTGACAACATTTAGTATGCACAAGAAACTGAAAGATACATATGCCAAAGAAGTATGCAACAAACCCTTTGTTAGTCAATGGGTTCATTATGTTGAAGTTTGCAACAAGAAACAATGAAATTGGCATCCGGAAACAACATCCTTGAGATGTAGGTGAAAGGGATAGTTTGACTATCAGTTATGACATTAGTGGATGCACTCATGCAACTACACACACATTGGATGTGCCCATGAGGATTGCACAGCCAAGGCAAGCAGGATTAAATTCATTCATGGATTGCTATCAACTGGGATTGCACAGTGGAGGCAGGCTGTCTAGAGGCAGTAAATTGGCACATGAATTTGCCAATTTTTGTATGACAAAGTGAGACGATTGTATATTGTACTGAGAGCTCTTGGATTAGAGTTTTGTATGAGATTGTTTTATGATCCATGATATATACATAATATATGATAGTGGGGTTTTTAGCTTTATTCTTTCCCGGTAAAAACATCTGTGTTATGTGTGATTGATCTTTCTTCTTGATATTGCAATCTTTTATCGTGTTTTAAATTCCGCAAAGTTTTTTTTGTAGAAGCGATTATGTATTTAATAGTGGCATATAATTGTTAGATCAGGAGAATCCAGGAAATACATAATTTGTATTAAAATTTCTACATGGTATCGAAGCACAGAAGATTGCAATTTTGAAGCAGAAGCTAAGTTTGTTGGTGGAAATAATTCGAATTTGTAGAAATATTTTCTCGATGCTACATTTAAGTAAACATCGAAATGGCTTTCAATGGCTTGCGACTAGAGTATGTGCTTGAGGGAAGCTCAAACTAGATTTCTTGGAAGGACAGGATGGAGGCGGTGCTCAAAGATAATGACTTGAAGGAATTCATCGACAGTGATGTTCCTAAGCCCACTTCGACAAATGTTTCATTACTTGATGCATAGCAAAAGAAAGTGGCAAAGGCAAGGACGATTATGTTGGAAGGTGTACGAGATCACATTGTCTCAAGCCTTCATGGGAAAGCCACACCATATGCTATGTGGAAGGATTTGACGGATATTTTCCAAAGAAGCAGTGACCATAGGAAATTGGAGCTCAAAGATAAACTCAGGAAGATCAAGATGGAAAAGGGCGACAACATTCAAAAGTATCTCATGGATTTTGTCCAATGCCGGGATGAAATGGGTAGTGTGGGAATAAATGTTGCTAATAATGATTTGGTGAGTTTGGCTCTCTTAGGCCTTTCTAAGAGTTGGAAAAGTTATGAAGAATCTCTCAACGAACGGGAAAAATTGCTAGATTGGGAATGACTGTGGTCAGATCTGGTGTAGGAGTTCAAGCGGAACACCAAAGATGGCTCTTTATCAAAGCCTGATGATGAAGAGGATTGTGCTTTGTCTGCCAAGGCGAAGAAGGGGAAGGGGAAGAAATTGTTGAAGGTTGCAACAAGAAGCAGTGAAATTGGCATCCGGAAACAACATCCTTGATCCTAGTGAAAATTAAGAACCTACACTAGGTGGGGCCCACATAGGCTATTTTTAGGTGTATGTCTATTTTTAGAATGGTGAGAAAATTCTATTTATAGCAGGATGGTTGAGAAAATTATATTTATGGATGGAGTTCTATTTTTGGAATGCATGTGTGAAGTCTGTTCGTAGATCGCATGTTTAAAAATAGAATGCATGTCGATTATTATTATCTCTTAATAATAATTAGACAATAAATAATAATCTATTCTCTTGAAGCGCTTGATTTCAGTTAACTAATGTGGCAAACCAATTGACTGAATTAATTTCAAGTTCTAAGGTTGGTTGGTGGGACATGCAAGTGGACTTGAGTTGTAACAGAGTGATTCTAGTTGTAACAGAGTTGGATGTGTAGTTATGTGAGTTTTAAAGTAGTTTAACTCAGTTAAGTGAGTTAAACTCAGTTGTGCTAGTTGTAACTAGTTGTAACTAAAGATACACTAGTGAGAGATCAGTGAATTAAATATTAAATTAATTCACATGGAGTGATCTCACATGCAACTAAATATTTACTATTGTTAACTACATGCATGTCAGATCCAGTGGAGACCCAGTTGAGAGATAGGTGAAAGGGACAGTTTAACTATTAGTTGTGATAGTAGTGTGTGCACTCATGCAACCACACACGCATTGGAGATGCCTATGAGTATTACGCAGTCAAGGAAGGCTAGAATCAATCATTCAGAGGCTCTTGACCATCAGGGATTGCACAGTGGAGGTAGGTTGTCTGGAGGCAATAAATTGACGCATGTATTGGCCAATTTTTGTATGACAGTGTGAGACGATTGTATATTGTACTGAGAGCTCTTGGATTAGAGTTTTGTATGAGATTGTTTCATGATCCATGATATATACATAATATATGATAGTGGGGTTTTTAACTTTATGCTTTCCTGGTAAAAACATATGTGTTATGTGTGATTGATCTTTCTTCATGTGTTTGTAATTGGCGATTAACTTTCTGCAAAGATTTAAGTAGAAAGATTATGTATTTAACAGTGGCATGTAATTGTTATACCAGGAGAATCCAGGAAATACATAATTGTTGATCCAGATTTATGCAAGAATGCAACAAAATACACATGTAACCATAAATATAAATATGCAGTGGAAATAACACTTCATTTCATTAATATCAAAGAACTTAAATTTGCTTACAGACAGAATGGAAATAAACTAGCTAGGGCACTAGTATCTTATCTCTGAGAAGAGATGTGGTGACTACAGGCCTCTGAACTGAGTTACAATGAGGCTTGAGGGCCTATTTATTATTTAGAAACAATGGAAAACCCTAAACATCCAAAACCCTAACCCTAGGAGATGAAGCGCCAAAAATATGGGCCCCGTTTGGGTAAATTGGTGTTTCAACTTCCCGGGGACGTAACTTTGGCATACGATCTATGTTTGACGCAAACCATACCTCATTAGAAATATCTATCCAAGGAATAAAAATCTTGATGTGACAAAAATTATTCCATGGACCGATATTGCTCCCGGTTTTCCCAAAAAACGTCGTTTAGGGCCTCAAAATGGCTCTGGAAGTTCAGGACCCAAAAAACTGCTAAAAATAGTAAGTTGTGCCGAAACTAAAAAACTAAAAGAGACAATGGTGGGGCCCTAAGAGGAATAGGTGGGTGGCCACCAATATCCACCTGGATCATTCCTCCCCCTTAGGAAGCAATGGTCCCAATTGCGTTGAGTTCCTCCATGAGATGAGGAAACTTCTGTTGAACTTGGTCCCTAGTGAACCACTTGCCTTGGTGCAGGATTTGGCTAGCTTTGACAACCCGATACAGTTGGATCTTCTATTGTAAAGTGTTCTTGATTTGCATGTTAATGATACAATCTATGGTGGCATGTTCCATGCAGTCTGGTTTTAACTCTTTCGGTGTGAGTTCTTCTCCAATGTCAGAGGTGTCCAGTAGAGGTGAGAAGTAGGGACGAAGGTGATCTACATTGAATACTAGGTGCAGACCAAGGAATGGTGGAATACTGAGCTCGAAGGAATTGTTCCCTATAGCCTTGGTGATGGTGTATGACCTATATCAGAGTGGGCGAAGCTTGCGGTGGGGTCCAGTGAGGCGCTCCTTCTGTAAATGTAGCCACACTTTGTCGCCCACCTGGAAGTTGTGTGGCACCTGATGTTGATCAAGTCGTTGCTTGTAATTAGCATTGCCTTTGTCCAATATGTCATGAACCTATTGGCAGATGTGATAAATGTGCTCGATGAAGTTGTTTTCTTTGTCAGCTCCAGACTGGACATGAGCTGAATCGGCCTGAGTAGCCGCAAATGTCATGGCTATGTCAATGGGACATAGTGGCTGGAATCCCAAGCCCACCTTAAAGGGGCTGTGGTCGGTTGAGCTGTAGAGAGCTCGGTTATAACTATGTTGTACATAGGGGAGGCTCTCATCCCATGTGCGTGGATGATTTGAATTTTACATGCGTAGAATGTGTACAATCGTCATGTTGACGACCTCTATCTGGCCATTAGTTTGGGGATGGAAAGTTGTGGACTTGGTGGGCTTGGTGTCCAACATTGACCAGAGGCTGGACCAAAATGTGTTTAAGAACCTGCTATCACGATTTGATATGATAGACTATGGGATCCCAAAGTGCACCCACACTCATTCAAAGAAGAGTTTAGCAGTGGCTTCTACTGTGATATTCTTCTTGAAAGTTGCCATAATGGCCATCTTCGAGAATTTTTCGATGACCACGAAAACACAGTCGTTTCCAAGCTTAGTAGAAGGAAGGCTCGACATGTAATCCATGGATATGGATTCCCAAGTTCGACTAGGGGTAGGTAGCGGAGTATAGAGGCCTTGCTTCTTGATGGTCGATTTGGCAATGGTGCAAGCAGTGCAGAATCTGATGTACTTCCCAACATCCTGTCGAAGGTTCGGCTAATAGAAATACTTTTGCAGTACTGACACTATTTTCTCAACCCCAAAATGTCCAGCGACTCGACTGTAGTGCACTTCCCATATCATCTTGGCACACTTGCTTGAAGGAACACAAAGGTGTCCTAGGTGACATAACAGTGCATCTTGGAGGTGAAAATTTGGAACTTGTGTACCCCCAAGAGTGCCCTATATGTGTGGCTGAATTTTGGATCACTCTTGTAGAGAAGCGGCCAATCAGAAGTCTCGTGTCCATAAGAGTTGAGAACGGTGGTTATGGCCGTGATCGGTGGTCGGTTGAGGCAGTCTACAACATTATTGGTGCTACCCTTCTTGTACTTTATGTTCAAATGAAATTGTTGGTTCAAATGAAATTGTTGCAGATATGTGGACCACTTCTGATGGTGATCGTTCTGTAACTTCCCTTGTGTCTATATGAATTGCAGGGGTTGGTGGTCTGTGTGGATGATTGTTTCCTTCCCCAAAATGTAATGCTTCCATTGTCGACAAGCCTGCACAATGGAATACATTTCTTTGTCATAAGTGGGATACTTGCGAACCGTGTCAGACAATGTCTCACTGTGATATGCCACTGGATGCCCCTGTTGAGTAAGAATTGCCCCAATAGCATAGTCAGAGGCATCTGTCTCAATCTAAAATGGTTGTTGCAAGTCTGGTAATGTGAGCACTGGGGCAGAACAGAGGTGATGTTTCAATTCTACAAACGCCTTCTGTTGAGATTCTGACCAAAATAATTTTTCTTTCGCTCCTCCCTTGATGACTTGACTCAAGGGCCAAGTGATATGAGAGAATCTGAACACGAACCTGCGGTAGAAATTAGCAAGACCCAGAAATCTGCGAAGCTCTGTTAGAGTGGTTGGGGTTGGGAAATCTCGAATGACCTGGATCTTGGCTGGATCCACATACACCCTCCTTTCATCAATAATGTATCCCAGATATTGAACCTGGGTCATGCCAAAAGTGCACTTCTCCAAATTGGCACACAACTTGTGTTGCCGTAGTGTTTGGAGCACTTGTCAGATGTGGTGGAGGTGCTATTCCCAAGTCTGGCTGAAGATCAGAATGTCATCCAAGTACACCACTACAAATGGTTGGTGAATGGACACAAGTTGTCATCCATCAACCTCTTGAAGGTATCGGAAGCATTCGTCAACCTGAAAGGCATGATGAGCCATTCAAAAAGGCCCGCCTTAGCTTTGAAGGTAGTCTTCCACACATAAGAGGGTTCGATTGGTACCTGGTGATACCCAGAGTTCAAGTCGATCTTGTTGAAATATTTTTCCCCTTTGAGTTGGCCCAGAAGATCATCAATCTGTGGGATCGGGTACCTATTCCATACGGTGATCTTGTTTAGCACCTGATAGTCAATACAGAGTCTCCAAGTTCCATCCTTATTTTGTACTAACATGATCAGGCTCCCATAGGGTAATGAACTTGGTCGTATGTGACCTTTCTATAGCAGCTCTTGAATCTACCTCTTGATTTCATCGTTCTTTAGAAAAAAGCGCCTATAGATTGGTCCATTGGGTAGCATCGCACCTGGGATCAGGTCAATGGGGTGCTTGACCTGACAGTGCAGAGGCACCCCTGTGGGTGAGGTGAAGATGTCTCTGTACTCCTCCACAACCTTTTCCATTTGTTTTTTTCATGCAGAGGAGCCATGTTTGGAGGTCGTGGCCACAGTGTTCTTCTTGCCCTGGGGGCAGATCATCAAGAAAACAAATTTCCTGGTTTGGGAAATGAGCTTACTGCATTGTTTTGTAGTAACCAAAGAGATATTGGGAGGCGGTGGTACCTTTGGTATCATGTACAACTTATTTCCCAAAGTAACAATAACAGCGTGAGGCCGGGACTCATACACAGCATGTTGCTTCCACAAGTATGGTTGGCCTAATAATACATTAGAAACATCAATAGGATAAATGTCACACAATACCTCATCCCTGAAGGGCTTGATGCTATAGGGAAGGTGGCACTACTAGCTGACGCGGAGATCTCGTCCTTGGTGAAGCCACCCGATGGTGTATGGTTGTGGGTGCTTTGTGGTCGGAAAGCCCAACCGCTTCACGACATCTGCTAAAATGAGGTTCTTTTGTCTCCCATTGTCGACAATGAACTGTAGCGGGAACCCTTTACCCACATCTGGGAGTGGAAGAGACGCTCTGCCTCCTCTGGATCTTCCAGTTCCTCCTTCTGTATATTCGCAATGGCAATAATGGCATTAGGATCCGCATCAATAATCTACTTCCCTTTGTCATTCCCCTTGTCATGTTCCGATTCAGAGTTGGAGCATGCATCTGATTCAGAAGCCCTCATCTCGGGCACCAGCGACTGCTTGGCCCGACACTCACTTGTGTGGTGAGTGGAGCTCTTATGGAACTCACACCACTTTCCTGTGTCCTTCTTTGGCTTCGCAGTGTTGTTATTTTCTTGTGGGTTTGGCAGGTTGTTTTGGGCCGCTATACCTTGGCTTTGTCCTTTGTTTTGTGGTTTGAGGACACCTTTCCCTTGCTTTTGATTCGCAGATCCAAAGTCTCACTTCTTCTATTTGAATTTCTGCTCAATCATGGTAGCATACCGGTATGTCGTACCAAGTGAGGAGAACTCCATTTCCTCCTGAATGTATCTGTGCAGAAAACTACGATTCTTTAGCACCAAATGTTTCTCTGAATCTTTGATACCCAACTTTGTGCCCAGGGTATGGAATAGATTCATCATCTCATGTACATCTTGATCCCTTTGTTGCCGCAGCGTGGTCCATTGTATGTACTTGTCCTCATAGCTCCCCATGGGATAGTATTGTTCCTTGATGGTATCCTGAAAAGAATTCCAAGTGGGTATGGCTGAAAACAGAGAGGGTTCTATCACGTCCTTTTGCTCATAGTAGGTTTCCCACCAATCCTTGACATGCGGGGTAGCTTTGAGGAGTGCAAAAACAATCTTCTCCCGGTGGGAAAAGTCATGAACTGAGAAATATCCTTCTAATAGATTCAACCATCCATCTACGACATTTGCATCGATTTGACCCTCAAATATGGGAATTTAAAAGTTTACTTGTACCTTAAAGGGAGTCGCGCCTCCAGAGTGGTTGTTGGATGCAGATGCGCCGCCGATGGGCAGTCGTTGAAGGATCTGGGCAAAGTTATCCATCATCGCATTCCTTTTTTTTTCGAGGGCCTCCTTGAGCAATATTTTGATAGGATCTCCTGCTCCCTCATCTTTATTTTCATCCCCCATGGGCGGTCGTCGAGGTTTGCGAGGCTGATCTTGAAAAGGTTCAACCAGATCGAGCCCTAACTCCTTATACCTTGACCTTGTTGGGGACATGCAAAGAATGATCGAGAAAAAGTAGACCCCTCTAATACCACTGATCTGGATTTATGAAAGAATGAAAAAAAATACACATGTAACCATAAATATAATGATGCAACAGAAATAACACTTCATTTCATTAATATCAAAGAACTGAAATTTGCTTATAGATAGAATGGAAATAAACTAGCTAGGGCGTTGGTAGCTTATCTTTGAGAAGAGATGTGGTGGCTATAGGCCTCTAAACTGAGTTACAATGAGGCTCGAGGACCTATTTATTATTTAGAAACAATGAAAAATTCTACACATCCAAAACCCTTACCTTAGGAGACGAAGTGCCAAAACTATGGGCCCTGTTTGGGTAAATTGGTGTTTCAACTTCCCAGGGACGTAACTTTGGCATGCGATCTCCATTTGACGCCAACCATACCTCGTTAGAAAGATCTATCTGAGGACTACAACTTTTTATGTGAAAACCATTGGTCTATGGAACCATGTTGCTCCCAGTTTTCCCAAAAAACGTTGTTTAGGTCCTCAAAACGGCTCCGGAAGTTTAGGACCCAAAAAACTGCTAAAAATAGTAAGTTGTGCCGAAACTAAAAAACTGAAAGAGAAAATGGTGGGGCCCAAAGTTGAATAGGTGGGTGGCCACCAATATCCACCTGGATCAATTGTATTAAAATTTCTACATGGTATCAGAGAAAAGAAGATTGCAATATTGAAGCAGGAGCTGAGTTTGTTGGTGGAAACAATTCGAATTTGCTGCAAGAATTTCTTGGTGCAAAAGTTGAGTAAACATTTAAACAGATTTAAATGGATTGCGGTTAAATTATGCACTTGAGGGCAACTCAAACTACATTGCATGGAAGGACAGGATGGAGGCGGTGCTTGAAGATAATGGCTTGAAGGAATTCATCAACATAGATGTTCCTAAGCCTACTTCGACAGATGTTGCATTACTTGATGCATGGAAAAAGAAAGTAGCAAGGGTGAGGAGGATTCTGTTGGAAGGTGTATGAGACCACATTGTCTCAAGCCTTCATGGGAAAGCCACACCATATGCTATGTGGAAAGCTTTGACGGATTTTTTCCAAAGCAGCAATGACCATAGGAAATTGGTGTTGAAGGATAAACTCAGAAAGATCAAGATGGAAAAGAACGACACTATTCTGGTATACTTAACAAAGTTTTTCCAATGCAGGGATGAGCTTGAGAGTGTAGGAGTAAGTGTTGTTGATGATGATTTGGTGAGCTTGGATCTCTTGGGACTTCCTAAGAGTTAGCACAATTATGAAGACTCTGTCAACGGACGGGAAAAATTTCCAGATTGGGAACGATTGTGGTCGGATCTAGTGCAGGAGGAGTTCAGGCGAAACACCAAAGATGGCTCTTCATCAAAGCTTGATGATTAAGAGGATTGTGCTTTGGCTACCAATGAAAATAAGGGGAAGGGGAAGAAATTCCATTATAAATCTGAGACCAGTGAAGATGGCAAGGAGCACAACATGTCCAAAGTGAAGTGTTTTCACTGTCACGAGTATGGACATATTGCCACAAATTTTCCACATAAGAAGAAGAACAAGATGGTTGTTGAAGATGCAATTGGTGAGGCTCTTGCCTCGCAATTTGAGCTTGACTTCTCATTGATCGCATGCATGGTTTCTAGTGCATTAAGATCGGGGTGGTACTTGGATAGTGGTGCTTCCTTTCACATGATGGGAGATAAGAAAATTTTCAGTGACTTGGAGGAAAAAGATCTCCAGATGCATATTGAGTTGGGTGACAATGGACGATACAATGTGACTGGCATTGGTACCATTACCTTTCAGAGGGCGTCAGGTAAGAGTGAACCTCGGGATGTGGAGCAGCCACAAGATGAGGATCATGGAGTGGGAGCAACCACTCATGCAGATAAATTTCATGCTAGATGGGCAAAGGGAGTGCATGCAGCTATACCACCGGGTGAGAGATGGGGCGACATGCATGAGTAATCCCAAGAAGGAATTTTTGGGCACGATTCATTGAGATGGTGTGGATCTCATGAATTGAACCTGGCTACGAGGAGCCCACAGTACAATAGTGGCAGGATCAGTTGGATTGATGTATTCAGATGTCGTGAGGACATGAAATCAAAGTGAAAATGTCGGATACTGGAGCGCGGATCACCGTTGACAGCAAGTGCAGAGTGCATGGATGCAGAGGTCAACAACACAGTGGTTCATGAAGACATGTACAGTTGGTACCAGCAGAAGTCAAAAGACTTTGATGACAGATGCATTATACTGATTCAGTTGTTTGCAGTCTATTTAGTTTCAAAAGTGTTGCATGTGCGAGAAACACTAGAGAAGTGTTGCATACAAAGGTTGCAAGGAAAATGCATGGAGTTGCATCTTGCATGCAAAGTCATTCCTTTCTTGTTGAGAGGGAGTGTTGAAGTTTGCAACAAGAAACAATGAAATTAGCATCCGAAAACAACATCCTTGATCCTAGTGAAAATTAAGCACCTACACTAGGTGGGGCCCACACAAGCTATTTTTAGGTGTATGTCTATTTTTAGAATGGTGAGAAAATTCTATTTATAGTGGGAGTCTATTTATAGATGGTTAAGTAAATTCTATTTATGGATGGAATTCTATTTTTGGAATGCATGTGTGAAGTCTATTCGTAGATCACATGTCTAAAAATAGAATGCATGTCGATTATTATTATCTCTTAATAATAATTAGACGATAAATAATAATCTATTTTCTTAAAGCACTTGATTTCAATTAACTGATGTGGCGAACCAGTTGACTGAAGGAATTTCGAGTTCTAAGGTTGGTTGGTGCGACATGCAAGTGAACTTGAGTTTTAACAGAGTGATTCTAGTTGTAACAGAGTTGGATATGTAGTTATGTGAGTTGTAAAATAGTTTAACACAGTTCAGTGAGTGAAACTCAGTTGTGCTAGTTGTAACTAAAGATACAATAGTGAGAGATTAGTGAATTAAATATTAAATTAATTCACATGGAATGATCTCTCATGCAAATGAAGATTTACTACTATTAACTACATGCATGTCAGATCCAGTGGAGACCCAGTTGAGAGATAGGTGAAAGGGACAGTTTAACTATCAGTTGTGACATTAGTGGGTGCACTTATGCAACCACACACACATTGGAGATGCCTATGAGTATTGCGCAGTCAAGGCAGGCTATAATTAATCATTCAAAGGTTCTTGACCATCAGGGATTGCGCAATGGAGGCAGGGTGTCTGGAGGCAGTAAATTGGCGCATGTATTTGCCAATTTTTGTATGACAGTGTGAGACGATTGTATATTGTACTGAGAGCTCTTGGATTAGAGTTTTGTATCAGATTGTTTCATGATCCATGATATATACATAATATATTATAGTGGGGTTTTTAGATTTATGCTTTCCCGGTAAAAACATTTGTGTTATGTGTGATTGATCTTTCTTCATGTGTTTGCAATTGGCGATTAAATTTCCACAAAGATTTAAGTAGAAGGATTATGTATTTAACAGTGGCATATAATTGTTAGATCAGGAGAATCCAGGCAATACATAATTGTATTAAATTTTTTATAGAAATTCCATTCTAAATCTGAGGCCGGTGAAGATGGAAAGGAGCACAACATGTCCAAAGTGAAGTGTTTTCACTGTCACAAGTTTGGACATATTGCCACAAATTGTCCACAAAAGAAGAAGAATAAGATGGTTGTTGGAGCTGTAGCTGGTGAGGCTCTTGCCTCGCAATTTGAGCCTGACTTCTCATTGATCACATGCATGATGTCAAGTGCATTGGGATCAGGGTGTTACTTGGATAGTGGTGCTTCCTTTCACATGATGGGAGATAAGAAAATTTTCAGTGACTTGGAGGAGAAAGATCTCCTGACGCATATTGAGTTGGGTGATGACGGACGGTACAGTGCGAACATGATTGGTACCATTACCTTTCAGAGGGTGTCATGAAAACTATTTCATTTAAAATATATAATGCATGTACCAGGTTTGAAGAAAAATTTAGTCTTAGTCACAATTTTAAAGGATAGAGGCTATGATGTTGTCTTTAGTGAAGGAAAAATTTTCTTGCGACACAAAGAAACAGGGCAAGCCAAGAAGGTTGGGATTCGAGTTAAGAATCTCTATAGACTTGATGTAGATGGGATTTCTATAGAGCTTCCTACTGTTGGGAAGTGTGAGAAAGCCATGCAATTGACCCTTGAGAGGGAGCTGGATTTGTATGCAGGTAAGAGCGAACCTCAGGATGTGGAGCAGCCAAAAGATGAGGATCATGGAGTGGGAGCAACCACTCATGCAGAGGAATTTCGTGCTAGATGGGCAAAGGGAGTGCATGCAGCTATACCACCAGGTGAGACGTGGGACGACATGCATGGATAATCCCAAGAAGAAATTTCTGGGCAGGATTCATTGACATGGTGTGGATCTCATGAATCGAACCTGGCTATGAGGAGCCCACAGAGTAGCAGTAGTAGGATTGGATGGATTGATGTAGTTATATTTCATGAGGACATGAAATCAAAGTGACAGTGTCGGATACTGGAGCGCGGATCAGAGTTGACAGCAAGTGTAGAGTACATGGATGCAGAGGTCAACATCGCAGTGGATCCAGAAGACATGTGTAGTTGGTACCAGCAGAAGTCAGAAGACTTTGATGACAGATGAATTATATTGATTCAGTTGTTTGGAAGCTATTCAGTTTCAGAAATGTTGCATGCAAAATTTGCAGAGTGCATGCATGGAGTTGCATGGTGCATGCAAAGGTTGTAGGGTGCATGCATGGAGTTGCATGTCGCATGCAAAGACATTCCTTTCTTGTTGAGAGGGAGTGTTGAAGTTTGCAACAAGAAATAGTGAAATTGGCATCCGGAAATAACATCCTTGATCCTAGTGAATATTTAGCACCTACACTAGGTGGGGCCCACATAGGCTATTTTTAGGTGGATGTCTATTTATAGATGCATGAGCACATTCTATTTATAGATGAAGTATATCTATAGATGTATGTGCAAGTTCTATTTATAGATTGCATGTCTATTTATAGATGCATGTTGACTATTATTATCCCTTAATAATAGTTGGACAATAAAAAATAATTTATTCTCAATGAGCACTTGGAAATAGTTAACTGAAGTGGAAAATTAGTTAGTTATGGCAATTTCGAGTTCAAAGGTTCGTTGGTGGGACATGCAAGTGGACTTAGTTGTAACTGAGTGATTCGAAGTTGTAACAGAGTTGGATGTGTAGTTATGTGAGTTGTAAAGTAGTTTAACTCAGTTAAGTGAGTTAAACTCAGTTGTGCTAGTTGTAACTAGTTGTAACTAAAGATACACTAGTGAGAGATCGGTGAATTAAATATTAAATTAATTCACATGGAGTGATCTCACATGCAACTGAAGATTTACTATTGTTAACTACATGCATGTCAGATCCAGTGGAGACCTAGTTGAGAGATAGGTGAAAAGGACGATTTGACTATTAGTTGTGGCATTAGTTAGTGCATTCATGCAACCACACACATTGGATGTGCCCATGAGGATTGCGCAGTCAAGGTAAGCAGGATTCCATTCATTCATGGATTGCTATCAGCTGGGATTGCGCAGTGGAGGCAGGCTATCTGGAGGCAGTAAATTGGCACATGAATTTTCCAATTTTTGTATGATAGTGTGAGACGATTGTATATTGTACTCAGAGATCTTGGATTAGAGTTTTGTATGAAATTTTTTCATGATCCATTATTTATACATAATATATGATAGTGAGGTTTTTATCTTTATGCTTTCCCGGTAAAAACATCTGTGTTATGTGTGATTGATCTTTCTTCTTGATATTGCAATTGGCGATCATGTTTTAAATTCCGCAAATATTTTTTTTAGAAGTGATTATGTATTTAACAGTGGCATATAATTGTTGGATCAGGAGAATCCAGTCAATACATAATTTGTATTAAAATTTCTACAAAACGCTTATTGGCTAATGACTATGGCAATGGATCTAGCACATAGAAACAAGGTTACTTCTATTTTCCAACAAGTTGCAAATCATGGGCTAAATCTTGCCAGGACTTGGGCCTTAATGATGGCCAATACCATGCCTTGCAGACTTCTCCTGGTGTATATGATGAACAAGTATTTCAGTTCTATGCAAGCTGCTAAAGGAGGTTATCTTTCAAACACACTTTTTTCTTTGGCAAGGTTAGGAATGGGATTGAATGGAGAACCTAGCTTTAATGTAGCAATGTCAAGCAATGTGGTGAGTGACCCCTTGGGAGAGTTTCACAGATAGTGTTATTACATGTATTAAATTTTTAAATTATTTTATGTCCTTTATTATTATATATTGAATCAAGTGTTATAGTAAACTATGTTGTCATTGATACATCCTCATATATCACAATCTATGGGAGCTTTTCCCGAATACTCAGAAAACAGGGGTTACGATCATTAGTAATTTTTTCTTCCAAGTGTTTTGTTCTTGTTCTTCACACTAGCATGTATGTCTGAAAACCATATTCAATTGAACTAGGCTTTCAATGTTTGGCAGTAAAGGAAATTTCATGTGAAATTGATTATACATTATTCCTTTCATTAAGTTCTTTATGTTTATAGAGAAAAATACGATGGACAAATGTAAGTTTCCTTTCAATGCCTGTCAAAGTGGATCCATAGGAACTATGGTCGTCCTTACCACACCATATGCCCAAAGAGCAATTCTTTCAAACCAAGTATCGTTTTCATCACCTTAGCTATTGACTTGCTTTGGAATTTTGATTGGTAAATAATGTAGAGTTTTAGTTGTTTTAATGATTAATGATAAAGTTACATGCCCCTTTGTTTGACAAGCATGAACTCCATCATAAATTTTGATTCATGTTTATCTAATTTTATTTCCAAATCAAGAATTTTGGTAGTGGAGGGTTACTTATGGGAGTTTCCTCAAACAATATATGCTACTTCCCATGCATGCGAGTCTGCATACGAAAATGGTGTGATGGTTTCAATCACTGCAAGTGATGTGTCATGTGTAAGAAGGCTCCACAAGAAGTTTTCGTATGAATCATTTTCAGAAGATTTTGATGAGATCCTTTATGTATAGTGAAATAGAGAAAACAAACTCTAGAACAAAATTATATGAAGGACTTCTAAGCTAAGTATATTTTTATTCACAGTTACAAAGGAAAGTTTAGTTGGATGGTAAATTGACGACCCAGTTCCCTGCAGAGCGTTGAGAATGGTTTCTTTTTGTTATCAAAAGGGAATAAGTGTCAAAGTAGAAAAAAATATCAGTTCCTTTGCTATTGTTTTCATTTTGTAACATGGTGCCCATGATGTTTATTGTGCAAGGCAGCTGGAATTTTATATGAAATTTTGAAAAGGTCATCGAATTTGAAAGGAATGTGTAATTTAGCTGCCAGAGTTGCTGCAATAGTTGCAAGTCAACAAGGGACAAGGCTTAAGGAAGATGGCACTGGGCTAGCCAAAATCTTTTCACGTTATTTGTTTTTCAAAAACCATATTACAAATATGTGTACAGACAGATATTCAATCAGATCGGTTTCAAGTATTTGAAGAGCTCAATTATACTCAATTCTCATCTCAAGATTGTTGGTTGCGGTAGGCTGTATTTGCTGGAAACACAGAATGGTGATATGTAATAGCTCAGCTTGAGATTTGATATTCAAAATTTATTAATTCAAGGGGAAGCATCATACTTTTGCATGTATGCTTGAGAAAAAACATCAAGCCAAAAACAAAGTTCATAAAATGTTGGAATTGTTGACATAAACAATGGGATTGATTCCTATTGGACGAGTATCAGGGCCAGGTTTGCATCGGTGTGCCTTAGTTGTATGTACAAAGAGATCTCTCCAAAATAAAAGTAAAAATATTGAGATGCTAGCAACCAACTAAAATGATGATCACCCAAGAGGTAATTATTTGAAAGGTTTCGCCAACTGGGTGCGATTCAATGGTGAAGAGTGGGTGGTTAAGAGGTTTGGCGTGATGCCATGTTAGGACCATATAACCAAACAAACAAGCAAAAAATTTATTTGAAAGGTTTCATAAGTACAACAAAACAACCCACTTGACCCCAGTTACACCTAGCAATGGCAACCAACCTAAAATTGATGATAACCACTATTGAGAAATTTGGGTATAGCCATGTCAACCAGCTGCAACCAAGGCCAGCAAGGTGACTGATCAGACGTGTTTCCCGGGGTGACGAATTAACAGAAACACCCTCAATGAAAATAAGAGCTCAACATCGCAGGATGAGGCAACAACTCGAGTAAGGAGTGTGGAAGAACAAGGCAGCAGCAGGTGATTTATATTGACTAAGCATATGGTTGGTGAATTAAACATAAAGCATAAGCAATCACTCACAAACCAGGAGTCAAAATCAGGTAAGGAAATCTATATATTATCAAATTGATTCCGGGGAAGGGTGGTTCTCTTCTCAATTCAGTTCATTTGCTGGCATTCTCTACAATTTTCACCGTCTGTCAACTCAACTGAGCAGGTGTGAGAGCCTAATACGTGGATGTCCACATCGGATTTGGTGTAGCACAGAAAGAAGTGCATTGTGACGATGGTGGCATTTCATTGGCCTACCTTGTCCAAAACAGCCAGTAGCCTCGCCCCTGGATTTGGGAGATCAATGAAGATGGTAACACGTTCATGTCCATTCAGTCGTTATGTCGGATGACTTAATGGTTGTCCTGTCCGATTTCCATGCCCACTACTCGTACAGATCAATAATTCTACATCCATAAAGAATTATGCTCTCAGGTGAATGGATTTAGTTATATGAATGGATTGAGTGGGTAGTTGGGTAGAAAATTTCAGAGAAGCTTATGGTAACGTTTACACCATTGATTTTCAGACCAGTGTCATTGATATGCAGGTCTCCAAGATTATCAATTTACCATAAAAACCCAAATCAATAAAGACCCAATTCTCCAGTTTGTTTTTTTTTTAATTAATTAATTAATTAATTATGAATTTAATAATAATCATCTATCTGTTCAGAAGTAGACACGAGATTTATTTATTTTTATTTATAAAATAATTTCGCAATTAGAGTAATAAGATTTTTTTATATATATATAATTATTAACTTAATAATAATAAAATTTGTAAAGAAATACTTTTGGTGATAATCATATATGATCATGTTTTGTCGACCCATTTCAAACTAATTAGTGTGATTCATCTTCACTACAAGATGAGAAATCAGATCAAGGAAACACGTTTAAAAATATGGAGAAATGATCCAACTTACCCTTAAGGTATAATAACTAGTTTGCGAAAAGAGAGAAAATATATAAATAAAATCATTTATTAAATCATTTTATTATTATATTATATTTAATTTAGTTTATTAGTTAATAATTATAATATATTTTATTATTATATTTTAATTTCTTAATTAAAAGATATTCGTTAAAGTTCAAGTAGAGTATAAAATATTGTTACTTCTAAGTTTAAAGAGAAAATGTGGTGCGAGAAATATTTAGAGGCTAAAAGAAAATTACAATATTATAAGGAGGTTATCAACCCTACTCTAAAATATAGCCAAGATAAGAACGAACTCTCATGAGCTCCATAGTGAAACAGGTTGTTGGGCAGTTCCTAAAACACCATGGGTGGAAAGGATATTCCATCTCTGTGAGAGTACGAACATTGAGGATGAAAATCACTTCCTCTTAGAGTGCCCTACGTACACCCACATTAGATCTTAGTTTCATAATATTTGTTGCAATACCGACCTTCCTAGCCTTTTAGCATGCCAAAAGTATAGTGAGCTCGGGATGCTTCTCTCCAAGCTCTTTGAGCATAGGAGTACTATTTTAAAACAAACTAAATAATTCATTTCTTTAGGTCTGATAGTCCAAAGTTTGGTCTGAGTGGAAGTTAACCATCATCATCATCATCATAAATAATAATGGGAAATTCAAGTAGTTATTTTTTAGTATTTATTAATCTTTCTCGTTTTTCTTTTGATCGTCATGTCTACAGTTTGTTGGAGAAGAGCCTCAATTATGCTCTTGCTCCTAAAAAAATCCCTATTCAACACATTATTTGTGATATTGAATACAGGATTAGAGATTTTCCTGATGCTACTAAAGACACTATCAGGAAAGACTGTGCCATGATCCTCAGAAAAGCTAATCCCCCTAAGAGAAACATTAGCAAACCTGAGTTTGAGGCTCTTAAATCCTTAAACACTAACCAGGACATTGTTATTCTTAAGGCTGATAAGGGAGGTGCTACGGTTATTTTAAACAAGGAGGATTATCGTAATAAGATGTTGGATCACATTCTTAATAGCGGGAGTTACAAGAAGCTGGACAAAAATCCCCTTAAAAAAGTTTCAAAAGCAGTTGCTTTGGCCATAAAATCGAGTAGCACCATTGGCTCCCTTAGTAAAAATATCATTGAAAGTAACCCCCTCACTCCGAGGATTTATGGTCTTCCTAAGATTCATAAGGATGGAGCCACCCTTCGCCCCATTTTCAACACCATAGGTGGTCCGACTTATCTGCTCGCTAAATTTTTAGTCAGTAAGTTGAAACCTCTTGTGGGTAGAACTGACTCCTTTGTCAAAGACTCATCCTCATTTATTAATGAATTGAAATACATTAAATTGGATCCCGACGACAGGTTTGTAAGTTTTGATGTTGTCTCATTATACACTTGCATTCCCATTAAGGAAGCCATCGATGTCTTTTCTCGAGTCATGGATCCTGATACTGCTCATCTTGTTGAGATCTGTCTAACCTCGACCTTCTTTAGTTTTGAGGGTGAATTCTTTGAACAGACTTGTGGTGTGGCCACGGGTTCCCCCCTTTCCCCTATTGTCGCTAATATTTTCGTGGAAGACTTTGAATCTAAGGCCCTTTCCTCCTCCCTTTTTCAACCTAGGCTTTGGAAAAGGTTCGTTGATGACACTTGTGTGGTTTGGCCCCATGGGAAAGAGAAACTGGACCTTTTCTTCCAGCATATTAATGATCAATCTGACTTCATTAAGTTCACCATGGAATTCGAAGTGGATGGTAGCCTGCCCTTTCTCGATGTCCTTCTTTCTAGGAATAATGATGGTTCTTTCTCTCATCAAGTCTTCCGAAAGAAGACGCACACTAAGCAGTATTTGCATGCTAGTTATCATCATTTCCCAATTCAAAAGCTTGGGGTTCTCAGTACCCTAGCCACCATAGCCTTTAGAATCTCCAATGAACACCACTTTGAAGGTGAAAGATCTCATCTCTTTAAAGTTTTCAGTAAGAACAATTGTAGCAGGATTCATTGTCTTAGAGCTTTTCAAAAAGCTGAAAAAGGTCTTAGGGGTAAGAAAGATCCTTGTGATCGATTATCTGGAGTTCACCTTCCATTTATCCAAGGTACTATTGATAAAATCGCTAGGATCATGAAGAAACATAATGTTTCCTCAACCTTCAAGCCCCTTCGCACCTTTCGGAGTTCGCTTAGATCAGTTAAGGACCTGGTTTGCCCTAAGGATGGTAAAGGGATTTACTTGATTCCGTGCTCCTGTGGGACACCTTACATCGGTGAAATTGGTCGATCCATTAATCAAATAATTCATGAACATGTCACTGAACTTAGACATAGTAGATCACGCTCCTCTGCCTTAGCAGAGCATGCTGAAAAGACAAATCATCACATTTGCATTGAATATGTTGAGGTTATTGCGAGGATTGACCATTTCCACCACTACAAGTTGAGGGAAGCCCTGGAAATTGAAAAGAGGTCGGTTAACCTTAACAGAGATGATGGATGGAGTGTTAGCAGATGTTGGGTTCTAGCTCTTCACTCTTGGTTTTTGTCCCCCTATTCTCCCTCTCGATTTGTTTCTCCCTTTCTGTTCTTTTTGTTTTAGTATTATTATTTTCACTTTTATTATTATTATTATTATTTTATAATTCGAATTAATAAATTTACTTACTATTATTATTATATTATGATTTAAAATTAATAAAATTACCTATTAAGTAAAGTAAATAATAATTTTTATTAGATTTTATTATATAACTTATAATTATTAATGAATTTTAATTTTATGTTGATATTCTATTATTATTATTATTAAGTAAAGTAAATAAGAATTGTTATTAAATCCTATTACATAACATATAAATATTAAATTATATTAAAAAATATAAATATATGATTCAAATTTACAACATTTAATTATTAATTAATTCATTAGTAAATAAATCAATTAATGAATAGGAATATAATTAAATAAAATAAAATTTAATTAAATTTGTTATTCTAGTTAAATTAGCCATTATTTTACAATGCTAGTTGGAGCTTTCTTTTTCTATTTAAACATGTTCATTGATCAGATTTCTCATTTTATCATGATGATGAACCACACTTGCTAGTTCTAAACGAGTCGACAATATTTTCTTACATGTGATTTTCACCAAAAGATTTTATACACATTTTATGCATCACAAAAGCCAAATTCCTAATAATTAAAAAGCTATTGGTCAAAGGTGATTAAGAATAATAATAAAATCAATTAGAGGGAAAATATATATAAAAAGGAAATTATCTAATAATGAATATATTATTATATCAAATTAAATTCAGTTTATTAGTTAATAAATATAATATATTTTATTATTATATTTTTATTTTAAAGAGATATTGTTAAAACAGTAATTATGGGAAAATTAAGGTTAATGTAGTTATTCTTAGTATCATATAATATAAGTATATTTTTATTAATTTAATATAAATATAATTTTATTAATAAAAAGTTAATGGTCGAAAGAGCTTTAAATAATAATAATAATAATAATAATTTAAGAGATCATAAAAGGGTGAAAATATATAGGGAATAATAAATAGAAGGATTAAAAAAGAGAAAAGAGGGGAGGGACGTTAAAGCTAAACAACAGCTAAGGATGAAGGGCCTGGATCCAATATCTACTAACACTCCATCCACAACAACTAAGGATGAAGGGTCTGGATCCAACATCTACTAACACTCCATCCATCATCTCTATTAAGGTTAATTGGCCTTTTCTTGATTTGTAAGGCTTCCCTTAACTTATGGTGATGAAAATGGTCAATCTTAGCAATAACCTTAGCTTCTTCGATGCAAATGTGATGCTTCGTCTTTTCAGCGTGCTCTACTAAGGCAGAAGAGCGAGACCTTCCATGCTTAAGGTCCACCATGTGCTCATGAATCCTCGTACTCATGAATCCTTTGTTTAATGGAATGACCAGTTTCACCAATGTATGGAGCCCCACAGGAACAAGGAATTAGGTAAAGGGCTTACCGAGTCTTTAACCGACTTTAGATAACACCGATAGTACAGAGGGGCTTGAAAGTCGAGGAAACATTATGTTTTTTAAAGATCCTAGCGATCTTATCAGTAGTCCCTTGAATAAATGGGAGGTGAATTGGACCTTTTTCCGCTTTTTGAAAAGCTCTAAAGCCTTCAAACTTTCTATAGCCGATTTTTCTTTTTCAAGCTAGTGTTCATGTGGAATTCTTAATGCTCTGGTAGCTAAGGTGTTGCGAACACATAACTTTTAAGCAAAGAAATGATGAGAACTACCATGACAAATTTTCAGCTAGGTTAATATTCAATTTCCCATCTGTATACATCCACATTATAGATATCTATATGACAAATGTTCACTATATGTACTTCATGGTTTTTTTTCTTTTTTTTAAGAAGTCTAGTTAATTATGTTAAAAAATAACACCTAAATAAAATAGAAAATTGAACAAATAACTTAACACCTAAAACTACCTTATCAATGCAAATACATATATACAAATGCATTCCACTTAAACAAATATATTGTTTCTCTTTACACTACCTTTGGAGACAACGACTAGTTTAATAAAGATATTTTCCTAATTATTTGACACTGAAACTTTTTTCTTCCAATTAATTTGATGTTTTGTGTTGAATGCGCTGCAGTAACCCACTGCAAGAGAGTGACTGCATGGATATAAACGTACCCACTACAATACCGGTTGGTTGTGTTAAGGTTCCCGTTGGATTCGCTTGAAACGTACATCCGTTGTCTATCTTTGATTGGTTGGTTGTGCTTCACTGTCGGTTTTCATTTTCATGCATGCCCATGAAATACTCATCCACAACCTGAAACTTCCGAGCAAGCAAATGCGCAAAGGAGAGGACATGCAGTCTCTCTCTATATATAGGTATCGAGTGGGCGCAAACGGAATCGATCAGTGGGCGGGCGATTTCAGACGCTTGACAGTCTGGATGCAAAGTGTTTGCCGACCATCTCCATGGGCCGCTGGTTCTCGGTCGATAAACCTCTGCATCCAGATTGTTTGGAATCTGTTGCTTCTCTCCTTTCATTTATAAACACACAATGTGCCGGTTTGATTCTCGCTGGGGTCACTCTCTGCTTTTTATTCTAATGATGATGATGACAACTCTTCCCGTGGATGCAGGAACTGCAGATTCGTCTGTTGGGGTTTTGTCCATGGGGAGCATTTTGGCCGGTGGCCTTGGGCTCTTTATTTATTTAGTTTTTTTCAGTGTCGTCTTCTAAATCTTACAAACGACCATGAATGTATATAAAAAATGTATGCAATTATCTTTTATTAGTTTCAGTTTTGTTAGTTGCATTATTGTTTCGATGTCATTGGTCTAGGTATAAACTTTCGACTTTTGTTCACGCTTTCATTTTCTATTCTCCACTTTAGGGTAAAATTCACCATTGAACCTGTGATTCTGCCTTCTCCCTCTGAGAACTTGTACTGCTTTTAAGTGACAAAATACACAACAATTATCCCTATAGGGACAATGACCTATTTGTGGATGGGAAAGACAAAACTGAGTAGAAAGTGATATTTATTCATAGTAAATATTGGGTCTCTCTTTTCAAAAGGATATATTATTCTTCAAGATGCAGAGGTAAAATGTTCTTTTTCTGGGTTATTTTCATAGTATTTTTCTCTCTTTCTTTTTAGTGTTTGATCAATGTTCTGTTGGGGATGTATTTGGTTCATTGTTCTCATACTTAGTTTTATTGGAGGCAAGCCTCCGGAATCCAAGCTCCCAAGATCAAAATCAGTGGTGGTATCAGAGCAGGTTGTGCTCGGATTCGAATCTCCTGTTGTATTGCTTTGTTGTCCTTCAAATCATCCCTACGAACGATATCGATTAGAAAATCGAATATACAGAAGGCAAGAATGATATCGATTAGAAAATCGAATATACAGAAGGCAAGAATTTTGTAAGAGTATTTTGTCAAAATTTCTTATAGTTTCGCTGTGGATTTCCAGTCAGATTTTCCTCTCAAATTCCTTTATCTCGACTGATTCGATTGCTGGCTAGAAAGCTCAGGATAGACAATGCCACAGTCGAGTCAAAGGGGTACTTGTTTCTCAACGTTAGACATAAAATTTTGATTGTAGGAAAAACAAATTAGAATTAGTTGCGGAAAAAACAGTGAAAAAATTCCTCGTTGTATTTGTTGAATTTTATATATTTGCTATACGTAGCACAGGACGAAAAACCTCAGCTGAGCTCTACTCATCCGTGTTTTCTCCTGTTATCGATTTTGCCAACCCCGCCCTACGAAACTGTCAATTTTTAAGTGTTCGGGAGAGAAATATTTTCCACAATTCAGAGATGACGAGTTCACGAGTTCTATGCTCAACTACATTGCTGCTGCTAACTTGGTACCTTACCCCAATCCTAGAGTGGTTTATATATAGCTCAGAGATTTAAAAAAAGCGTTAAACAAGAGTGGTATATTGCATTCCTAAGCTCTTCAAACATATTATTAAATATTGCTACTTAATCTTTGAAGAGCAATCATAATGAGTATGGAAATCATAATGATGATATGAATTTCAAAATTGGAGTGATTTTAATTGATTTTATATACATTTATACAAATAGTATTGTTTTATTGTTTTCACAGTAATGGTTAAGTTTTTTGTTGTTGAAAAAGTCACCCCAAATTTATAGCCTGGTACTAAGTTTTACCTTTACGGAATGTATAGAATTTTTAATTGTCTTTTTCAGTTTTACTAGTTGCATCGTTGTTTCCATGACATAGATGTCTTTTATACACTTATAACTTTCGATTTTTGTTCACCTTGTTGTCAATTCCCTTTAGGGTAAAAATTCCTGTAATTGCTTGTGACTCTACTTCCTCTCTCTAACTTCTTTGTAATCCAACTTGTATTTCTTTTAAGTGACACAAGCAATTATTCTTTTTGGAAAATAGCCATTTTTTGTGAATGGATGGGGAAGTCAAAATTAAAGAAGAATGAGAAGGAATCATCTATAAATTAGAACAATAGAAAAAAATATAACACAAACTAACTTAAAATAGTCAAATAGAGATATCCAAATCAAGTCCAACAATCCAACCAAAGCTCCTTCCTTTTAGTACCCGTATTTCCTGAGGTTGGACACAAGTATATCTTCACAAAAAAAGGCAAAACCTCTAATGTTCTTAAACAAAACATGTTCTCCAATATATGGGTAGTATTGTCCAGAGTTCCACATTGTTGAGTTTGCTCTAAGGGTTGATGTGAGGCTTTAATTCCCCCTGGTTGCTAGGTGCACTTGTGCCTTAAAGACATGATCATCATCATCATTGCACTATAATCATGGGATGGGCGTGATGGTAAATTCCTTTGTATTTATTGCAATCAACCCTTTTTCTAACCTCCCTACAAAATTGGCTTACATATTAGCCACCATATTTTATTTCTGCAACACTTGAAATAAGGAAATGCTTATGAAACATAGGCTTGGTGCCAAAAAATTTTGAATGAGGACTCCAAAATTGGCTTGCATATTAGCCACCATATTTTATTTTTGCGACACTTGAAATAAGGAAATGCTTATGAAACATAGACTTGGTGCCAAAATTCATTGAATGAGGAATAATGTTGTTTGAGAGATCCAATAATAATGAAATAATCACCAATAATTGTTATATCTTGTTATTTAGATATAGGGCAAGGATATAAAGAATTGTCCATGGTTTTGTTTCGTTGTTGGTCGAATTCTTTCTTTTGCGTATGAAGAAATTATTAAAAATAAATTAGATTATGAATAAATAATTCAAATTCTATAATTTATAGTGAAAATGTTTATATATATATATATATATATAAACACTTTAAAAATCAATATACAATCTAATATATATATTAGCACACTTTATTTTCCTTGATAAAAATCATATTTTTCAGTCTAGTAAGAATCAAATATACATTCTTCATTGTGGAGCACTTGCAGATGCTTAGGTTTTTTTTCATAACAACATATATATCTATGTAGAGAATGTATGAATAACAATTATAATGATGATGTGAATATCCAAATTGGAGTGATTCTAATTGATTTTGCATGCATTTATACAAATAACATGACACAATCATATGTAGGTATGAGAACCTTGTTTTATTTTTTTCATAATAATGGTTAAATTTTGTGTTGAAAAAATGTTAGTTCAATAATACAATAGGGAAATGCAAAAATAATAAGAAAGGTTACAAATAATTGTTATGATAAAGTTTTTTCTATCCAAAGTTTTCTAGTATATTCTATTATAAACTAATAACTATTTCTTGATAGGTGTATTGTCTTACAAACTAAGATAATAGAACTACAATTCAAGAAAACATGAAGGATATACTGAGATAACAAATAAAACACTTCATCTATTTGGTCGATTGAAAATATCATGTTTCATTCCGCATGGTGTAGACTAGTTCCTACTTTTGTAATGTTGCCAACTATAGGGTAGGCCTTCCTCTCCATAGAATAATGTTGTGAGTTTATCTTCTTAGATTGAGATTGAGAGAACCACTTTGTTGATGGGGCCCTAATAGATGTGAAAGTTAGAAGGGAGGGAGATTGAATCACTTGTTGTGGTATCTATAGAAAATATATAATCCTATCAACTATTGTAGTCATCATCCGAATTTTATAGCCTAGTACTAAATTTTACCATTGGGAGGCCATGAATGTATATAATTATTTCTTTATCTTCTTGAGTTTTTCTAGTTGCATCATTGTTTAAATGACATAGATATCCTTGATCTTGTTATAAACTTTCAATTTTTGTTTTCCCTTTTCTTTTCTATTCACTACTTTAGGGTAGAATCCACCATTGTACTCATGCTCTCTCTGCTGCCTCTCTAACAACTTTGCAAGCCAACTCCGTACTCTTTTTTCTAATTAAGTCTAGATTCTATTACTGAAACATATGGTACATACAGTAGTGTGCCTTCATAGGCATTAAGAGTTCATCAAAATAGCAGAAAAAGGGCTGCCCGCAAGGGGAAACCAGCCTGAGAAAAGTAAGAGAGCTGCCTCGAATGAGGAAACCAGCATTGAACAAAAAAATAGGACTGTAACAGTACTTTGACATGCCAAATGACCAGGATTCCTGAAAACACCAACGAGACAAAAATTCTGAACAAAATGACAAAAATGTAACTGTATGTCCTAGATACCATAGTCATTAGAGGGAGGTTCTTCTTCGATTCTGCATCCGTAGTTGTCATCATCGTCGTCCAAAGTGGGATTTGTTGCCGCGCCGGCCTCGGTTCGCTCCATTGGCATGCCTTTGATTTGAGAGTTGCCACCGCCATAGCTGCCACTGCCAGCTTCCTGAGAGAGATCCTGAACGTCGGTTTGAATGGCCTGGTCGGAACTAGGGGTGCGTTGTTGAATGCCGGGATGCGCAGGAGGCAGGGGGTCAGAGCCAAATTGCGGGAGTTCTTTGAATGTAACAAAAACAGTCGCCACCACTAGAGGCTAGGAGGTGAGACAAGGGAAATGAAACAGAGCCATGGAGGGGTTAACCAGGTGAGCCGATTCTGCGCTGCGAGGGCCAGGTTGAGGTGGAGTGACGTGAGCGCCACGCGGAGGAGAGGGAGGATTACTGTCAGGCCCACGCTCATGCCTGTGTCTGTTGGTCGTGCAAGGAGTGCGGCCAAGGGAGGAATCAGAAGCGGAGGTCGACGAGTTGCTCGAGGGGGAGTGGCGACTAGAGGAAGGCCTGGCTCGAGTGCTACCTCTGCGGCACCTGAGCCTGTGCCGGAGCTTGGGCATCGTCCCACCGAGAAAGTGCGAGCGTGGCGGAGAATTTTGAGAGGCGAGAGAAGGATGCAGGGTGACAGGCGAAAGAGACGGAGGCGAGGTGCCAAGGAACAAAGGACAAAACGGACTGTGAGAATGGTGGAAGCCGGGTAAGAAATCCACACAACAATAGAGATTGCAGCGCCTGCCCAATGCAGTGCGGGAGCTGGGTAACTTAGCTTCCGGAGGGTAGCCAAAGCGGACCGGAGGAGTATAATTCTTCATAGTGATGAACCAAATGAACTGCAGAGCCAAGAACTTAAGCGTCAAGGTGGTGAATGAGCGCCTGGAGCTGAAGGACGACATCGAAATACGTTTGCTGCCTCGTCTTCCCCACCGGCTTGAATGCCATCGCAGGTGATAGGCTGTGGTTTTAATGCCTTCAATGCGTCTTGAATGTGGAGTGCAGGCGGCCATGTGGCCTCACCATGCGCCGGCCTGTCCACAGATCACCGTCATATCATATGGATGCACCCGCATCCGGGGAACCTGTACCTCTTTTAAGTGACACAATATGTAACAATTATTACTATAGGGAGAATATCCCATTTGTGAGGATGGATGGGGAAGAAATATTTGAAGAGGAGATCGTAAGAACCATTTAAAAATAAATCCATTAGAAAATAACCCAACACAAACTAACATAAAATATTCCAACAAAAACAACCCAACCAAAGGGCCTTCCTTGTTTGTTCCCTTATTTCCTAAGGAATAAAGATTGCACCCAAGTATATCTTTACAAACAAAGGCTAGACCTACATCATTAACCAAACTCATTTTCCAACATGCGCGTAGTATTATCCATATCTCTACACGTTGTTGAGTTTGTGTTGAGGGTTGGTGTGAAGTATGTAGCATTAATTCCCGTGTTATCTAACCAAATCATAAAAAAATATAGATCAACGACTTCAAAATTAGCCTCTTCAAGGGGGAAACCTCCTTTACATCACCTAAATGAAAAATTATTGAATTATTCAAATGATAAAACCTCCTTGGTATATATAGGAGTCTAAGGGGTCACAATATAATCAAAGCCTACATAAAAATAATAATGTAAGGGGACAACAATAATAATAATGGTCTTCTATGGGGCACAACAATAAAAATATGGGGGATATATGGGCACGACAATAAAAATATTGGGCTACACTACAATAATAATAAGGGGAATACACTACTATTATAGGAAACTAGCATGCCCCTCTCCTTCAAAAAACGGTTGTCCTCAATGCTTGAGTAGTTCTATATGGTTTTGTATGAAATTCTCATCCTCCCATTTGGAATATTCAGTAGGTAAGTTCTTCCACTTAATGAGATACTCTGAAATTAATCGATTACGTGGCTGTCGAGTTCTTGTTTTTGTGACTGCTTCAGGCTCAAATATGATTTTTCCTTCTTCATCAAGTTTTGGCAACATAGTTTGAAATGGGAACTTGTCACCCATAACCTTCTTTAAGCATGAAACATGGAAAACTAGGTGTACTCGGGAAGATGTAGACAAATCTAATATGTTTTCCATAGTACCAATCTTTTGCAACACCTTCTAAGGACCATAGTACTTAGGTGATAATTTATTATCCTTCTTAGCTTCCTCGAGGGACATTTGTTTGTATGGTTGTAGCCGTAAAAATACCTACAACCTTAGAATTTTCTCTTAAAAATACCTTCAACCTTAGAATTTTCTCTTAAATATGATGTGATGGATGATGGATGATATCCGTAAAGTGCCATAAATGGGGTAATTTTTCCGTAGTATGGAAGGAAGTGTTATACCACCATTCAGCTAGAGGTAACCACCTGAACCATTGTGTTTTTTTTATCAAATACAAATCAATGAAGATATCCTTCCAAAAAATTGTTCAATATCTCAGTTTTCTCATCAGATTGAGGATGATAAGAGGAGCTATGAGGTAATTGAGTACTAAGACAAGACAATAATTCCGTCAAAAAATTTCCATTGAAAACGGGATCTGTGTCATTTACAATAATCTTTGGATTCCCATGTAGCTTTTGAATTGTTTCCATAAATGCAGTAGTAACTATACTTTATTTAAAAGGATGAGATAATGAAAAAAAGTGTGCATACCTGGTAATTCTATCAACTATCACCATGATGACGCTCTTTCCTTCATACTTGTGTAATCATGTGATAAAATCCATTGAGACCTACTCCCAACGCTGACTTGGAATCGCTAAAGGTTGTAATAGACACAAGAGTCTTAATTGTCTCAACTTTATTTTGTTGGAAAATGTAGCACCCCCTTCCCACATCAACCCAAGCAATCGGACAACAAGGGTAAATATGTGACTAGAGGCTACTATAATGAGATTCAACCTCCTATATGACCTTAAGGAAGTGGAACCGACAGAAAACACACATACATATGATCTGAATGGGAAAATTAGTTTTGTTGTGCTAAATTCCTCTTCATAATATAAACAGAGTGCTTGAGGATTTATGGAGTAAATTGCAAGTTTAACCATGAGTTTTTATTGTTGAAGTTTGCAACAAGAAACAGTGAAATTGGCATTCGGAAAAAACATCCATGATCCTAGTGAAAATTAAGCACCTACACTAGGTGGGGCCCACACAGGCTATTTTTAGGTGTATGTCTATTTTTAGAATGTTGAGAAAATTCTATTTATAGTGGGAGTCTATTTATAGATGGTTGAGCAAAATCTATTTATAGATGAGTTTCTATTTTTAGATGCATGTGCGAAGTCTATTTATAGATCGCATGTCTAAAAATAGAATGCATGTCGATTATTATTATCTCTTAATAATAATTAGACAGTAAATAATAATCTATTCTCTTGAAGCACTTGATTTCAGTTAACTGTTGTGGCAAACCAGTTGACTGAAGGAATTACGAGTTCTAAGGTTGGTTGGTGGGACATGCAAGTGGAATTCGTTGTAACTGATTGATACAAAGTTGTAACAGAGTTGGATGTGTAGTTATGTGAGTTGTAAAGTAGTTTAACTCAGTTAAGTGAGTTAAACTCAGTTGTGCTAGTTGTAATTAGTTGTAACTAAAGATACACTAGTGAAATATCAGTGAATTAAATATTAAATTAATTCAAATGAATTGATCTCACATGAAACTGAAGATTTACTACTTTTAACTATATGCATGTCAGATCCAGTGGAGACCCAGTTGAGAGATAGGTGAAAGGGACAGTTTGACTATCTGTTGTGACATTAGTGGGTGCACTCATGCAACCACACAGACATTGGAGATGAAAATGAGGATTTCGCAGTCAAGGCAAGGCAGTATCTCATTCATTCAGGGATTGTGATCAGCAGGGATTGCACAGTGGAGGCAGGTTGTCAGGAGGTGGTAAATTAGTGCATGTGTGAGCCAATTTTTGTATGACAGTGTGAGACGATTGTATATTGTACTGAGAGCTCTTGGATTAGAGTTTTGTATGATATTTTTCATGATCCATGATATATACATAATATATGATAGTGGGGTTTTTAGCTTTATGATTTCCCAGTAAACATATGTGTTATGTGTGAATGATCTTTCTTCATATGTTTGCAATTGGAAATCGTTTTTTAAATTTCCGCAAGAATTTATGTAGAAGAAATTATGTATTTAAAATTGGCATATAATTGTTAGATCATGAGAATCCAGGCAATACATAATTGTATTAAAATTTCTACATGGTATCGGAGCAAAGAAGATTGCAATATTGAAGCAGTAGCTGAGTTTGTCGGTGGAAACAATTCGAATTTGCTGCTAGAATTTATTGGTGCGATAGTTGAGTAAACATCGAAATGGATTTCAATGGTTTGCGGCTAGAGTATGCACTCGAGGGAAACTCGAACTATATTTCATGTTTGGACAGGATGGAGGCGGTGCTTGAAGATAATTGTTAGATCAGGAGAATCTAGGAAATACATAATTGTGTTAAAATTTCTACATTTATGTGTTTTTATGTAAATTTCATGAACAAATTAACATGAAAAAAACACTGAACACCAACATATAAGGGACATGAACATCACCATAAACAGTAACATAATAGAAAATGATGAAGGAGTTCACTTCGCTTGGGCTACATCTCCTTGGTCTAGCTTCTAATGGCTTGACCCTCTTCTATTATGCTCAAAAGTGTGATTCATTCAACAAATCGAGAATCTTGATCACTAACAATGGATGTGGGCAACCCAAAATGAACCTAAACATGTTGAAAGAATATTTGAGTTGTTTGTTCAGTTGTGATTTTCTTCTTATATGGAATTAATATACACATCTTGCTGAACCTATCCACAACTACATACAAATAAGCATGACCTCTTTTTGACATTGGAAGACCTCCTACAGAATCCATAGAAACACTCTCCCATGGACGTGAAGGAACGAGAAGTGGTGTGTACAATCCTAACTTCCTATTGTTAGGCTTACTGACAACGCACAATTAAAAACCTTTAATGAAACGTGACACACTTTCAAGCATACGAGGCCAATAGAAATACCTATGATTTTGTGACATTGTTTTTCTTGCATTGAAATTTCCAGCAATAAGAGAAGTGTGTGCTTCCCTTATGACATCCACTCTCTCCCCCTCTAGAATACAAATCTTGCCCAAATTATACAACAATTTATTATGTACATGGTAATCCAATTCCTCTACTTGTTTTCCTTGAATCAAGTTTGCATAAACATCTTGAAAGTCATTATCAAATGCATATTGCTCAACATAAATTTCATGAAAAACAGAACTATGCTTGAGTAAAGTAGTTAAACTAATAATAAACCTAGAAATAATATCAACAACCTTGTTGTATATACCTTTCTTATACCTAATGACCAAGTGGAATTGTTGTAGGAAACCCATCCATCGAAAGTGCCTTGATTGCTGCAACTTAGTTTGCGTTTTCAAGTATTGCAATGGTTGGTAGTTGGTGTGTATGATGGTTTCCTTTCCCATCAAGTAGTGTTTCCAGTTTTTCACACTTTGAACCAACGCATAAAGCTCCTTGTCATAAGTAGGATAGTTAATCACTACATCATTGAAAGTTTATGAATGAAATTAAATGGGCTTACCATGTTGCATAAGGATTGCGCCCATGGCATAGTCGCTTACATCAGTTTGAATCTCAAATGGTTTTCTAAAATCTAGAAGTGGAAGTACTGGGTTGAACTGATCTTCTCTTTCAAAGCATCGAATGCTTTTTGTTTCTTTCCTCCCCACTAGAAGACCTTTTTCACAATAGTCGATGCATGCAATGGAACTGCGATAGAAGAAAAGTTGGCAATAAACTTCCTACAATATTGGGTTGCTCCCAAAAATATTCTTACCTCAGTGACTGTCTTGGGCGTTGGCCAATTCGCAATGACCTCAACCTTAGAGGGGTCTATCTTCAACTCACCTCCTCCAACAATATGCCCCAAGTACACCAAAGAGGTTTTACCAAATCCACATTTTGACATCTTAAAAAACAATTGTTCTTTCCTTAAGACATCAAATATTTTTCTTACATGCATGACATGTTCATCATGTGATTTACTGAAAATAAATATATAATCTAAGTAGACTATGACAAACTCATCAAGAAATGGCCTCAACACATCATTCATCACACGCATGAAGGTAGTAGGAGCATTGCATAAACCCAAAGGCATAACAAGCCATTCAAACAAACCTTGCTTTGTTTTGAATGTTGTCTTCCATATGTCACCTTCAGCTATTCTAATTTGATGATAGCCACTCCTTAATTCCAACTTAGTAAAATACTTTTAATCTTTCAATTGATCAAGTAAATCATTAATTCTAGGAAGTGGATAATGGTTCTTTACTGTAATTTTGTCCAATGCACGGAAATCTACACACATGTGTCATGTTCCATCCTTCTTTGGCACCAACAAAATAGGTGACCCGCATGGTGAAGTACTTGGTTAGATTATCCCTTTGTCCAAAAACTCTTGAATTTTCTTTTTGATTTCAACACTCTCCATCATCGAAATCCTATACATGACAATGTTATGAAGAGGAAAATCTTGCTGCAACTATATTTCATGTTGGATTCCCCTCCTAGGAGGTAATCCTTTTGGTTCTTGAAAAATCTCATTATTTTTATTAACCACTTCAATAAAATCATATTTCAACTTTGGATCACAACCTTGAAATGCTTCAAAATCAACATCATTCTTTGGTTTAATCATAAGAAGCACAAAATTCTTTCTTGAATTCACTAGTCTTTTCATTTTTCCTACATTAACTAATGAAAATTTGAGTTTCTTGCGATGAACTCTCACAATATACTCCACACCATATTTGAACAAGTGGTACTTGTTTTCATGGCAATAGAAGATGGCTTTTCTATCATAGAGGTAAGGACTACCCAAAACAATTCCTGAAATATCAAACGGTACAACATCTAATTCAACTTTGTCAATGAAGTTTATTGTGATTGCAAACTGAATAATACACTTTCTTGTAACCTGTAAATTCTTTTTCTTGCATATCCAACCCAATGGATATGGTTTTGGATGTGGAATCGTTTCAAGAATAATTTTCTTTACTAAGTCTTCAGATATCAAATCGGCTTGAGACCCACTATCAAATAGTGTGTCAATTTTTGTATGTTTTGCAATAACCCTCACATGGAATAATTCACTCCTTGTTTCTTTATTTGGAGTACTAGTGTAACAATTTGATGAACTAGTGCTAGCAATGGATTCTTTTCCTTTCATATCGATGGTTGTAATTTTAGTTTCATCACTCGAATCAGATACCAAATCATGTTGAGTGGCTTCATTTGTTTTATGTTTCCCCTTGTTTTTGAATTTATTGGGCCTCATCTCTGGATGAAGCTTCCAACAATGGTCCTCATCGTGACTATGTATGTGTGTTTGGCGCACGAATGTACCAAAACACACCTGCTTAAGAGGAGTGGTTTTTCCCTCTTAAGTTATTGGCCACAGACAGAAAATAAAGGGAGTCAAGAAAGTTAGGGAACATGCTAAGACATAAACATACTAAATAGTGAAATAGCATGCATATTCAAACATAAAAACTAAAATAAAACAAATAATACAAAAGCTTTGAATAGAGTCAAACAACTTCAATAATCCAAACGGTGGCGCTTACGTCCCCTCTTATTGAGTGCTGGTAGGAATAAAGGATGAAACGTTTACCCAGTTGCCAAGGGGCCCTTAGAACTAGGGAGTTCTAAGACCTTATGCAAGGATGTCTTTACTTCCGAAGCACAAAGTCTCCCTCTCTCTACTCCCAAGGATTGGATTTATTGGATGGCCAACAACTGAGTCCCCTCTATCTTTACTCTGGATCACACACTGTTGGATTGCGTGGGGCAATTCTGGCCAGCATAACAATGTGTTCTCATATTTTTCATCTCATAGTGGCATTTTACAATAGAATTCAAACTCTCCTTCCCTCTCTTGGTACATTGATGGATGGTGACCCAAGAGAGGAGGGTGATTCCATTGTGTGCCACATTTATTCCATTGTGTGCTTCCTTGAGGTCCTAAGGAGGCTTGGGCGGTTGTTGTTAGGTGGCCTCAAGTGTGGGATCAATGTCCTGGAGTGTGCCTTGTGGTCTCGGAAATTGACTTCCACCACTCTCAGGTCTGCGTGGCTTTTTGATGAAAAGTCGTGCAAAGGCACACTTATCGAAGAAAAGTGCGCGCAAAGGTACATTTTACTGGTTCCTTCAGTGCGCAATTTTATTTTCCTCTTATACCTTAGAGATTTTTAAATACTTTAGATTCTCTAATGTGCCTCAGCCATGTAAATCCTTTTGCCTGATATTTAATAATGTCATCTTTGCTTGTCTGATTTTCCAGTGATAACAGTTTTCCCCTAATGTGTGAGGTATAGGAAGAACTGTATAGCCGAAATACATTATAGTTTCTTTTCTGTGTACTGTGCAGAGAGAGAGAGAGACCTGCATGTAGCACGGAGTTGGAGACACCTTACACTGGGTTGAAGAGCGACCATGTCCTGTGTGAACCCTACAAGCAATGGTATAATACAATAAATACAATTTTTCTACGAGGCGGGCATGTCCCATGCTCGTGATGTTTTGGCTAGCTAAAAAAATATGTTTACAGATATAAATTATGTCTGAGTAACTAATATGGTAGTGATTTGTTGGTTGATGACGACGACTGTTGACGCCCTCAGGGGCATTTTTTCTTTGATAATAGGTGGAATGTGGTACCCATATGCGTAAACTTGGTATGGCATATAAATGTGCATTGTACACATAGGTGTATGGTTGGGACCTTCTCGTGTAAGCATTGCTGAAATAGACGCTTATAAAGGCATGGTTCTTCGACAAATTTGATCTAAGTGCAATGGTTGTAAGGTACGATACCATCTTGACATGAAAGCTTGTGTTGTAGTCGAATGTCAGGAGGATCGATGGCATCTTTGGGCAATGATGTCTCCCATAGTGCCATCTGAGGATGTCCCTTTTGTGGAGAGGGGTGATCCAAGGTATCACTTCCTTTTTGGAAAATAGGTGTTGATGTCGACAAAAAGGAAGCCTCAACTGAATGAGAGAGTCACTGATACAGGGGATTAGGATCCTGGATGTGATGGGTTTAACATAGGCATGATTCCGAGTGGTGACTGAAAACTATTTATGGGGATTCAATGGCCCAAGATCGAAGTATAAAAAGCAGCATGGTGGCAGTCATAACTATTTCTGATGGGGAAATCCCTGGAGTTGGTAGGACATCCAAGGTGGGTATATATTGGTTATGAATGTCATGGTGGCTTATGCATGAGGGCGTGATACTCCGACCAAGCGTGACTAGGGACTTATGCCATGGGAGAAAAAATGGATGGGTGGGTGGGGGACATAGTGCACCATTTGCTGTCATTTTACACTTACCAAAAGAATGAAATAATGGGGTTTAGTTTGTACAAAACACAGAGACAGGTGCCCCAAAACATGAAAGTGTTCGCTCACTGATGATGTGACGAAGGTGTTTTTGCTGAGGGTGGGAGCCCCATTGGCTGGTCTCATGTGTGGGGTTGATGAAGCAGATGGAAAATGTCGCAGATGGGCTATGTTGATGGAGGTATGCTATGCCAAATGCAAGGCACGGTGGTGCGCTTTAGATCTTCTTGCAAAACCTGGTAGTTCGGTAAAGGGGTTTTATTTGGATATGGTAAAAATTGACCTGATGCATGGTGGGTAAATGGGCATGAGGTGCTTCCCAGACTAAAGTGGTATGGCCCTAGCGTCATGATTTTTGTGATATACGGTCTACTTTTGAGTGACAAGCGCCATGGAGGGGAGGCTTTACCAACCAACGAGGATGTTTTTCATGTGCAATGTGGGGTGATGATAAACATGGTCGGGTGCTTGGAACCTATGGTTAATTTCTTATGGATAAATGATGTCAGGATATGTAGAGTTCTTCTGGGACTCTATCATGCTGAGGGTAGAATGATACCTGCTCTAGGACTTTCAATCGATAGAGCGACGAGCGGTTTCACAACACTTGCAAAAAATACCCCAAGTGAAAGCATCTTCTTTATTCAAATATTATTGAAAGACATGTGCTAAAAAAATATGAGAGAGGACATACATGTCGGCACTGGAAAATTACTTTTTCGGAGGTGTAAATGCGTGGCACATCCTTTGGGCATTACGAGGTCCTGATCACTATGTTACTTTTGGTTTCGTGATCAGATACTCTAAGCTCCAGTTTTCCCTTGGGAGTTGTTACTTGGCTCCTAGTTTTGATTTTGGTTGCGGTTTCCAACAGACTGAGATCACGGGGGGCGTTGCTGGTTACTGCCCTCTGTCCAAGATCTCCCTTTTGTTTGTTCCTCAGATTCTTTTTGCAGCATTTGGAGGATTTTCATAATTATCCTGGTTGTATGGTTTATGATGAGCTTGGGAAGGGTTGCACTAGATTGAATGACGCATTACGCTATGCCAATGATCCATTCTGTGCAGGGAATGGGGGGTATCGGTTCCCTTGTGCCTGGTTGGTATATGAGTGCTAGGGTGACTTTCATGATAACCAGGTTGTGATACGTTTTGAGTATAATCGTATGAGTATCCAGGGTATTGATTACTGTTGCCTAGGTGTCCTTGGGCCAAATACTCGATCGATTCTTCTATCGTATCGACATGCATGGTACTACTACTGCCTAGGTAATCTTGGGAAAAAGACCCAATCAAACTGTTTGCAGTATCAAAATGCATGGTACTACTGCTACCTAGGTGATCTTGGGCCATAGACCCGATCAAACCGTCTGCAGTATTTACCTACCTGGTAACACCCTCAGTATCATGGGTATTACTGCTGCCTAAGTGATCTTGGGTCAAAGACCTGTATCAAACTGTCTACAGTATTCATCACGCATGGTAACTCCCTGAGTATCATGGGTGTTATTGCTGCCTCGGTGATCTTGGGTCAAAGACTCGTATCAAGCCATCTGCAATATTCGTCACGCATGGTAACTCCCTGAGTCTCCTAGGTACTAATTATTGTTGCTTAGGTGACCTTCAGTCAAAGACCCAATAAAACCGTCTGCAATATTCTCTGCGCCTAGAAAATCCCTGGGTCGAAAGTTCTACAACTCAAGAGAGTGAGGCAACCAGGTTCCCTTGTCCCTATTTTTTGAATGGTTGTTGGGGGGGAGCTCTTCCATCAGCGTGTCTAGCTACGTATTGGGTCCCTTGAGCCGGAGGATACAAACCTCCCTGCTGATGGTGGTATGATGATGCCCTATTGGTCATGTTTTGTGGAGGTGCATGATGACTCTGGTATCCAGGTTGTGGTATGTTCTGAGTAGAATCATATGCATAGTCGGGGTATGGAACAATGTTGCTTAGGTGATTTTGGGTCAATGACCCAATCAAACCTTCTGCGGAGTTCGACGCACCTGGGAATTCTTTGTAAGTTTGCAGGCATGGGGGGTTAGGCACGATATTGCAAATGTATCCTAACTTTGTATAAATCAGCTTGAGTTGTTGGGCCTTACTAGGGAAAATTTTAGAGGTGAATTTTAGCCAAGGGAGAAATTTAAGGGATTTTAGATTTTGGAGGGGCGAACTTTTTATATAAAACCTTTTTTTATAGTTTTGTATAATTAGCCCCAAAATTATTTTAAAAATAATTAATTATTATGTTTTAGCCCAAAAAAATAAGGGCACATAAAACATGAGATGCTGGATTCATCTGTCAATTTACTTGTTTGGACAGTTTTGGGTTGTATTCGCCCCCAATTTACTAAGTTGCAGGGTTTTGGAAGGGAATTTGCCCCCAATTTATGCTAATGTTGTGCTATGATACTGACCTGGTTATCAAGCTACCAAGCTTCACCTTATGTTTACTAAGTTGCAGGGTTTTAGAAGGGCATTCGCCCCCAATTTATGCTGATGTTGTGTTGTGATACTGACCTGGTTACCAAGCTACCAAGCTTGACCACAACATAAGGGTCGGTCTTCTTGTGATCTCGATGGGTTATATCTTCAAGTTATGATATGGAAGTGGTTTATTTTGAGGAAAGTGTAAGGACCAAAAAACGCCAGCAGATGGTCACTGAATCATTAAATCTTGTGTATCCTGCTTACAAAGCTATGGTGGAGCATCTCCACTCAGAAGCTCTGAATAGGTTCAAGAAGGAACTTGAAGAGGTTGTTAAAAATAGAGAAGGGTTTGCATTTGCTCTTAGGTAGTATATATAGAGTCGCATGGCATAATTTGTTCAGGGTTGTTCAGATGCAAAAATTGAACAAGCATCTTGGGACCCATCCAAATCTCGGGAGAAACTTAAGCAAGAGATTGATTCTTATGTAGAATATCTATGTGTACTAAATTGTCTGAGATTGGAAGTAAATCTGAGGCACAACTTACTAAAGCACTCGCTAAAGTGGTGGCATCTTTTCTTGAGTCTGCATCTCCAAACACTTGGCCAAGCATAAGAAAAATTCTAAAAAATGAGACAAAGATAGCAGTATTAAATTTTAAATCTGCAATTATTGGATTTGAGATTGATGATGAGACTTCAATTGAGATGATTGAAATTATTAAAGATTATGGAAGAAGTGTTGTGGAGAAGAAGGCCACGGACGAAGCTGGGCAAGTCCTTATTCACATGAAGGACAGGTTTTCAATTATCTTCAGCCATGATAATGAATCGACGCCAAGAGTCTGGAATCTGTTCCCTTGACTACCTGAATTTTGAGAAGACCTGCTAGCTCAGTCCTCATGACTAGTTTCACATTCACAGAAATGAATTAAAGACAGAACTAATCTCGTTGCTATGCAGCCTGATGGTCCTCTAAATACACGACAGGAAGTATCTAAGGCAGACAAGAAACGGCTTAGCAGGGGGACACGAGACATATAAATGCAATGATGATGAGGGCAGTGGAGGGTTTTGGGTTGCAAATCCCCAAATTTACGCTGATGATGAGGGAAATGGAGGGTTTTGGGTTGCATATGCCCCAGATTTACTGGCTTGGAAAGTTGGAGGGTGATTGGAATGGTATTCGCTGGATGAATACTTTGTAGATGGAACATGAGAATTTTCAAGAGAATTCTTGTTACAGGGAGAAGTATCAAGATTTGACAAAGGAAAGGCTGACTGAGGACAATGCTCAGGTAACTGTTTGTCTCTCTCAAGTTTTTTTTATGATGAAATTCTTCCTAGATTAGAATCAGATGATATGCATTACTGGAAGTGGTTTTTGATTCTAGAAGTGGTTTGCAGCAACTCTCTTAAGCTTCTCATTAACAGGGATTAAGATCCATAACCTTCTTCCTTGACCATGACCCGTTCAACTTTATCGTTGTCACTCCAAAAATCACCCCTGTCAAATGCAACTAACTGCTGCTAGAATCACCTACAAAGCCATATTTTTCAACAGCGACTCAGAATTTTCTACCTAATAACATGACCCTGGGAAAATGATGGTTTGTTGTGTTGTTACTATTCACAGTGGTTAAACATTTTGGTCACTGAATTTGCGACTAAAAGATAACTAAAATATTTGGGTAACCAGCCAAAATCCACATTATTTCTCTAGCTAAGACACATGGATACTTGTCATGTTTTTAACATTTATTATGAAAAACAGAAGTTATTTATTGCTTCACTACTATGAATCTAAAACTCGCCATTTCCACTCACTCTCGGTAGTCATCACTCATATTGAAAATATAATTATACAGAATTCCCTTAGACAAGCATCCATCGTCAAGTAACCCCTTCATTTCTCCCTCCATCACTCATATTGAAAATAGAATTATGTAGAAGTCCCTTAGACAAGAATCCATCGTCAAGTAACCCCTTCATTGCTCCCTCCAGTAAGAGGCTTTCCTATCAATTAGTTAAAAGAAGTAGGCATCATCAAATTTGCAATGAGACTTGTCACCAACAACACCCTCTTCATTAGTATTTTGAACAATGGCATTACCACCCTCACCCTTCCTAGTACCCTTTCAAGTAGAATATAAAACTAAATCTCAAAGTTAATGAGTAATGTGGCATGGCTTCCCACAGAATAATTGCATGTTATTTCTTCATTTTTGTTTATCTCTCCCATGTTGCTTTCTTTTGTGTTATGTTTTGCTTTTGGTAAAAAGGTTCATTCTGCTATCTCATCTTCACTGTTATTCATCCAAATTACTCAAAATAGAAAATCTATATGAGAAGCATAACTCCAAAGTATAATGATGAATATGACTTGCACAAATCCTAAGGAGGAGAAGCATTTCTCCCGACAACCCCCAAAGATAACAATATCAAATAATCATATACAATTGTGTGTATAATGAGTGTAATTGTATTTCAATTTTTAACATACTAGTCCTCATAACTTCCTCATGTGGGCCCTAGACTATGACAACTTATATCATTTATATATTAGCTTAGGGATACAGGTTTCCATCCTAATTCTGACATGTTGAGTTTTCCTAGCCTTCCCATAGACTGACGATGGTATTAGAATCTAAGGATTCATCTCTGGTAATCGTTTGTTGGTCTCGGCTCCTAGTTAAGCTTAAACCTTTTGGAGACTTTAAAGCTTTGGATTGACCAAGCACGTTGGAATCTACATTAACCATTACCAAAATTTAATAATCATACATTATAACTTAAGAAATGCTCATTAACTACTTACAAATTTTTGCTAATCATACAATTCTGATATAAAGTCCCATTCCTTTCCATTTTCCATCATCCTCAACCACTTTTTTTTTTAATTATATGGAAAATAACTTTATATTTTAGATGAGGAATATATATGTTTTTGGTCTTTAAGAGACTGTGTAGATTCAACAACAAGACTAGAAGCCATTCGAACAAAAATTATTATATTACTTGCAAGAATTAAACGTAAATCAGAAAAATAGCAATCATCCTTCCCAACCATCCAAAATAAACCCAATTCAAATATTTTACTTATTTGCTTCTGTGAAAATCTAATCTATCTTATCATCATGTCATATAAATGTTCCCAAGACACCATAGAATTTGACTGCAAGTGAAATGTGAATTTCATCACCCTCTTTCTATGGTTCACTATCTAAAAATTGACATATTTTACTTATTTCCTTCTATGAAAAGCCAATCTATCTTATCATCATGTCATATAAATGTTCCCAAGACACCATAGAATTTGATTGCAAGTGAAATGTGAATTTCATCACCCTCTTTCTATGGTTCAATGTCTAAATTAAGGTGATTTAAAATAGTAAAGTGAAAATAGCATAGCTCTTGAATCATGTTGAGATTTAAGAGAAATAAAATATGATTGGCCTTTTTAATGCAAGTGGGAGCATTACACTAAGACACATTATAGGAAGTAATGAACATATTCCCCACTTGGGATGTAAAGCACCCCACTTTTCCTTAGTGCATATATCAATGGTGTTGCTATGCCAAGTTCAGAGTGCCTACTGAAGTTAGATGAAACCCTACAGATCTAATAGCAACAAGAAGAACTAAATCTGGATTTTTTTCTCTTTGAAAAACAAACTATAATAATGTGTTTTGGGATGTCAATTTAGCAGGTTTGATAGTGTTTTGTTTGTTGTGGAATGGTGTGTTGTCTTCTATTAGAGATATTAAATGGTTAATTATTCATGGTGTGTTGTGTTTTATTAGAGATGTTGAAATGGTTAATTAGTCATGTTGTGTTTTGGGATGTTAGTTTAGCATGTTTGACAGTGTTTTGTTTGTTGTGGCATGGTGTGTTGTCTTCTATTAGATATGTTGAAATGGTTAATTAGTCATGGTGTGTTGTGTTGAAATAGTATATTAGTCATCAGATAGAGAAGAAAATTAGTGTGTGAAGTGAAGTGAAGAGAAACTAATATTCTTTTATTTTGACATTTTGAGATGACAAAGCTTAAAGCTAAAATACAACTGCAGGCTTATTAAAGACTCAAAGTGATAATTTAGAAGGTCATCATCATTTAGAAATTCCTCTATATATAGCCATGAACAATTTCTCTCTTAATAGGTCAATTGTAACTAAATGAAAAATAGAGAAAAAAAACAATAATCAATCATTCATCTCGCTCAAAAAATCTCTACCCTCTAAGTTCTAAGATTTTCTCACACCTATAAAAGATCCAGTTTCCATAACCCTTATTAGAAAGGCTCTCTTGGATATTCTAGTCAAACCCACTGCTTTAATTATTTTTCTTACGATAACCTGATCATATATCTACACTTGGGATGCAAATCTTCCAAACCATTATATTCACCAAAAAAAAGCCATGTAACTCTAAATGATCATCCAAAGACAAAATTATATATTGTCCACCATATTGGTAGATATGAGGATTGTTCTGTGGGGATAATTGATGATAAATGGGGAAGTCTTTTCTCTTGCATTGGAACGATGTAAGGTTAAAATATCTCTCCCTGTACTTGCCATTTATGAGATATTTATTAATCAATAAAACAAACAAATAGGATTTAAAACAATTGCTCTTTAAATGTGATCTCCACTAATTCCTGACTTGAAGATAGTCCATCACACAATTCTTTCAACACACTGATTATCAAAAGGCTAGCCAATCCACAACTTGGCTAACCTTTCCAATCAATCTTCATCAGTCAACATAGCTTCATTGTCATAAATAATCCTTACCTCTAGCTTCTATCCTACTCCTTCAAGATTTCCAACTCATAGGGTCTTCAACTAGTTGCCCCAAATCATTGATATGTTTCTCCAAATCACAGAACTAGGATTTTTAGTTCTGCCTTCATACAGTCCAATAATCTAACTGTTTTAAAGGATCTGCCCTATATCTCTGATATTTTAGAACAAGGACTTGCAATTTTTTCCTTCGACAATAATTTTGTTGTTACAAGCTATATTGTTCATAGGGTCTTCTAGAAATGTCCTTACATAGTGACAAGAGTCAAGACTACTACTTTGTCACACAAGTTAAGGCATCATCAATAGCTCATACAATACTAAATAACTTCCACATTCAGTGTGCTTAGTGAATTCACACATCTTCCCATACAACAAAGTTTGAATTCTAGAGATCATTGTCCTTAGGGCTTCATAATAGTTGCCTTCTAATAGTGACTTAATTCTTCAAACATCACTATACTTGGGCCTTTCAACAGTCCACAAGTGCTCTTTAACAACCATTGATTATCAAACAAACCAATCTATTAGAGAAACATACCTTGTTTCTCAACTTAGCCTCATCCTTCTTGTTCTTGGTTTTGTGTTCTGCTTCAGAAACCAGACCTCTAATTAGGGCATGTTGTAACCACTGTTACAGTCCTACCAATTCTGCCTCCACTGCTCAAGACACTGTGGCTACCCTTCTTCTATCAAGTCTTTCCATACGTTGGGTAATAAGACACCTTCTAGCCTATTGTTGCACCCTTTTGGTCCTCAAAAGGATACCTATAGCAGTTCAGTTTCCCACAAATATTTTCAAAGTTATTCCTCCACGGATTCAACACATAATTACTTGTGATGTTTCACACTTTGGATGATCTTCAAACTCATGCTCTAGATCTTTTAGGAACAACATTCCAACCTAGCATACTTCCTCTACGAACCAAGCACCCTTGCAACCTTCTTAACAATCTCTATCTACCTTTGGTCCTCTCTGAAAGCCTTGCTCTACCAAGGTATTTATGCAGCCTACTAACCTGCATTCAAACTAAGCACAAGAACCCTACAACAACCTTGTTGCAACTTGGTCCTACACTAGATTATCTATATATTTTCGGACCTAAATTTATTCAAGGAACAGAGATAAGGATGGCCTAACAACTTGGCCCTATGATAATTTTCATCATTTCATATCAGAGATACAAACTCGACTTCTTGGTCCAGCTATTAGGCTCTCAAATCAGATGCTTTTCCTCTAACCTGTGCCAAACCAATATCAAAAAAGACAAAGGAAAAAACCTTGTTCTTACTTTTGTTCCTGTTTAGTTCTGCTCATCTGAGGTATGTGAGGTTCTCTTGAGGAGAGATCTACTCTTGTTGGATGTATAATATTATACTCTTCTTAGTAGTTTGTCTTTTCAAGATTAACCCATAGATCGTTGTTATGGCCTAGCTCAGAGAAAGTTATTTGAGTAGTCATGCATATGCATTGTCTTAGAGACATTACATGTCAAAGTTTTTCCCTTTGCAGCAAGCAAAAGGCCTCCAACTCTGGATCATTTTATAGATGTAGTGTTTTGCCATCAATTATTGCTTTCTGGATTTTGCACCTTCGAAGAGTCGTCATACATAAATGGTCTTATTGGATAAGCAAGCTACCTATGGTCTTAAATTGTAGCACCACAATTTTCACCTCAAAACTTGGATTGCACACCTTACATATCTTTTGATTATCCTTAATCCCTTCAAAACATAACTCTTTGGAATGTTTTAATCCCAATTTGTAATTCCTTCTAGAGAGTCTTAATCCCAATTTGTAAATTTGTATTTTGAAAAATATATTTAGATCTTTGATGTCCAATGGTACTTCCCTTATGCATTCAGAAGGGTCCCTGCCACTCCCCTGGTCTATCAGGATGAAAATTTCATTGGGTGCAGCAAAATTTCTGTCATTTCTTCATGGAGGGGTTGAAAGACCAGTGATTTATCAGGATTTTAAAACATCCAATATTCTGCTGGATTCGGGTTGTACCTACAACTTCAAAATTATGAGATGGCTTAGTGTTACACTTTGTATTCTCTTAAGTCTTTATGGAGAGATATGTACTTGGTGCAGGAATACAATGCGAAGCTGTCTAATTTTGGACTAGCAAAAGATGGACCTGAGGGAGACAACACCCATGTTTCAACTCGAGTTATGGGAACATATGGTTATGTTGCTCCAGAATATGTAATGACTAGTGAGCATTTTAACTAGTTTAAAACCTATGGCAATGATATCTTGGTGAGGAAATTTTAAGATTGATACAGATCAACAAGGTTTCTAGCCTCTTTAAGGGTCCTGTCTAGTAAATGGGGCAAGCAGCAAAACTGACAAGTTTGTTCTGGGAGAATTGTTCAGGTCTCGTCCTATTGGCCTAATGTTGAATGTAGACCAACCAATTTTTCAGGACTCAGGACAGTTTATATGAGGTTGAATTTTCCTTAATTTATGAAATAATTATCTAAACATGCATACGTCTCATGCATACATGTTTTATAGTCTATAAAACATTGTTTCAGATGACTAAATACCCATACCAATAGAGAGTTAGTTGAGGAAAGATCAAGGATTTGAGTAGTTGGAAGGTCATTGGTCTGTCACTAGGCTTAGTATATATTTTGATGTATCCAATGGGGAAAAACGTTTTCATCCTATGAATGCAAGCACTACTTTGTTTCATTTATTTGTGCTTGTTTTTGTAATCTAGTGTTAATAATACACTGCTCTACTTCTTGTCTCATTGGGACTTCTTCCTTGGCATATTAATCGTATCTAGAAATACAATCAACAGATAAACATGATCATTATAAGTTAAAACCATCATTTTAATAAACTTGAATGATCACTATGCTTTGCAACCATGTTTGGTGTCCCCTAATAACCTCTACATCACATGCACTCAATATTGGTTTAGGTAACTATATTACTTATCTTTGGAGGTGACTCATCTCGTCAAGGCCAAAATCCATCAAACACACATCTTCATCATTCCTTCACTTCCTCATTTAGTTTGTCTCTCCTCAATTTCCATCACCAACCATATTGGGTTTTTCCATCATCAACCACAGCAGGAGTCTTCATTATAGAATTTTAGACTCGTGATTATACCAAATGTTTAGTACGAATAAATTTAAAGTTACGAGCTTGGAAATGAAAGAGATTCAGAGTCAACAAATAAACAATATGTGCCACATGATAAATAAATAAGAGAAAAATATTGAAAAATCCCAACAGTGATGGCATGATAGGAAATGTCGTTAAAGCTTCTATTCAAGTCATAGTCATATGTACATATATAGATGCAATCCCCGAATATGGAGTTACAGTACATAGCATACAATGATGTTGCCTACACTTGTAATGATAACTCGATACTAGATAGACAATGGAGGGTATAGACAGTGATAACACTACCATTCATCCAACCATTTATACCTGGTTTTCCTTGTCATTAGTTCATATCCATACCTGAGATGTGCAACTGTGCTATTCATTTAACTACAAAATGCACACTTTTGAGGAAGTGAAGTAGGCATAACGAGCTCTGTTCAGGAGACTTTTATGACTGTTGAAGGCTCTGTTTTACACATGAGGTTGACACCTGTAGGGAATCTCCAGATTGATATTAAATGTGACAGTGATTACACATCCTATTCATGGTGAAGACGAGCATAGCATTTAGGATTTACGAAAGCTTTTTTGGAGATTGCAATTACTGTTATGACAGCAGAGAAGATCGCTACCATCTGCAGACCCATTTTGATGGAAATAAAGGAGCTATTTCCAGTGGAGCAAGGGCATATTTATATCATGTTGAGTAGCAGTCACATCAAGCACTTAATACTTGCGTGAGGGTGCTCAAGTGGGTGTTACAGAAAACAAGTTTGATGAGATTCCTGAGCAGTGTTAAACTGGAAGTTGCACCAACTGTTCTAAGGGAGGTGCATTTGTTTGTAAGGTTATGTTATATCCCAAGGATGGCACATGCATAGGTTATTACGTAACAAAGGTGCTCAATAAGAAGTTACAATCATTCATCTCAGGATGATGTTATGGCAGCATGTGGGGCTGACTCCAGGAAGTTACTCATACTCTTCTAAGCTTGAGAATGGTGTTGATCCCAAATCTCAATGAACAATGTGCTTGTAAAGACTATAATAGGTTTGATCATTGGAAGGAGCTTTAGCATTTTTTATCCTTCTTCCTATATTTTCTCATAATTCTGTCTTTGGCATTATGTTTTTATGTTTATTGTTGCATGAGACTGATCCCACACTGTAGGTGCATCTAAATATTGTGGCTATGCTTATAGCTCACTTTGATATAGCAAAATTATTTCAATCTTTGTTATATTATAACTGTATAAGTTATATTGACTAGACACTGCTCTACAATTATTTTCATCAATTGAAAGACTTGAACTCTTTTGGTGGTGGATTCATGTTCATGTGTGTGTGTGAAGGCTCAGTTTTCTCTATTTCTTTTCTTGTTTTCCAGTTGAAATTAGGTTTTCAACTTAGCTAGTTAGTTTCAATACATTCCTATAACTGGTTTCCTTATTTATTCAACTCCTTACCCCCTCACGAGGCACTAGATTTGATTGTATGATCTCTGTTCTAAGTTTTAAATTTATTCAACGGATCCTAAAAGTCAAAATCTGCTCTTATAGAGCAAAAGGCCTCACTTCCCTACATGTTTTTCATTGCAGTCTCAAATAGGACAGAAAAACCTCTTCTGAGCTTGAAAAACTTTTCCCAAGCATCTTGAATCTAAGCCCAAGCATCCCCTCCACCACTTCCTCAAGTGGGAATGAATCAAGCAGAAGCAAGAGAAATAAGGATTAAGCATCCACATACTTTCGAAACATTACATTTGAGGCCTCACAATTTTGGGTGAAAAAAAAACCTTAATCTAATTCGTAATAGTTTTGTGTTATTTTCTATTTTAGAAACATATTATTTCTTGTAATGTTTCCCTAGGTTAGAGTGATGGTGGTTAATTTTGACTTAGTGATCCCTTAGTGGTCATTAATGTCATTTATTATACACCATTAATGGGTTATTAATTAGTCCCCATTGGTTGTTAGGGTTACATAATCTAACTCTAAAAGCTATAATTGAGGTTGTAATTCACTAAGGAGTATACTTATAATTATCCCAAATGAGTGAAATTTTAATGTATTTACCAAAACAATAAGTTATTCTAGAATTGAACCTTTGGTAAAGGGGGTTTTTGTGTATTATATTATTAAAACCCTTTACAAAATAAACCAAGAAAGGATAAAATAGAAAATTCGAAGTCACAAAATGTATTTAAGGTGTTTGCAAAATAAATGTTCTAGTATGGCATAAAGTGATCTCACAATTCAACAACAACTTGAAAGAGAGGAGAGGCTAGCCTTTTATAATTTGTTTTTTGTAACAACTAGATAATAGCTAGTTCAAGCTCTCTATCAAATAATATTTTACTTGTCATCCACATGTTGGAGACTAAGTAAATTATAACAAAATATATTTTTAATACAAAAATTCAATGAAACTATAAACAAGAAGAACTGTAAGGTTGAAGCCAATATCTATGAGTATGCCAATATCTCTAAGTATTTGGAATAAAGGATCTATGGGGATAGAGTCAAAATCCTTTTTGAAATTCTATGAAACAACAATAAACTTTCCAGGAGAAAGGTTGGGCTTCCTCAATTGTGGTCTGGAGTGTAAACTTTATGATTAATACTCTAATGCTCAGGTTGGAATCCAGCCTTTCCTCGAGCTCTATGTTTCCTCTGCCCAAGCTCCCTAGAGATTTGCAAGTGGAGGGATGCAACATAGAGCTTCAAAAAGAAAATCACCACAAATAGGTCCAATGGACTGCAAGGTACATCATAAACAGTATTTAGTGGGAGCATGAGTGCAGATCCTATAAAAGGCATATCTAATTTCTGAGGTCAAATACCTAAAGGTTCAAATTCTTCATATAAGATATAAAATGTTACAAAGTTGAGATTCCCAGAGAAGAAATGGTCCCTCTCAAGAACTTGAGAATCAGGAGAAATATCTTGATTGAAGGTTTCCTGAAGAAAGTGATAAATGTTTGGAGGAGCTATCACCTACTAATTAGGGAGGACTAGGAGAAACTACTAGCCTCTAAAACTGTATTACCAGTGGGTGAATATCTCCTACCATCTTAAGCTAAAGTGAATAATCCCCTGATGGAGAACTTTGGATAAACTGGAAGATATGATCTTGTGTATATAGGTTGCTCTTTGCAGAGACCTAGATCAGTGGGAAGGAGGGTGTCTTATGTGATTGTAAAAAGGGCCTGGACAGAGACACTAGCAAGGGTCTCATGGGTGGAGGTATGGGGTCTCCTCGAGATCTCATGAATTTTCATACTAAGGTGGCGTTGCTCTCTACCTGTAACTTATTTCTTCTGTGTGTGAGCTCTACAAAGGAGGGAGGTGATCATCCTATTGTGTGGATTGATGGGAGTTATTCTAAGGCTTCTCCATTTGAGTCTGTTGTGGGTGGAAAATCCGACAAGTCGAATTGTGCCTTGACTGGATGAATTTACAACGTCAAAGCTTCTTTGTTCAACATAACAGAAAATCTATTGTTGAAGTCATATAAGGAAGCCTTTGTTGCCTGCATATTAGATAAAACCTTTGTATAGTCCAAAACTTTGTAGTGATATCTTTTGCTAATATTTTAAGTGTTTTCTTCCACTTCTAACATCAACATCTACAATTCATATAACCTATAAAATTTTAATATAAATTCATACATTGTGGTGCTCTCTCTAAAAAAGGTTGTGAGAAATCCCTAAGCTCAGAAATATTTCCTTCACTGAAAACTATCAAGTCTCTGCATTTGAAATAATTTAATAGGAATATTTTTCCTTCCCATAAAACATATCGGTCCCCATTTTTTTTACCATATTCTTCATCTCATGGATCTATTTGCAGAGCAACAGGGAGTTCTAATAATGTTGTAGAATCTAGATTTGCACGACAATATTTTTTCTAGATTTTTCTCTTCATGGATTTTGTGTAATGGGTCTGTTTAAATTTGAATATTTTGTTGCCTTCATGATCACTAATCAAACTCATCACCACTACTACACATGGGATCATCACCAGGACCTACATAAACATCATTTGGCTCAGAGTCCGAGGACTCCTCAAACTCCTCTCTAACCTCAATATCAGTGCTATTAGTAGCATGAGCAACAACACTACACTTAGCAGAACTAGAAGAACGTGTTTTCCAAACTGCACGAGAACTACTTCCCTCACGATTCACCATGTGCCATGCTTGGTCTCGGTGGTTCGCTTCCTTCAACTCCTAGTTCAACTACCATATCTTCATTGGAACCAACACCCTGAACTCCACTAGACAACGATTCACCATTTTGTACTAGTGATTCGCCATTTGTACTGGTGATTCGCCATGATTTTATAGGATAATATAATCTCATGAGAGATTCGCCAAAAAAATTATATATACATATTATATTATTAATAAAATCGCCTTCCATTTTTCCTATGTATCTTGGGGATTCGCCCATTTATTATTCATATAAATATAGGGGGGTTCTTAAATTTTCCCTGGGTCTTACTAATGGCGTCCTCTTCGGATATGGGCCTTTGTTGCGCCACATCCCTTGAAATCTCTATGGTGAGAGTTTTCAGGAACAAGTCTAACAGAACTTGATCGTCAAGTTTGGCTTTGTACAAACTACGACGTTGCCGCCATTCATGGAGATGGTCCGAGAAATGGACAGCGGGTGTTTGCCTAAAGTGGGTCAGTAATTCCATTCCAGAATTATGGTGGAATGGTAACTGAAAATAGGTCAGGAATGTAGTAGCGAGGGTGCTAAAGGTTCCATGTGTCGCAGATGGTTGTTCCACATACCATTTCACATCTATTCTGGTTAGGGTGCATTGAAATAGTTGTTGTGGTGGATTTTGTGCACAGATGTACGAAATCGCACTAGTTTAAGGGGTGTGGTTTACCCCTTTAAACTATAGGTAAAAGGCAGAAAGTGGTGGAGTTAAAAAGCATACAATCTAGAGGAAAAAACATGCAAATGTATACTCAAATTAAACTAAAACTAAAACACAAATATACAGAAGCTATTGAAGAGATTCAAACAATAATAATGCAAATGGTAGCTCTAGGCCCCTTCTTATTAAGTGTTTGATATGAAGAAGAAATTTTACCCACTTGCCAAAGGGACCCTAGATAATGGTTCTAGGTCTCGATGCAAGGATGTTATTTTCCAAGCTCGCCTCGGTGTCGTCTCCCTCTCTCTCTGTTGTGATGGACTAAGATTGTTGGATGGCCAACAATTGAGTCCCCTCTATCTCCATATCCGGGTCACACACTACTAGTATTGCTTGGGAAATTCTGGCCAGAATAACAATGTGATCACCCATTCTTCATCTCATGGTGGATTTATATAGGGGATTTCAAATCCTCCTTCCCTCCCTTGGTACTTGGTGGATGGTGATGCAAGGGAGAGGTATGATTCCATTGTGTGCTCCAAATATTCCATTGTTTGTAGTGTGTAAGGAGACGTTGGTGGCTGTCCTTAGGCGGCGTCATGTAAGGAGTAACTTGTCCTTTGCTTTTATGTGGTCCCGGATAGTGACATTTTTCCACTCTCAGGAATACGTGCTTATCGGGCAAAAAGGCGCGCAGAAGGCGCTCTTCTCGAAGGATAATGCGCGCAAATAGCATTTTATGACCAGTTCAAATTTGATTTCCTTTAAACCTTTGATATTTTAAATACTTTCTAGATTCCATAATGTCTTCCTGCCCTATAAATCCTTTGGCTTGACATTAATTAATGTAATCTTATGTTGTACGATTTTCTAGTGTTAACAGTTGCCCCCTAATGTGTGAGGTCTAGGAAGGACTGTATATCTGAAATGCATTATAGTTTATTTTATGTATTGTGTGTAGAGAGAGAGGGAGACCTGCGTGAAGCTTTGGAGTTGACAACACCCTGCACTGGTTCCAATAATGACCACGTCTAAGGGATCCCTGCAAGCAAATACAATTTACAATATATATACAAAATTTCAATGAGGCAAGCATGTCCCATGCTTGTGATGTTATGGCTAGTTAAACAAAATTGATAGATACATGTTCTGTCTGTGTCACTACTATGGTAGTGATGCTGGCAGTTGTTGACGAAGACTGCTGATGCCCTCAAGGGCATTTTTTCTTTGATGATAGGTGGAATGTGGTACCCATATGCTTAAACTTGGTATGGCATATAGCTGTGCAATGTACACATAGGTGCTGGTTGGGACCTTCCCGTGTAAGCATTGTTGACAGACACGCTTATGGAGGCACAGGTCTTTGATGGATCTGATCAAAGTGCAATGGTTCTAAGGTACGATACCATCCTGACATGAAAGATTTTTTCGTAGTCGAATGTCAAGAGGATCGAGGACATCTGTGGAAAATTATGTCTCCCACAGTGCCACCCGAGGATGCCCCTTTGCATGGAGAGGGGTAGTCCAAGGTACCACTTCCTTTTTGGAATATGGGTGTTGAACTCGACAAAAAGGAAGCCTCAACCGGACGAGGGGTCACCGATATGAGGAATCAGGGACCTGGATGTGGTGGGTTAACATAGGCATGTTGGTGAGAGGTGATTGAAAATTGATGATGGGGATTCAGTGGCCTGAGGTCGGAGTATACTTAAGCAACTTGGCGGCAGTCATAGTTATTTCTGAAGGGAAAATCCCTAGAGTCGGTAGGACTTCCAGGGCGAGTGTAAACTGGCTACGAATGTCATGATGGTGCATGCGTGGGGGTGAAATACTCCGACCAAGGGAGATCGGGGACTACTTCCATGGGAGAAAAGATGAAATGCGAGGGTGAGGGGGCGAAGTGAACCGTTTGCGGTCTTTGTACACTTACCAAAAGAATAAAAACAATGGGGTTTGGTTTGTACAAAACACAGAGACGGGTACCCCAAAACATGAAAATGTTCGCTCACTGATGTTGTGAGGAAGGTTTTTTCTGAGGGTGGGGGTTCCATTGGTTGGTCTCATGTGCGGGGTTGATGAAACGGATGAAAAAATGTCACAAATGGGATTATGTTGGTGGAGGTATGGTGGGCCAAATGCAATGCGCAGTGGTGCGCATTTTATCTTCTTGTACAACCTGGTCGTTTGGGAAGGGGGTTTCAGTTTTCATGGTAAACTTGACCTTATGTATGATGAATGGATGGGCACAAGGTGCTTCTTGGACTGAAGTGGTATGGCCATGGTGTCATTTTTGTTGTGATATATGTTCTACTTTGGGTGATGAGCACCATGGAGGGGAGGCTCTACCGACCAACGCGGATGTTTATCATGTGTAGGTTGAGGTGATGATAAACACGGTCGGATATGAGGAACCTATGGTTTATTTCTGATGGAGAAATGATGTCAAGATATGCAAAGTTTTCTGGGACTCTATCATGTTGGGGTAGAATGATACCTACTCTGGAATTTTCAGTAGATGATGTTGTGAATGGTTTGCGGGTTTTTCTTGCAAAAAAAACTACCTCAAGTGAAAGCATCTTATTTTCATCAAATATTATTGAAAGGCATGAGCTTTAAAAAGGAATATGAGAGAGGGCATACCCGCCGTTGAGCCTCAAATTTGTGCTTTCCTTCACCTCATTT